>OY754970.1:17154776-17180232 GCA_963576475.1 Molanna angustata
CTGGTTAATCTGCAGAAAACCGGACATAGTTTTCTTTACAACTTTTCTAATTATTGCAATAAACGACTATAAAAGTAATATTTCATTGTGTATATTTTAATACTATGTACGTGTGTGGAGAATCATTAGTTACATTGAACTCTTATTTGATGATGATGATGATGATGATTTGCAGTTTCCAATTTTTCGGGTAAAGGAGTAATATACACCTATATCTACATGCCATGTTCCTGTTACACGGAATTTTTAGTTTACGATAAATAAAATTTAATATTAATAGTAAGTAATAGTAAATTATAATTACTTTGATTTTCTCGTAAAATAATAATATTACCGTTCATTATTTCAGCCACTGGCATTATTACAAAATCGTTAAACCGTGATTTAGAAATTTAAGATTTATTGAAAAACTTAATAGTAAAAATGCAAAAAACGGTAATAATTAATATACGTAGAATCGTTAAGATTTTTTAAACGTTAATATTCGGGAATCAGTAGGGTTGATAGGTAGGTAGTTTAGAGACCTCCTCCAAGCCAAATCCTTTGATATGTTAAGTATCTGGATGGGTATTCCCAATTGAAAGCTCGATGATGCGTTTTGTTGCATTTTATTTTGTTCTATTAAATAATTTTCAATTTACGCATTAATCTGCTAATGAGGAAGTATATAACGCTAATAATAATTGAGTGTTATTATTTGTAGTGCTTAATTGTTATTTATATCATTAGTAAATAGGCCAGCGCCGTTATAAAAAGGTAAGTATTACTATTTTTACTCCTCACTAACCCAATGGGATAAAGTGGAGAGTTACACATTTTTGAAGGCTATTTTTTATTGCAGATTATCAACTAGTATCATGCTGAGATTGTATTTTGAAATTTTCATCACAATGTGTTCTATGTGCTGTATGCTATGTGCTATGTTCGGCGTGTTTATTCTACTTCGATTCTCATACTCATTCAGTTCTTTTCAAATTTTTGCGTATTTCTAATACTCTCTTAGACCCTATTAGATTTAGAGGTATATCGGAATTGTGCTTCTCAATTTTTTAACTCTAAAATATTTCAAAGTGAGATCTCGAAATATGTTATTTTATTTTCAAATTGCTAAAAAGGTCAATCACTTTCACTAAATCGCATTGAAGTATTATCAATTTTTTATAATAAAATATTTAAATCAAAAATAATTTAACAAACTCATTTCATGAAAATGCTGAATATTTTCCGTACAAAATTTGATTACTTTGTGGAGTGACTTGCTAATGAGGAGTTCAGCGTTGGCCACAACCAACTCGTATTTTGTTGCTTATGGAGACTTATTATATTTATCCGCTCACAGATTAAGGAATCGAATTCAAGACCTTTCGCTCAGGAGTCAAATGTCTAACCATCTTAGGGTTGCCAGATGGAAATTAAAAAAGGAGGACAAATAGTGTTAAAAAGGATAATTTTTCTTTTAAGCGTTAATTATATTTTATTAGATACCAGCAGACCCGCAGCGGTGTCGCCCATGCACTTTTAAGTATGTGTGTCTTTCAAAAAATCTTATCGATTACAGGCACCTACATATATAAAATAATTTTCATTCCATCAACAAATATATGTTTTAATGACATTTTTTAATATCTCAATATAGACGAAGTTGGAATATATAGGTGGAACCGTGAAATCAAGACACCTACAGGGCTTACTACCTGCCATCAGCTGGTTTATTCATAGATGTTGTAGTGTTTGAAAATAAGCTGTTTTTACCATTGCCATCTATGAAATGGCGATGACACTTTTCAAAATATATGTCTCTTATAAAGTAAATAAGCATCGTTGTTGTTTTAATATTTTACAAAAATAGAATTCAAAGTCAACTAGATATTTTTTAGTGTTATTTATTATAATTAATTTTTATTCAGCGCCCCATTTTTTTCTCGCTTGGCAAAATTGCTTGATTTAAACCGATGGTAGGTCCAGCCCTGAGTCATAGCCTTATACAAACGTAATTTTATATTATTTTTGCTGGATATTACACCTTCTATTACCTACACATACTCTCAGTGATCTCAATACGATTTCATGTTTCATAAAACTGGTTGTCTTCAGGTAATATTTTATTTAAATCGATTAATTATGAGTAAAATATTATGATACTTGGTTGCTGTTGCTAATACAGAGAAAGATATATGTAGGTAGGTATATATTATTTATATTAAAACCACATGATTGCATTTTACTGGGGTAAATGCAAATCAACCACTACACTAGGAGAAAATAATACTAAGATAATGAAAGTAGGTAGAAACAGGTAGTAGAAGTTATTATATGAAATTGCAATTGTAAGTTATAAGCACATAACAAGAAATAATCATTGAGTATGAAGCAATTATTCTAATTACTTGGTTATATATATACAACTTTAGTCAATTAGTGAGTTTGATAAAAAAAAATAATATTGTCTTTCCAAGAGTGTTTATGGGTGTATGCCAAAGAATAAACAAAACAAATCGCAGTAAATTATTGCTTTTTTGTAAGGTTTTCCTTGATTTTGAATCAAATAAAAATGGAGGCTAGTAATAAATATATTGAGGCTTGTCACAATCCAAATAAAACGCGTTGGATTTGTAGTTAAATAAGAATTAATCACAATTGTTAACTGAAACTGTAGTTTATGATTACTTCTTCATAATTGTAAAAAAAATCAATATTTAAAAATAGAAAAAAAATAATATGTGTATTGGATACTGGAAATTCAAGAAAAACATTAATAAGCACCCTCTTGTTGTTACGTATCATAAATTTTCCATGTTGTACATATTTTGCCGCTAATACTTAAATATGCTGTACACTTCAGTTAAAGTTTTGACAAGAAGTTGTTCTTAGAAAAGCATAAAAAATCCCTTCACAAAGTACAAAGATGAATCATATAGATGGTATACTAATATCGTAAGATAGATAATATATTTAACTTACATTATATGTTTCAAATATAGGTATATGTAATTTACTCATTCTTTCCAGACATGCATTCATTAATTTTGAAGAGGGTATAAAACGCTAAGTCTAGTAACTGTAAACATGATATTTTTATTGACAAACATTTTTTCAACATCTCAATAGAGACGAAGTTGGGATATTGTAGAAGAACCAGGAACTAGAGGCACCTACAGGGCTGACGACCTGTCATCGGCTGGTTTACGTGATCACTTTATTCGCTTGCGCAACGTTCACCAATTATGCCTTCTTATTGAGTTCTCTTATCGATGTAATTTTTGAAAGTTCTATATATTTGAATAGTGTGTAACATTTTACCTGAAAATAATGCATTATTACTATTGCCATCTATGGAGTAACGGAGAAACCTTTTTGTAACGCCATCTATTGAGAAATTAATTTTTATTTGTAGACAATGAAAGCAACAGTCCTTATAAATGAGATGACGGTGTCACACACAGATGTCACCCCTGAACTGCGCCAGAAATATTATTTCATTTTTGGCTTGTTTACCTACTTGTACCAATGTGTATGTAAATCGAATATTCTTTTTTAATTGTATATGCAATTAAAAAAGCCAGTTGATTATGGCCTTATAAGCCAAAACGGTCGTCGGGAGAAAAATAAAATAAATTGTGGAATTATATATGTGTTCATATAAATCATTGTCATAATGGAATTCTACAAATTAGAAGCCGTCACAATCGAAAGATTGAAAAGTGCGTTTAAAATGTGATGTTTAAGTTTATTTGCCCTCTGAAGGAAGTTTTACATAAACGTGTGAGCAAGCGACGATTGTGAACTCAACCAATATAGAGAAGAATGAATGATCGAACAAGAAAAAATGACACGATTTTTTTGACAAAAAAGTGAACGAAAGATAAGTCAGAAATAATTATATAATCACAAGGTGAAATCGGAGGTGATGAACTGGCTTCCAGTGCTGGAATCGAGGCATTAAAATCTGGTTAACCATATGAAACGTAAATTTAAGTAGGTAAGTATAATATTCGATAGGTTTTTCCTTGATCCTCTCTGCCTACCCTGTGAGAGATTAGGCGTGATAGTACGTAATGTGTATACTATTATAGTATTACACATTAGATAATATTACATTTTACAATCTGAATGTCAATGCCATTTTCCAAGTACCTCTTGAACTTGAGTGATTGACTGGAAATAAATAAAGGTTGTTTTGTGGGAAGCACAATAAGACAGAGTTACTTACATACTAGTTGCATGTAACACATGAGATCCAACTGTCGATAGCGATAGTATGTATAGTTGAAGAATAAGTACCAAACTATAAACCGATAAATATTTGGTTTTCTTTACAACACATATACCTAGGTATGTATGTCAAGATAGGATAGTATGGAGGTTAGTCCTTTGATCCTACCCAGAATATGAAAACAGCATGATGGTATGTATGTATGTTTGGAGATTAGTATCAAACAATTAAGTCTTCTTAAATATTGTGTGTAGACGACTGCCATACAAATTGTATGAATCAATGTAGTCACGAAATTCAATTTTTATAAAAATTGTTAAAAAAAATTGAGATGTTCTAATACAATGATAATATTTTTTATAGAAAATAAAATTATCTAGTTGGGTTGTTTCGGCTTTTTTTTGATATTTTTAAGAAAATGGAAATATAGGCAGTTAAACTCGTAAATTTATCATAAAAAAAATATTTTTCTTAATAAAAAATGTTTGAGAAACCCTGGAATTTTTTTGAAAAAACTTATTTGAGATTTTGTATTTTTCTATGTTTATACCAATTTTCAGCGTTCTATCTTTTATGGTTTCTGAGATATATGGAAAAATAAACCAACATTTCAAAAGTTGATAACCCCTGACTGAAACAAAAATTCACAATTCTGACACAGACACAACACAGATACATGAAATGTTCTACTCCGAATTCTGAGTAAATCCGTATAGGCAACATATATGCTGCGAAGCCTCTAAGTTGGTGTTTTTTGACTTCAAAGTTGGAAAAGCCGTGAAAAAAGTAGACCTTGCATACAATTCTCGCGTATTCTGGCTTGAAACATTGTCGATATGTTAAGACAACAAAGTTCTCCTGAACAAATCGACAGTTACATAAGTATCTTAATTTTCTATTAAATAAATTTATCGGAAAAATATAGTTATTTTTGAGTTTATAGATGAGTATTTTTGAGTAGTTATTTTAAGGTTCTATTACAGATTATATTGAAGGAAAGTTGAAGGTTCGATTGTCAAAGGGTGTCCTCGTTGGAGTTTTGTAAGATGTTGGCCATGATTCCACGATATGTTTTGTACCTGCTATACAGAGTAAAAGACTATCGCTGTAGACCAATCAGAGTGCAAATTGTAGAAAGAGATCCATCGCTTTGTAAGCAACCAAAATTGATACAAAGGAGATAAACAAATGTGCTGTGATCCAATAAATATACCATTAAACTTTATTATTACTATAATTGTGTGCAATTTTGCATGAAACAAAAGATCGTTGACCCAATAAAAGGAATTCGACTAGAAACGTGGTTCGAGAAAACCACGAAACATTAAGTGAATGTTTTTTGCAATAACATTTGAGTAAAATAGCTCAGCATAGGACCAATAGATACAACATTATAATATATTTGCGTTTCCTGAATATGTACATATATTGTAAATGCACTGATTCAATCTTTTAATTTCCGCTTTGTTTTCAGGGCCAAATATTAAACAATAATTTTAAAAATATGTTACCTATACCTATATAGTTGAGCAATTCCCTTTTTTGCAACGCCAAAAAAACACTTATTTGTACTTTGTAAAGCTTCTTAAATTTTCTTTTTTCAAAATTTGTTTTCTTTTTTTATGCACCTTATTTACTGGAAGGCTTATTGTGCAACCAACCAGATACAAAGGGAGAGATCAAAGTGTGCTATCCTGTCTCACAAGAGTATTGTTACAGAATAACAGAATTATTAAACTATCCTGTGGTCACAAGAAGATTGTTACAGAATTATAGACAATAATTAGGCGTTCATATTAGTATTCAATATATATGTGAATACTTAATTACCTCACTCGCCATTTTGTTTAGTTTTTATTTATAAATTTATCCATTGTCCAGTGGTCATACTTGTTATTCCTCCACAACCACCCATTTTGCTTATGAGGACTATAAACAGCCCATTGTAAAACTTTGAAAGAACAAATAAAGAACATAAGAAGAATACAAAGAACGCTAAAACCTTGCAGACTGCAATGAAAGTGCTAAAGAGAGCTAATTAATTATAAGGAAACAGCAGGATCTCTGTTCATTGTAAAAACAGGGTTATCACAAAGTTGAAACGAGGACGAATCGGATAAGTTAATACGAAAAAAGATTACTTTTAAATCTGCCGTGTAAAGCAAGGAATTGCGTGGTCCAATTAGCAGGAATAAGTGTATTTTACTAAGTAAAAAATTCCAATATACTTGTGTAAAAAAAGGATTTAATGAAAAAAATATGGAATTAATTTACAAGTCTGGAAAAATTCTTAAAGGACTAAGTCGGTATTTTTACAGAGTTCTTCTTTTTCCTATATATCAAGGGTTCGAATTTAGTCACCAAACAATTGTGAAAAGTCTTCTTTCAATTGTTGAGCAATTCTCTTCTCTCTGCTAACGCCAACATCGCTAAGAAGTCTTTGTAATATCGTTAAAAAATTGGTAAATTATGTCGAATAAAATTAGTTATAAGGTTGTTTTGTGCAAAAAAATATTGACTTATCGCTTCATGCATATTTGTTAAAAATGATTTGCTATAGTATCATGTCACGGAAGTGGATCATTGGTGAAATTTGTCTGTTGCCAACTCATGTGTAACTATTTCAAATTAATCATCAAGAAATGTTGTTATAATTCTTTTGTATTACAAGGCCATACAAATATACTTCGATAATCGAATTTGATTGGACGTATCATCTAACGATATTAATATTTATTGTAGGTAAAAATGATATACCCATTCTATTATTTCCCCTTATAATTCTTATGCAATTGTTGACAACCGAGTCAAGTACATAAAACTAGTTGCATAAAACACATGAGATCCAACTGTCGATTGCGATAGTGTGCATAATTGAATAATACGCACCAAACTATAAACCCAAATATACAAATTATTGAATATTTTAAGAAATTTTGTTTTCTATAAAAAACATGTAGATATGTACGTCAAGATAGGATATTATGGAGGTCAGTCTTTTTTTCGTACCGAGAATATGAAAACAGCATGATGGTATGTATGTTTGTTTGGAGATGAGGTATCAAACTATTGTCACCGTAGATGAAACTTTAAGGAGGGGACCGATACAAACACAGACACTAAATGTTCTACTTAGAATTTTGGCTAAATCCATGTATAGAACATAATATATGTCGCGAAGTTTTTAAATTGGTGTTTTTTGACTGAAAAGTTGAAAAAATTACGAAAAATATTAGACTTAGCTATACAAATCTCGCATATCTTGGCTTAATAATGTCGACTCATTAAGAGAAATTATTTCTATTGAACGAATCAACAGTTGGATTATTCGCGATATCCCAGATAGTTTTGATTAAATGAAATTGTTATAATGATTTATTTTAATATTTGGAATATACATATATTGCTGAAATTATTACTATGGCGGTATTATGAAAAATAAAACTACGGTTCATATATGTATATACCAACAAAGTTTCACTAGATATTGTATAATGAGAACAACAGTCCATGTTGCTATTATTATGATTTTATAAATACCAATAAAGATTAGAGGTTTTTATATAATTGACTGCTTCTATTATCACAGAAGGTGGTCCAGATACTTTCAAAAGGTACTCTCATTTACACATATACCTGTGGATATATTTAACAGTCAAAAGTGTTGGGAAATGATCAGGAAGTTGAAGTGCTAAATCACGCAACTAATGGAAAAAGCACTTTTCAATATTCGAGCAGTTACTATAATATCGATTAAAATATTTTATGTAGGTACTTATATACATTTTCTAACCTAAAATGCAAATTATTGTAGTATGGAAATTATGAAACATTCCTTTCCGGTAGGTTGTATTGTTGCACATTGCAAACGTTTTTTTTTAATTATTTCTGGAAATTTACTGTATGAATCCTCCGATTATTATGTTTTTGACATAGGTACATTTTTATGCTTGTATTTTGCTGTTTTTTTATAAAATAAAGAAATCCTGTAAAATGCACATTAAAAATAGTCATACAAATGAGAAACGAGAAGAGTGATCGTGTTTTTTTTCATGTAGGTTCTTATATGAGTAATTTAAAATATTTAGACATTAATTGCGTCAGTGTCAAAAAAGTAAAATATTATAATTTTGTTTTATTTTACGATTTTAATTTTGTTTTAGTTTTTGTTGTGGTATTGATATACCTAATACATTATTTGTATAAACGTGATGCAATTTTCATCATATTTTTTCACAATTAATTTCAATAATAATCAACTTAGTTGGTTAATTTTTTTTGAAAGTTCAATGACATCTCGAATGTGCTTTGATGTATGAAAATGGTTGTATGTATTATCGTGTTTTAATCCAATACAATTTGCTTATGTATATTTTTTATTTACTTCAAGGTTGGATAGAATATTATTATGTGTATTGTATACAATATTTTTTAAGGTATAAATAGCAAAAATATATCTGGAAAATCAGTGGCGAATATTTCATAATAACGAACAACTGACTAACGCCTTACAATTTTTTTAATCAAATCATCATGTAAATGTTTTTTTTTTAATTATTTATATAAAAATAGATCAGAAATATTTATTGTGATATGAATTGAACAGTAAATATTGATAATTCATTTCCATTTCTCCGATGGCACTACATCCCATGTCGAGCCATGGCCTCCTGCAAAATCGCTCTCAACTTATCCTGTCCTCTGTTGACGTCGAATCAGACATTCGCTGTATCTACATGTCCAGACCATCTCAGTCTGAGCAACATTAAGTGTGTCAAAATCTTAGATTATTTATGATACAGATACCTAGTCAGCGCAATGAATGTATGCCAACTAAAACTACGAGGAAACAGACGAATTTCTAGTATATGTACACCTACCGATACGCACACCTACATAAATAAATAAATAAACCATTTATTTGTTGCCATTAATGTTACATCAAACAAAAAAAAAGTATATATATATATATAATTTTGAACTACAATTGACAACAAAAAGGCTATTGCTCAGCTGCGCACTACCAGGTATCCCTGGAGTGCTGCTGGTTTTCAGCAAAGCCTTAGGACAACACAAAACATTGAGGACAGACCACATGTCATAACCTATAAAAATCTAATAGTAATTAAAAAATAAAATGTATTTCTTCCTTCTCTTTTTTTCACTGCTGGCACCCTTGTTGGTTCAATAACCATATCTTGCAGTGTTTCTTAAAACTCTGCAAAGAGTTCATCGCACGTATGTTCTGCGGCAACTCATTCCAGTACTTTGAGGAAGCATATCTAAAACTACCCTCGAATGCGGAGGTTCGATGTCTGGGGAGAACGAGTAAATGGCCTCTCTGTCGCGTTGAGTGGACGTGCAAATCATGTGACCACTGTAGTCTGTCAAACAGATAGGAAGGAGAACGTTTCTTTATCACACTATGTAGTTGACAAAGAAAGTGCAGCTTCCTTCTGTTAGACATGTTCAGAATCCCGTGCCGATTAAGATAAGGTGATATATGTGCTCGTCTAGGTATATTGAAGCAAAATCGGGCACATGCATTCTGTACGCGTTGCACTTGTTTTTGTGTTTTCTTTAACAGAGACGTACCATATATCGAATCCCCGTAGTCCAATATTGAGAGAACCAAACTATCTGTAAGCAACCTGCGAACACCCGTTGCAATGTAAGGACGGACATAAAACGTAGACCAACCGATCTACCGCCTCACACACACATGTAAAAAAAACTTGGCATACATTTGAATTCGAAATTTGTACTACACGCGGTTTCTGTACATTGTCAAAATGTTTGGGGCCTGATCCAACTGTCGATTTGCTCAAGATAATTTATTTTTCTTAACATATCGATAAATTGTCAAGCCAAGATACGCGAGATTTATACTATGCCAGGTTAAGGTTTTTTCAACTTTGAAGTCAAAAAACACCAACTGAGAGGCTTCGCAGCATATAATTATGTTCTATATACGGAATTTCTCAGAATTTGGACTAGAACATTTAATGTGTCTGTGTGTGTGTGCTCGTCCACCCCTTTTTGATCCACTCATTGCACAAAGCCTAAAATTTCGGAATATATAGAAAGTTATAGGCCAACAAAATTTTTAAAAACAGTGTATATTTTGGCGTGTCAATACTTTTGTAGAACACTTATTTGATGGGATTTTAATATTGAATGCTATAGGAGGTATTTTTTTGTTAATGGTGAAAAGTATATAATAAATAATAAGTGTTTAGGGTATTGATATCGTGTTTAGCGTTTTCCTCGACTTATGAACATCCAGAGGAAAACTAAAGAATTCCTGTATCGCGCAAAAACGAAACAATTTGCAGACACATGGCCTTTGTAACATAATACAGGTCAGAAGGACCTATAATTTAACAACAAAGAGAGCTGATCCCATCAGTCGGCACACATAAAGAGCTGGGAGAAGGTTAGTGTTTTTACTGAGCTCATTCCACGAATTTGTATAAAACAGAGAATATGCCAAATGAAAAGTTCTGAATGATTGATATTACAATCTTTCTTTGAACCATTCAATGCGTTAGTGTTTCATATATTCACGAGGCGTGGAGATTATCTTTGATCTCAAAATACAAATATTCAGTTAGGCACACGTCTTGTGCAAATTGATCGAACAAAAAATAATAATGTGATTAATCAAAATAATGTAAATATATCAATCACGAATCGAAAACAAAGAAGTAAATTATTATGTGCGTGACCTTAAGACAAACCACCCAGGAAATTGAGGTTCCGATCTTATTTGTGATATTACTAATATATATTATTATAACATGTATCATTATTATTTGAAGTTAGAGCATACATCGTTAAATACAGAGGCTTGCCATATTCTTACAACATATTCGCACAAGTCCCAAATGTAGTTCAATTAGTAGTTTTTTTAAGTGATGAACGCTAGAGTAATAATAATTATTATAATTAAAATACATTTATTTGACATCAGAAAATAAAACTTACAATAACAATATACCACAGAGACCACTCAGTATTTATATAATAAAAACACAAAAAAATATAGTAAAACAAAACATATGGGTGCTCCCTGGTTTATTGTTTATTTTATCTATGTTTCTTTTTATCATTTTGAACATGGATCATTTCGAAAGAAATCTATTTGATAAAAATGTTTTCAAAAATATTTCCGGTATGTTGATGACATGTTGTATACTATGTAAACAATGAATCATTTGTTTTTAAATTAAATAAATAAAAAATGCAGTTAATTTTAGATATACACAAAGATAATGATTTTTTTTTATTATCTACTAATAAACGGTATAAATTAATAACATTTTACACACATGCATAAAACACATCATATTGATATAATAAATATATAGAATAAAAAAAATAGCTATACATTTCTTAAAATCTTCTTCGATGGCTCTACGGCCCATATCGAGCCTTGGCCTCCATGAGTTTTCGCCTCCAACCTCTTCTGTCTCCCGCCTCAGCAGGCTAAGTCTGTAAGTAGATCTCGACCGATAAATGTCGAGATTAACTGTCAAAATATCGAATAGTCGATATTTTGACAGTTTTGGTAGTCACTAAGCAGATAACGCGTCGCGTTCTCGCCCACTTATTTGACGGCGAGATTGGGTCGACATCGAGGCGAGAGACAAGATCTAACGCCGCCATGTTGAATTAAATGTCATTTTTTACGCGAACAATGCCGAATTTCATATTTATTTTGAGAATAATTATATAAACGGGTTAAACGACGCCGTTTAAGAGATTCTTCAAACCTTTTAAATATTCCGCGGAATTAATTTATTGCTAATTACCGCGTAACAAAAGTTTTATATGGTTATATATTTATTGGAAATATGCGTCCGTACTTAGATTATAACATTATAATTCTATGCGTCCGTAAATGTTTTCCGTAAGTATAGATTTGAAATAATTTTTCATTTTGAGAAAGTATTCTTGTAAGCTATTTTATCACATATATGTATTTAAACACTTAACAAAAGAAAATTCGGCGTAGTTTTTAGTAAAAAAATAACACGCTGCTGTCATCACACTTGATAAATTGATCGAAATGTAATTAAAAATATTTTTTGAAATTACTCTCAAAACATTCAATAAACACAAAATAAGTTAATTTAATCGTATTATAACTTGCTTTCGTGCTTTAAAATATGACCATATTATATTTATTTAACAAATTTATGTAAACAAATTTGACATTTATTCAAATCATGGGGAAAATATTGTGTATTGCCATAAATGATAATTCAAAAATGTACCGCAAGCCAGCCTAACGGCGACAAATACTAATAAGTGCATTAACGAACTCGACAGCGCTTAGTGACTACGAATTGTCGTCACGGGCGTAAACATGGCGAGAAGAGCGGCGATACGTTGTCGGATCTCGACTTTTTTACTGACTTGGCCTGCAGCTTTCCAATTTGTTCCCTGGAGCAGTTCGGCAGCATCCCTCCTAACTTCGTCCTCCCACCGCAGCCTTGGCCTCGCGACCCTCCTGTTTCCACCTGGGTGCCCTTCCAGGATCCTTTTTGGTGCCCGTGATGACGGCATTCTCTGCACATGTCCGGCCCATCTTAGCCTGTTCAGTCTGGTATGTACAGATATTCTGGGTGCCTTGTAGATGCTGTACAGCTCATCGTTGTAGCGCAATCTCCAGGCTTCGCCATCATTCACGGGCCCCAGTATTCTACGCAACACCCTACTCTCAAAGGTGTCCAGTACCTCTGCAGACTTTTTCGTCATTGTCCACGCCTCACATCCATATGTCACAACTGTTCTAATGAATGTTTTGTAAAGGGTCATTTTGGTTTTTCTTAAAATAATGTGTACCTATATTTCATTCGTAAAAACTGTGTATATCGTCCGTTTATATTTATGTTAGGACAGCATAAAAATTTCTTCTAAATGAGAGTATTCATTCCCAATTTTATGGAGACGACTGACTAGTGAGTGATGTTCTGTTCGTGTACGTGTATTGTTGTTATAAAATAGTGCTGTATGTATGCTGGATCGTCTTTAAGCTATTTTGGATTTAAGTTTTAGCTTTACACATATTTTAAGAAAACACACTAACACTCTTATACATGCTTCTTCTGCTCATCCAACCTCACATAGCTGCATTCAAATCAATGATAATCAGTAATATCACGAAAAATAAAATCAATGCAATATATTGATCAATATGGAAGTGACTAGAATAAAATATTAATGAAAGAACATCTTAGAGTATTCTGCGGTCTTTCTGGATACTTGAGATGGCGGACCATTAATTTTCGATCGCAACAGTATTGAGCAACAACATTACATTTTCGAGTCAAAGGGACGAAACTTGGATGCTTTGATATTGGAGATTGACAAACATAAAAAACATGATAATTTCATAAATATTCAAATCCTGTTTTATTCCCGTTGTAACTGATATTTCTTTTCTCAGTTTCCCATTAACAATATTTGTTTTTTCATCGGTGTTGATATTTTTGATTGTCTTAATTATAGATCGTGGGACAGCTTTCTCTCAACCCTCAATATTTAACCTTTGTCTAAATGCTTAAGAGTACTACCCAGAACAGGCGTTCAGCCTAGTGAGATAGTAAAATTTCAATATTTTTACTCCATTATGAAATGTGCTGTACTGAAATATGTTAATAAATAAAAAAAATAAAATAACAAAAATCTACAATGTTTTTTAGCACGACTCCGTCGAATGATTTGGACAAATCTACGAAACATACATATGCTGGGTTATTATATTCGATTGAATTTTCTTTCAATTGTCTCAGCATAAATAGAGTACCTATCCATAGTTGAGCGGTTGTTACGAAGGCCCTGTTGTTCCTCTCTGTTTTCAGTATCAGTATGGATAAAATTCCTCAAGATTCTCGTGAACAACTAAAGTACTCAGCTTTATAGTTATATTCCTCTGTAATTTTCGGGGTTAGTTTTTTTACCTTTCTTGAATATCGGTACTGTTATACTTATTATCCACTCTTTTGGGACTTCACAATACTTTAGGATCCTATTAAACATTTTGTGTACATAGTTCAGCGATCAATGGAGTAGGTACCAGAATATTTGATTATTTCTTTGGTTAAATCATTATTTTCAGCTTTTTAATTTTTTTTCGATAACTGTTGTAGATATCTCCTCTAGTGTGTTTACCCCAGGGGGGCAAGTCTGGTTCAATCGGCGAAATCAAAAACTCCGTGATTACCCATATCATGGATATAATTGTTATATGGAGTTCTACAATATCTTTCGATGTCATAGAACTCCATACGATAATTATATCCATGATATGGGTAATCACTGGGGTTTAGATTTCGCCGGTCGAACCAGACTTGTCCCCCAGAATATTATTGTTCGAAATATGTTCTTCTCCTCTATATAGGTTGGAGAAGTTATGTTGCCATTGATCTATTGATATTTTTCTGGTTTGGTTATATTCATTCTCTGGTTTTCTTTGATTTTTGAGCTTTACACACTTTCATTGTAATTTGTCTTTAGTATAAGTCATGCACCATGTCTTTTGTGAATTTTTGCCAATATTCTTCCTTCAGCTTGAAAATTTGGGCGTTGACTATGTTTCTTACAATCTTTTTACTGTTCATATTGTTCAGTCGAGACTTATTTCTATATTTTAGATAGCGTTTCTGTTTTTCCTTCTCAAAAATCTTAACATTTAGTTTAATATTATATATTTTTCTATTAAAGTGATTTTTTGTAAGGATGAACCCAATAGCCTTCGATAGCTCAGTTGGTAGAGCGGTGGACTGTAGTGGTCAGGTTCATATTGTAAAACTCAAACGAGGATTATAACTGTGTTTATTTTATTATAGGTATTTGAAATACCTTCATACATTAAGCTAGTGTCAAAATGCGCTTAGACCCATTTTCGTGTACGCTATTACATAATACGATCACATAACATTTTAATGCACACTTTTCTACTGAATTTTATTATAAAGATATCCAACCACAAATTATTCAACTTTTGTAACGTGTAGAATAAACGCTATGCTTTATGATTTTCAAGGCTGTGCATAACATGACATCGAACTTTATTGGATTGTGTAAAAAATACCATCAGGAAGACATCTTGCATTGAGATTATTCAGATCGTAGAATATCTTTTATTCTTGTTTAGATCATGGTGATTGATAACGGCCCTTGGCACGTATCTTAAAGAACGCACAAACAACACGAAGTTCGAAGAACTCTACAGCTTCGCACAATGAAGGGAAGAGTTTCTCAAAGTAGTTATATCATTTTAACTAACGAAGGAATTTTCTTCTTTCTCTCTTTCTAGACCTGTTGGTCTGTAGTGAACCTGAACCAATCCCACTCTTGAAACTTGGTACCTGCAGGGCTTCTCATGAAATTGACTAATGTAACATTAAGATCAGCTTCAGACTTTAGCAATCTTACAGGTTAAATTAATTGAATAAAAAATAACAATATTAATATATAGAGCAAATAATGAAAATTTCATACGATCACGATGATATTGACAATTTTTTATGATTAAATTTAGAGAAAGTTTAAAATTGGGTTATAATCGAGTACATTTTTAAACAAAGGCAATTTAAGAACGTATTAAGAATGTGTCATGTGTAGCCCCCGTCACCGTACGATTCTGAAATCTGCCATTCTACACAACTAAGAACTAAAAAAAGATGTGTGTGAACAAAAAAATGACAAGACGAAATCGGTCGAAGCGAAATTCGGACCAGAGTTCGAATAAGATTACGAATCCATCTCACATATCGCGTACTTTAACAACTGATAATTGTACTATCAAATCAGGATCTAGTGATAAAATAGATAACTTTGTTTTCCATTAAGAGATAAAGGACATTTTATAATGAAATATGTCTTTGAAAATTTCATGTTCGTAAAAAAATCTAGGTAAGTATTAAGTGTAACATTGCATATTAACGATCTTTAGGGTATGCAAAAGTTCAAATAATTTATAGAAAATACATAACTGTTTATTTATTCATTCAAACCAACCGTGTATATCCCACAATGTAGTGTAACCTGCGACAGGTGGACGGGTGTGCATTTCATCCGATTTTTGTGTTTTTTTTTAATATTTATTCTTCAAACATATACCGTTGACGTAATAATTTTAACAGATTTTTTAAGAAATTTCATTGTACAAGAGCGATCAGTCAAAAAACGCACACGGAAAAATAGTAATAATAATATTAACACTTCCTTGCACACAGCGCAAGAGGCGAGTTTATTGCAATTTCTTTCAATTAACCAGTGTTTTCAGCCCAGAAAAGCAAGAATTGCGTGAGAAATGAATTTAAATAAATTTCTCCTCTACTGGATATCGAACTCAGGACGCCCGCACAAAAGCCAAACGCCTTACCAACTGCGCCACGGTTGTCGATAAACAAACAAAAATAACCAAGACTAAAACGAGGGGTTTCATGGTTTTGTTATTGCACATTGCAAAAGGGAAATATCAAAATATATCTTTTTTTGACAATGGTTGTTTTATTACGGAACTATTGGGAAGTAAATAGTAAATCATAAAAGTTAGTTTTTTAAATCATGAGTTTTTTATTTACATATACAGGTTATAAGAAAATGATATGCACCGTATTTACTCGTAACGATACTTGTCGTGAGGTCCGTGACGTGTTCTTGTACCACGCCCGTCACGTATCCTGAATCGATACAATAATAAATAAGGCTGCCAACACAACACAATAACACGGTGAGCTATAAGACATTTCTATGGTGAGGTCTGTTGGTTCGGTTGTCCACTGCTACATCTGTATCGACCTCGATATAATGGAATATTATTTTTTATTATACTCCGTCAGACAATCGCTTGAACTTAGTCGCTGAGGCTAATTCCGGTCTGCTATGTACATATATCCACTTGACGGACTTGTGTTTTTATTTCTGATATCACAAGTTAGTATGTAGCTCTCAGATAATGTTAGATACACATATGATTCAAGGAATAGTCTACCTACGCAATATAAAGTCTTTGAATACAAGACCATATTGTTAATCCGCGCAAATATACCATTCGTATGTTTGGTGTTATAACTAGTTACATGTAACACATGAAATCCAACTGTCGATGGCAATAGTATGCATAATTGAAGAATACTTACCAAACTATATACACTTAAACACAAATTATTAAATATTTTAAGATATTTTGTTTTCTATACAACACATGTAAGTATGTCAAGATAGGATAGTATGGAGGCCAGTCCTTTTTTCTACCCAGAATATGAAAACAGCATGGTGGTATGTATGTATGTTTGGAGATTTAAGTATCAAACTATTAAGTCTTCTTACATAATATTATTGTGTATAGGCGACTGCCACAAATTTTATGAAGCAATATCGTCACTAAATTCAATTTTTATAAAAATTGTTAAATAAATTTTAAGATGTACTACTACAATGTTAATATTTTTTATAGAAAATTTAATTCTTTAGTTAACATTTTTCGGCATTTTCGATATTTTTGAAAAAATGGAAATAAAGGCAGTTACAGACAAAAAATTGTCATACCAATTTTTTGCTTCTTAATAAAAACAGTTTGAGAAACTTTGGAACTGTTTTTCAAAATCAATTTCGAGATACTATATTTGTACAATATTTCAGCGTTCTGGCTTTTATAGTCTTTGAGATATGTGGAAAAACGCTAGAAAAATTAAAATGTTGACAACCCCTGACTGGAACAAAAATTCTAAATACTGAGTATAAAAGTTTTGTGTACCTAAAATTGTCTATATATTCTGAAATGTTAGGCTTTGTGAATCCAGCGGATTAAAAGTTATAAGGGGGGGGACAGACACACACACACACACACACACACACACACACACACACACACACACACACACACACACACACACACACACATACACAGACATACACACAGACACACAGTCACACAAAACGCACATAAAATGTTCTACTCCGAATTCTGAGTAAATCCATGTAAGGAAACATATATGCTGCGAAGCCTCTAAGTTGGTGTTTTTAGCATGCAAAAAGTCCACTACGCCATACAAAATGTTCCTTCGTACGCGCATCTTGGCTTAATACTGTCGATTCATTCAGAGAATTGAATTCTCATGAAAGAATTGACAGTTGGAATACCTAATGTATCACATATAATAATACCTATTATAAAATCGTTTATGTGCCAGATGAATTGATGTTAAGTACTTCATCTTTAGCTCGCCTGACCTAGGTTTGCTATCACGATGTTATAGGATTTTGTGAATGAATGTTACCAAACATACTGGAGTTCTCTGATGTTTTTTTTCCTACAAAACCACAAACGACAACCGAGAGTTATGTTAGAGCAAGTCTTAGTGTTATTCATTGCTTCATTTAAGTGTTCTGCGAAGGAGTAATTTATTTTTACCATTAACATACTTTTTCCATATTTTATATATTGTCCGAGTATCATTTTGTGTGGTCATGGTTCCGGATTTTGTTTTCACATTTTCGATGATTAATTTTACTAATGGCTATAATCTGGAAATACTCAAGCTATGTGATTAATATTTCAATTCCTTCCGAATTTTGTGTAAAAACTCATACATTTTATAAAAATATGTATTTTATCTTTTAAATATTTTATTTATTTATTTATTTTATTTTACAATTATTTGGGAGACTAACAGCGATCCATTACAGTTTTTCAATTAGGACAACAGCCAATTATAGGCCTCCGCTGATAGGCCATACCATCAGTTGCAGGATGAAAAATACAACATCACAATAGGTATATTAGGTTTCTATAATAGATAAAGTTTCATCCTGCAGCCGAGGTTAAAATTAGGTACACTAAAAATGAAAATATTAAATTACAATAAAAAAGTTCACATTCACAAAGAAATCACATATCATTAAAAAACTTAGCACTAAGAACATTAATTTCTCGCCCCTGTAATACTACACTGGAAAACGTCAAATTCTGGTGAGTTAAGTACATATTGAATTATTTATATTGTTACAAACACGCCAAAGAAATGAATTTTGTCGGTAATTAGTGGATACTTGTTTTAAGGAGAATATGGGATTATGGCGTCGCGATTGAGTAGGCACCTAAAGATTTATTTTGTTAAGTAGATCAGGGCAGTCGATTTGACTTTTCAAGATTTTTAGTAGATAGACCATGTCAGCAGTGTCACGACGTTTGTTAAGAGGCAAAAGATGGTGCTGTTTACATAATTTTAATTTATAATATTTATTTTATTTTTAATATGTATGTATTTATTTATTTATATATTTAGGAAACAAACAGCTTAATACAGTAAAAGGTAATAATAATGAAATATTGACAACTATGCCAATAATATGTTTCCACAATAGAGTACCTACACAGGTAAAAATAAATATTATAAATATATGAGAATTCCATTGGAATCACTATAATCTCAAAACCGAAAAATTTACACTATTTTTGATAACAATTCTAAATGGAATTTCATAACAAATTAATAAAAAAAATGTTGTAGGTAATTAACAAATAAACAACATTGGTTTATAAAAAATGCTAATAAATTATGTTCACAAATAAATTTCGAATTAAACCACGTTGAAGCTAATGAATTGAATTATAACATTCAGCGTCGCGTCGTTTATTTGTTTTATTAGTTTTATTTCCGTCCTTCGTTCGTTTGTTTGTTTTTTTAAAAAATCAACGAGGATCGTTGTATCACGAATGACCAAATTTCAGGACGAGACAGGCGTGGCTCATGCCAGTGGATTTGCAAATGAGACGTGTTATTTCCAACTTAACCATAGATTGAATTGAAGAGTTTCTGACATATCTATGTAGTTTTATTGATTTTGATAGACACAAGTCATCATACGTTTTTAGTCATTTGTAACAAATATTCACTCAAATCCTCACCATAATATTTTGGAAAGTTATATGTATGTATGTATGTATGTATGTATATTTATATGTATGTATTGTGGGTATTTTTTTAGTGAGCGCATCAATCAATAACTACTAGAAAACTTTAAAGGTTAAATATTCTGCATATCGCTTCCTTCGAGACCAGTGAGTAACCTAGGCAAATTAAAAATAGACTCTTTATGTTTTGTTATGTTATTTTTCATTTTTTCGTAAATTTTCCTACAAAATTTGTCACGAATGAAACGTCAAAATATGTACTTTTTTAAACATAATATTTGAAAGTAGGTTTATCTTCTTAGCGTTTGAGTGAAAAACATTGAGATTATTTTATTTCATTTTAATGTATTTCGCATGTATAAAATATAAAAATTTTAAAAGGATATTTGTCATTTTATATATGAACAAATAGACCGAACTAACAGAACAACTAGCAGAATCTACCGGGAACAAAAATATTCGACGTACCTATTATTATATTTCGTTTCCATGGTTACACAGAATACAATTTTAAAATAAACCAACCTACTGAATCCATTTATTCCATACTTATTACAAATTAATATCTGACTTTGTTGATTTTTCATTTTTTTCGTTTCTATAGTTAAAATCAAATACTCTTACTAATATTTTTCAGTGAAATATTTTTGACGGTGATTATTATCTAATATAGGCGTATGATTTTTAATTCTTTATTTAATAATTATCTAAATTTTTCTTTGTTTTAATATTCATTTCATAAACGAATCAATAAAAAAGTATGTACTTGGAATTCATTCAACGATCCAAGTGGATGGGACAACAGGAATCTTTAAATACTCTTTTCACACTTAATAACAATATATAAGAACATGGGGATTATGCCCAACACAAAACTCTTCATAATTATTAAATTCATTCAAATAATAAAACCACTTTTCAACTCCAATCTTGCTGAAATTTCTTTCCCAGTCCAATCCTACTAAAATTTCAAACCATTTCCCTTTACATTATTTGAGATTGAAGGGACAGTAAGGACTGAAGGGAAGGGACGGATGGAGGGACGGACGGGACTGTTTTAAAAAAAAAACTAACTTATTTTCGCTAATTTTTATTTATTGTATTGGATATGTTTAGCTCATTCTGAATTTATCTTAAAAAATAAACAAAAAAAAATAGGAAAAATTCGAAATTAAGTTCTAAATTAGGAAAACGATTTTCTTGATTCGTTGGTATATTGCTTCATATTTACGTTCTCGAGCAACGCTGGGTATAAAAAACTAGTCATTAATATTCTGTAAATAAAAAAATGCTGTTATCCTAAAAAGTATTTTTCTTGTATGTCGATTCAAATCAAATCAAGTCCGTGTTTAAATTTAGAAATCAAGATTTGTAATGATTTTCATTTTATTTCAATTATTTATTCAGGTCTTTCCATACATGCGGGCAAATCATTAAAAATAATATTCTCCTAAATGATATTGATTTTTTTTCTGCAGTTGCATTTTTCTTTGGTACGAAATAATTAAAATTACACGAATATAAATATTAAAAATAATGTTTTTTTTATCATGCTTTTTATTTTGTAGTTGCTGTTACATAGATATCACCGAACCAGAAATGAACCAAGGTAGATATCATTTTTTAATTCATCTAATTACATCTCGATAGAAGCTTATAATATATACATAATGACCCTCACATTTGTTTTGAAGTAGTTAAATCCATACTTGGCGTAAGATCTAAGTATGTACATAATAAAAGTCATTGCCTCATAATACTTGATATAATTGTGAACAAGTATGTATACATTCTTTCAAAATCATTAAAATTGAAATAATATTATTTTTAATTTTATTGGGTAGGTACCTACCTGCATTAACCGGTGCTTGTTTGAAATGCACGTATAGTCAAAAACTATCACTATCGAGTAGAAGTATTTTTTTATATATCTTTTAAACAAATAAGCACCTAAACTACATAACATTTTTTAGCTTTTTTTTTGTTGATGTACATAAATAATTCTGACACTCTGTAATCTGTTTGGTAGGAATAAATTGCCTAATGGCAACAAGCCCGTCAGTGTGCATTATATTTGTTTATATTATGTATATATTCGTTCTTTTCTTCATGACTGAGGATAGTGGCTGCGAAGACCCCATTGTGGACTTAACCATATTGCTCCATCTGGTCGGTGAGCGACTACGAGATCTCCGCCCCTCAACACTGCCCATCACAACAAGCTTCTCGAGGCAGTCTGGTTCCCTTCTGGCAATGTGTCCAAAGAATTGAAGGATACGTCTGTAACATAACGTCGACAGACGATCCTCAATCTTCAGATCGTCCAGAATTGACATATTCGTTCTTCTTGTTCTCCATAGGATGTATATTATGTACATAAAGGTAAATAAATAAACAAATAACAAGCTCAAACAAAACATACCAGAAATTTTAACTATTCCAGTAACTAATGCAAAAAAAATTATTTAATTGACTATTTAAAAAAGGCAGAGAAGAGAGCGAAATATTACTAAACATAATGAAGTGAACAAATAACTTTTATAATTTATACAACCTTTTAGAATGAATAGATTAAAAACTTTATTCAAACTGATAGGAATTAAACTAAATACTTAACAACTATAAGTATATTATCGGCATTGGCCCAGTGGAGTGTCGTATCCAGAATTCTCTACAAAACCAATAAAGTTATGGGGTGTGAATAGAATGATTTATTTAATACATTTTATAAAAATATATGACGCCCATGATTTATCAGTAGGTATTTTATATATTTATATGTTTTTCAAATTGTCGTACCTTAGTAATGTTTTTGTACTTCAAGTATTACTAATTTTGTAATCCAAGTGTCGATTTGTTCAAGAGATTTGTTCTCTTAACATATCGACGAAGTTTCAAGCCAGGATACGCGAGATTTGTATGTAGGGTCTATATATTTCACCGTTTTTCCAACTTTGAAGTAAAAAAACACCAACTTAGAGCCTTCGCAGCATATAATGTTCTATATATATGGATTTACTCAGAATTCGGAGTAGAACATTTAATTTGTGTCTGTAAAACTTTTATATTAATTTTTTTTTAATTTTTGTTTCAGTCAGGGGTTATTGACTCTTGAATTTTTAGTTTATTTTTCAATATATCTCAGAAACAATATAAGCTAGAACTCTGAAAATTGGTATAAATATAGACAAATACAAAATCTCAAATTTATCTAAAAAAAATCCAGAGTTTCTCAAACATTTTTTATTAAGAAAAACATTATTTTTATGATAATGTTATGTGTTTAACTGCCTATATTTCCAAAGTTTTAAAAAATATCGAAAAATTTTAATTTTCTTTAAAGTTGAATCTTCGTTTACCCACCTTTCTGAGATTGTCATGAGCAGGTGCCTTTTTCCTTCGATTGTTAGGAGATTTTTTTCATTCGTGGAGTGATCTCTTTAGGCAATACTGTTATTAATATGTATCACAAAAAATAATTAGTCACCGACATAATAAATATTTGCTGTTATTTTTAACAGAATTTTTTTTTTATTCATTTCTGTTTATTTAATTCAGTATTTATTTTATTTATTTATATAATTTATTTTATTTTCGATGCAGTATTTAATTCTGTATAATTAATGTCTTATTTCTTTTTATATTGTGTGTTAGATTTTTTGCTACGAAATTTCATTTTATATTGTGTGATGAATTTTATACGATTGAATTTGAAAACCACTGTTTCCTACACAATATCCGGTTGCAATGGCGTAGGTAGTAAGTATGTAAGTAGTCATTTAATGATTTTCCAATAATCATTAATTTAAAATCTCATTCTACGTTTAGCATTACCGCGATACAATATCAATATAATTTGAGCATTTTAACTGCATAAGATAATATGTTGAATATCATCAATAGGTATGTAGTATCTATACGTTTAGTGATTTATATTGTAATAAATGTAGAAACCAAAACATCAGTTGACTCAGGTAAAAAAATAGTGTATATTATAATAATAATAAGATTTTATTCCAGTCTGTGAGCAGGGGGGTGCAATACTACACAAACCATACCTTTTACATACAAAATTTTCATTTAACATTATAGATTATCATAAGAGTATTATATATTCACACACACTGAAAAAAAATGACAACAGAACTGGCTACCTGTGTTTTAGCCAAACCTTTGTTATCAATAATGAAGGATTATCTATTTATAACTATAAGGTTTGGTTGTGTGCATAAAACATTTAGTTGTACAAAACCAAATGTTTTGTAGTCACTTTAGTACGGTTAATTTTAACATGAAATTTTGTTACTATTAAAAAAATATACACTGTGAATTTTTCTCTCTTATCTAAATAGCGAATTGTAATTTATCTAAAATCTCAAGTTTTGTGTACCTGTATGAACTGTACTTTTGTTATGTCGTAAATTACAAATCGCAAATTTTCAAAACTCCTCCCCGAAGCACAAGGTTTCCTTATGTTCGGGGAGAATTTCAAATGTCAATTTATGATATCTTATCTACTTTTTATTGTCATCATTATATCTTCTTTATGCTTTTTATTATATTTTTATGATAAATTTACTTATCTTTACTATAATTTATAAACAAACTTATATCAACTGTAAACTACAAAATCTTAATTGTAACTTCTATGCCTCTTATCAAAATATCATATTATTATTCCAGTATTATAATGGATCAAATGTTTCTAAAAAAAATCTTAATTTACACAATATATTTTTAATGCATTTTTGAATATTTTGGATCATTATGTGGGTAGATATGTTCAGTACTCATTTCAATAACAATAGTCCAAATGGAACTGAATCTATAATTTCTTAATAGTAATATTAGTATATTCATAATGTAATTATTAATCTACCTGTCAATGCGTATTGTTAATTTATAATAAGCAAACAAGCCGAAAAAATAAAAGACATAAATTATTAATTATTTCGTTGTATCAAATAATTCATTTTATTTAAATATTTACGAGTTCCTTTAATATGATTATTATAACATTGTATTTATTGCTTAATTTAAGCTATTGCCCGTTATGAATGTTTTGTGTGAGTATTGAACGGCAACTTACGAAGTGACTGTTCGGCAACGTACCTTGTATACTATATAAAGACAAAGTTAAGGTTATTAACAGGTTTTCCAAGACACATAACATATTACAAAAATAAAATGAATACCATATAAGTTTTGTCAAAGTTTTTTTCGCAAGTTCAATGGTAGATCCAGTATCCAGTACTATCCAGATACATCTTGCATTCTGGATTGTCATCGTTTGACCAACCAACGGAATA
>OY754970.1:17180432-17195432 GCA_963576475.1 Molanna angustata
AAGCCAAACAAAACGCAATAATGACGTCATTGGGGAAACCCACCCCTCCACTAACACTTGACGCGGCTTCCTTTCAAACTTTCACTTGGTAGTAAGCTTTCGACTCGAACGGACGTGCGTGCACTATCCCTCGAGACGAAAATTTATTAACAAGGCGCCTTTAGAAAATGTCTGATGAGATTCAGACGAAACGTCGGCAGACGACTGATTCTCTCGGGAATCATAATTTGACGCGGGTTATCCCCAAAATACTTAATAATAACATATTTTGTACTCGCGAAAACCTTAGATTTAACATATATATATATATATATATATATATATATATATATATATATATATATATATATATATATATATATATATATATATATATATATATATATATATATATATATATATATATATATATATATATATATATATATATATATATATATATATATATATATATATATATATATATATATATATATATATATATATATATATATATATATATATATATATATATATATATATATACGTATCTGTGAGCATTTTTTTTTATCTAAATAAAGTAAATAATATTTTTCCAAAAACCCACATTGGTTCATTTTACAAACCATCACGAAACGTTCCAGGTAGACTGAATGAACTGAGCTCCGCATCAGTACTTTCAGCGTTTGGAAATGGTATATAATATTAATTTTAGCTTTTATTTATAGATCTCAAAAAGGAAGTCAGGGAACAAAATGTGAAATTCATAGAAAAACCTGTCATGAAAATTGAATAATTATTTATTATCTATTAGTTTAGATCGTATCTACCTGTTGCCTACAGACGTTTATTCAAATTATCGACTATTACGATTACATAGATTACCCTACATATTTATTTATTTTATTTTATTTTATTTATTCAAGGTTACATACAGTTTTTTTTAAATATACATAAAATCTCAAAATGAATTAACAACTACAAAACCTAGATTGTAATTCCAATTACTAAGATACGGTTTTACAAATAAAATATATAGCCATATATATTTGTATACAAAAACAAGGATAACTTCCGTTTATATGTACAAAATGAAAAAAGAGAAAAACTAAATAAGGATAAAAAAAAATCACCAATATTAATTAAGCAAATAAATTGATGCATACAAGATAGGATGTTTGGGACAGGGCGATGGATATGAATAGAATGGGAAAATAACGAGTAGAAAATCAATTATTGAGAAAGCCTCAACATACTCTTAAAAATGCCCGGTGAGCCAAACATGTCAAGACTCGCGAATTTTGCATCAAACTTTTTACAAGCTCTATGAACAAAAACATTCCCGGCATAATTAGTTCGAAGTACGGGGACATTGAATAAATTGTCACTCTTTTTTAATCGCGCCGGGACTCTAAGAATTTCACTACTAAATTAGGAGTATCAACGCATACATACATACCATCACGCCATTTCCCTATTTGGGGAAGGCAGAGAGAACCGAACGCCTGACTCCTCTCTCTTGACATACATTCCTCCCTTCATTCACGTCTATACATCGTCTCATACACGCTCTTCTATTATTCTTACTTCTAACATCACCATCTTTCAAAATCCCATTTATGTGATCGTGCCAACTTTTTCTTGTCCGACCTCTACTTTTCGTTCCTCTTTTATCAGCCTTGTATACTTTTTTTGTCAGACGGTCATCACTCATTCTTTCTATGTGACCGAACCACCTTAGGGCATTTATTTTCATCTTACTTACGATATTTCTTTCAATCATACATTTTCGTCTAATATCCTAAGAATATATTATTATTACATTATTCGATATGTAATAATAATAATAATATATTCTTAGTAAATGTAGGTTCTTAGTGAATTGGATCGTATTGGGATCGAATTTGCAGTGGAGATTAAGGCCGGATCATAAATAGGAATTTAATAAATCATAATATACACTAACTTCTTAATATTTTGTAATATTTCATCAATTTTAATACGATTATTAAATTTAATAAATAAATTACTATATGTTTCTATGTACATCCGTTCACAATATAATATGCTTTGATTTTAATATATATGTTTACCTTCAAATTGATACAAGTACTTATATCTAAAATGTTATTATATAAGTGTGTTTTTTAACGTTTCTTTGGGTGTGTCCAAACGAACCGTTCGTTTACTTATGAACAAAACTGTGAGATATTTTATTTATTTATAATACATCTATATTATACAATACATAGCCTAATCTATAGTAACATAAATATAAACAATTATTTAAATTTTCCATAATATAATTAAGGGGGGGACTGCTGCCAATATACCTATTTTTCAATTTGATATACCATCATTATTTTTATCAAATCGTTTTGAAAAAAATAATGTAGATAGTTTGGATATTCATAAACAAAAATATACCTTAACTTTTTGATAATGTTCTGTATAAATTCTTGTAGAAAAATAATGGCATACCCCGATTTACAACGTTTATCATATATTTTTAATAAACTATAAGGCGTAGAGTAATATATTTTTTTTTAAATTAAAGAAGACAAAAATATCTAGAAAAATATGATGTGACGTTGCATTAATGCTTCAGGATTAGTAAATAAACCTGAAAAACATTTATTTTTCATTCAGCGCCATTGCGTAATAAAAGTTTTTTTGGTTTATTTACTTAACCTGATGCGTTAATGCAACGTCATATCATATTTTTCCAGGTATTTTGTTGTTCTTTAATTTATAAAAAAAAAATATTGCTCTATACCTTATATTTTTTTAGAAATTTAAGATAAATGTCAAAAATCGGGGTATGCTTATTATTTTCCTACAAGAATATATACAGAACATAATCAAAAAGTTAAGGTATATTTCTCTTAACTAATACCCAAACTAACTAGGTTATTTTTTTCAAAATGATTCGTTAAGTAATAATGATGGTTTATCAAATTGAAAAAATAGGTACGTAGGCAGCAGTCACCCTCTTAACACATTTTTTTCTTAATGATATAAATTATAAAGTTTGCAAATATGAAAATGAAAATAACTATTTTTTTTTTATTGGATGAAAGAGCTCCTTCTCAAATCCAATAATTCATGTATAAAAATTTATAAATTTTTATTGTATTATTTATCATCATCATCATCATTTCCTACCCTCTATCCCAGTTCATCCGGGGTCAGGCCTCTTAATCATCAGTCGCCATGATCTGGGACTCTGGGTAGTCTCCTGTGGGACACCTTGTGCCGTCAGCTCCCTCTCGATATTCGTCCACCATGTCGCCGGTGGTCTGCCTCTTTCTCGTGGTTTTGAGGGGATACCGAGCACAGTTTTGACGGGGTAGGTACCCTCCCTTCGCATGACATGGCCATACCATCGCTGTCTGCCCTCTTTCAATTTCTCCTATATTTTATTGTATTATTTATAAAAAAACTAATTAATTCGTAATTTAAAAAAAAATCTAGCTTTGAAATATTCATTTTTTTCATAATATATATATTTTTTTTATAAAATATTTATAATTTAAATTTTTATTCTCAATTTTGAAATTTAGGTTAGGTAAGGTTAGGTCAGTTAATAATTGAAATATAGTGAATAATAAAAATATAAGATTAGGTTAGTTAATAATTAAAATATAAGCTTATCGTAATAGATATAGAATATAATGAGAATAGTACGGCAGATAGGCAGGTTCTAAGCGTAGATTGAAATCTAGATATGGAATCTAGTTTCGAGATTAAGGCCGCAGCAGAAGTTAATAATACTATGGTTACATATTCCGTACTTAATAACGCGTTCACTATATTTATGTGGAACTATGTTTTCAATAAAGTTATATCTATTCATAATAAGCTCGACAGCTCTTCATGAGATTTGATCGAATCTAATTCATTCTTCTATTTCTGTTGCTTTTGTCTTCGAGTTAGTTATTTGCAGTGTGGAAGTAGGTATGAGTGATGGCTGAGTCCATCCATCGCAGTCTGGGCCTCCCTATAATGGATTACATGAAAATTCTTCGAAACACAATTGTTCGAATGCGCAATAGGCATGATGACTAATTTTGAGAAACTATCTCACGATGTTTTTACGCATCCACTGTTTTCAAATATATACACATTTCTACATAAAATAAAGGTTTAGTAGCAAAAATTGCCATTTCAAAATCCAATTTGACATTTACGTCAAAAAACGCTTGCAGTGTAATGGCGTCCGTCGGAGCTGACGGTGACGTCACGGTTTCGTAAACCGCATATCACTACTATATGTACTATATGTATTCTAAGACGATTTGTGTATTTAAAATAAATTCAAAAGTGCATAAGTGTTGTGCGGTCCCAAAATGTACAAACACGTCGAAAAAAACACTTACTGAGGTAGTTGTTTTCGTCCCACGCGAATATAAACGAGAAATAAGTGGTTAAATTTGGCACTGCGAGACCCAGAAAGTGTATTTTATTCAGTATGCGTTTACAATGAAATACAGTATTTGTTCCCTCACGTTTAGCTCTCAATACTATAATTCATTTACAAAATATTTACCATTAATAAGGCAATAAGCATAAAAAGAACTTCATGAATGTCCAAACGTCAAAATACGCCATCTTAAGTTTCCCGCGTATTAGGCATTAGGCCTGTGTAACACCACTGCGTTACGCCGCTCAATTGCATCGACCCAGTTCACTGCGCCGGATGTGTTAAGTCACTCCTTCGAAATGTATTGACTCACAGCGCAGTGAGTCGTGAGTGCTAGACCGGGAGAATGCGAACAGTGTTAGAGTATTGAGTTATTGAGTTGCTTGCTTTTTAACCGACATACCTACATACTTACTAAATAAACAACGTAATAGACAATAACATAAAACTAGCTTACCTTAGCACAGGCCATGCCTAGTGAAGGGGCTAGTAACAAAGATACAAACAAAAAGAAATTGCACTATGTTAGCACCAGTGAAATAATAAAATGATATTTATTGAAATGAAATAACTTATATTTACTTTGTATGTTTACTACTAATAATAATAATAGTTACTTTTATTAAGACGTAAAAAATACAATATTAATACATCTAGTATAAACAAAAATATATAATTTTTTTGATACATTCTAATCCCGAAAAGTGCCGAATTAAAGCGTTTCCCGATTAAGTGCCGACGCAAATCTGAATTTCCCGAAATTGGCAACACTGGACGTGGACCTAGAATATCGTGACGTCATGCGCTCTGATTCATTCTGATTGGCGTTTCTCATAAAATGGCGGGCTATAATATTTTGTATTTTTATTTTAATAATATTAATATTATTCACTCTTTTAAAATGAAAATAAATTATTTTTTTTAAATCTTTATAACCTATTTTATTTTTTTAAATCATAATGTCAATGATTTTTTCTTACTCTCATCACGCCTATTCACTGCGCCGGGTCATTAAGCTAGTTAAAAAATAATAATAAAAGTATAATATGCAGGTATTGTATTTTATATAAGCAAAAATTATTATTGTATTCATTATATTTCATGTACCTACATGTTTAAAAATATCACAACCTTCCCGATTCTACTTTTAAAAGTAGAATCGGGAAAGTAATAGTACGTCGGTTAAAAAGCAGGCAACTCAATAACTCAATACCCTAACACTGTTCGCATTCTCCCTATCTAGCACTCACGACCCACTGCGCCGTGAGCCAATACTTTTTGAAGGAGTGAGTTAACACACCCGTCGCAGTGAACAGAATCGACGCAATTGAGCGGTGCAACGCAGCTTTACACATGTCATGTCTACCGCAGTACCGCGTAGGTATGCTTTTAGTTTATGAACACATAATGTAGAGAGAAGAAGGAACATATTTTATCGATTTTCGAGATGTAAGTTGTATTTAAATTATAGATAAATGAAGTACTTATATGCATAGAATAATAAAAATACGCTTATATGTAAGTTTTTACCTTTCTAAATTCTGATGAGCAAAAGTCTTTTTTCGATGCAAAGTAATTTCATATATATATTGTATTGAAACTGTGACGTCATAATATTTTGATTCACTCTGATTGGTGTTTCTCATAAAATGGCGGACTTACATATTTTGTATTTTTATTTTAATAGTATTAATATTATTCGCTCTTTTAAAATGAAAAGAAATGTATTTTTTCAAATCTTTATAACCTATTTTATTTTATAAAATTAAAATTTCAATGATTTTTTCATACTGTCATCACGCCCATTGTACGAATAACAATTTTTCAAAAATCAGTTATCAGAATGACAATTGTCCGAAAGCAAATTATTCGAACTAACATTTGTTGGAAAACCAATTAACCGAATTTAATATATTTTTGTGTCATTATGTTGCGTCCTTTGACATATTTGTTGCCAGTAAAATATATTCGATGAAGACTATTATAACTTGCTGTATTATTGTTGGGTACGTATATTTGCACATTTTTAATAACTGATGTTTGACAGCGCGGTTCGTCGCCATGTTGTTTATTCCATAGATTTTTATTATACATAATATACTATGTAGATGTAGTACTCCGTGCAAAAAGTGAGTCATGGAATATCGCGCGTTTGTACGTTTTATTTGGCAACATATTTCAGTTTTCCTTACATTACAACACATCCTAAGTAACTTTTCTCTAAATCTAAATAAACAAATTGTTTTTTACGACAAATAAATCCGAAAACAATTCACATAAGTCGTTATTCTCTATAGAAAAACGATGTACTAAAACGTCAAAAATCCCCCGGAAAAATGTCTCACTTCGATTCATACAAAATTTGCTAACTACGACATCTAGTATATTATAATAAAAATCTATTAGGTTTATTCGTCTTACAATACTACCAACATAACGTTATAAAAATTCGAACAATTGTAATTTCTGATAATTGTGTGTAGCAAAATTGCTTTTCGAAAAAATGTTATTCGAATAATTGCCATTCGTAAAATTGATTTTCGTAAAATTGAGCATTCGAATAATTGTTTTTCGAATAATTTTCCTGTCACTTCTATAATGAGCGTGAGGCATTTTATAGCCTTGCAATCGTCCATTCAGCCCCCTAGATAACGTGTCATTTAGCTCAAGAAAAGATAATTCAATGTATGGAAGTGGCAGTTGTCACGTGACTGGCAACTGTCACTTCCATACATTGAGTTTTATTTTCTTGTTTCTTTTCTTGAGCTAAATGACACGTTGTCTAGGGGGGCTGATTACGTAACCAGCTAATATCAACGTCCCATCTTGATGGGACTGATCATATTAGGCTCTCCATATACGTCAAACAGCTTTATTGGCCACTCAAACTGGCATGATAACAAAAACGTAGTCTTAAAAAAAAAAAAAACAAAAATATATTCTTTGATTCTCACAATTCTCACAATTAGCTGTGAGGCACCGGCTTAGAATAGTACTTCCACTCTTTTCTATTATTGTTTTCGAGTGTCCCGTAAGAGCCGGGTAATCGAAAATACAACAGGCAACAATAACATCTCACATAGTTCAGCAATGAGGTTCACCACCCATTCTGAATATAGTGCCGTTTTGGGTGAGACGAGACTGGTGTGTGGGTATACACTGATGTGTTGTGCTCCCTTTTATAAGGCAATGCACACCCGCACACCTTTCGCTGGTTACCCCACATTGTGGGATATACCGTGATGGTATGAATGAATGAATGAATGAATGATTCTCACAATTAACGAATAAAAACATCGCATTCGAAAAGAAATGTAGAATATTACCAAAAATAAAATAACAAAACATAAAAAAAACAGAAGTATGTTTATATCATAATACATACATAGATGTGAACACGAAAACCTATTCAATAATAAATAAATAAATTAAGAGAAATCCCACCAGGCGATGCCTGTTTGAGGGTATTACATATTTTTGGTGACAGTCTGGTGACATTCAGAAGGTCTAAAGAATAGATGGGTCGATGGCAGAACGGTTAGCGCGCTGGGCTAGTAATCCAGTGGTCGCGAGTTCGAATCCTGCCTCGACCGATTTCGTTCACCTATAGCACAAGCATTTATTTGCTTATTTTAGGGAACGTAGGAAGATGTATATGTACTTGTTTAACAAGGACAAATTCATTTTTAGTTTAAAAAAAAAAACTTTCCACACTAATAAATTAACCTAATAAATTAGCTTTTTTGTTTTTTCATTCAAGCTATAATGTTTCTCTTTTTTATCTGTTTGTTCTTAGTTGTATCTTTAATAGTAATGCTTTTCTTTTTGTTTTCTTTTGTTTATAATATCTTTCACTATGTTTCTTTGTTGTGATCTTAGTTTCTGTTGCATCTTTTCATTTTTATATAGATTCTTTTTTATATATTTTAATTTTCTTATAAATTTGTACGCCAACTTTTAAATGCAGGATGTGGCCACTTGTAATTTGCTGACCAGTTTTGTAATAGCTTGCCCTTATTTTATGGAACTATGATGTATAATAACTTGTTATCTGTAAGTGGTCCTCTATAACAATAAAAATAAAAAAAATACAAAAATCATTAGATAAGTACCTACTTAGAAAACGATCATTCTGAGATTTCAAGAAAGTAGTATCTAATAGTTAAGAGGATTTGCGCAGTCTCCCACTACATTCCATTTGGGTACGTTATAGGACAATTATTTTCCAGCTCATCTCCGAAGTAGGTACATATTTTTTAATTATAGTAAAATGTCATGTTCATTTGAAACTTATCTACTTGGTCAAATTTGACGTCAGAATAAAACGCCTCAATTTTGCAGCAACAAAAGGTAAGTATGAATAAGTGTACCTTCTTAAAATATGCGATACCTCATATATTTTCTAAACATAATATTTTAGTCGAGACATATGTAAACGGAACCTACTTTAAAATATGTATATCGTTAGAATTATTTCATATCGGCAACCGATAGGAGGAGAGCGCGTACGTGAATGTTTTAAATAAACGGTGTCCTTGTAGATTTTGACCACAATGGATTATAGATTGATAATATAATATGCAATACATTATAACGTATTATTATTTAAAAGGTGGTCGGTTATAGCTTTTCAATGTATGTGACGTCATCTAGATCTAGAACTCTGGTCAACGATTTATTTAGAATATCCTTGACTCCACACCACCTGGAAAATGCTCGTGTGATTAAACAATAAATCAAGAAATGTAATTACGTGTAAAAATTGTTTTATATTTAAAATGATTAATAATTGTCCTTATTGATACATTTCTTTGTTGCTATGCGCCACAATATGTAGGTTAAATGTTATTGGCAAAATTACCTACATGAGTTCCGGCCAAACAAATGGTTTTGTCTAAATATGTAGCTTGCGATTATAGAGTCGCTGGCTCATAGCCCATAGCCAAGATTCAAAAAATAATATTTTTGTCATGAGAAATTTCAAAGGAGGACTGGTCATTGATCATTGGGCCTTACCAACTGGAAGGGAGCCGCAGAGTGCAGGGAGGAATGGCGACGGATTCTGAAGGAGGTCAAGGCTCACAACGGGCTATAGGGCCAATGATGACGATGATGATGGTCATTGATCTTCACTAGACTTATTAAGCTTTGCACTGTGCAGATAATATATTACTCAAAGATTCACTCATCCCATTTCTCAAACGAGCCTTTCAAAAAACTCATGCATAGATAGGTATCTCATGCATAGGTCTTGGAGAATTTTAGAATTCGAGAATTGGAATATTCATGTGATTGCAACCTTTTTTATTTTGTTTATTTTATTTTATTTTCACATTACTTCTCGGGCAACTAACAGGTAGGTAGGTACTATGTTAAATATGAATTTAACACGTAGGTACCCAATAACAAGTTGCCACACTCTGGAGACTTACAGATCCAGACTGAAAACACAATTAAAAACTGTGTTTCCACCGGGAATTGAACCCGGGACCTTTGGATCAGCAGTCAGATACCCAACCAACTGAGCCACGAAGGCCGACAAAAGGCCTTCTTTGATATTTTGTATACTTTTATTTAACTTCACCTCTCTGTATCCTCTGATTCACCTCTCTGTTTGTTCTATATTTGGATTTATTTCTAAATGCTTAAGTAAAATATTTTTTTATTCTTCATTTCAAAGTGATGAAAACTTCTATCCTCAATGTTTCCTTCTGTCCAAAAAAGTGTGTCCTCAATTTTTTTGTTTATTTAATTGTTATAGAATTTATTCATTAAAATATATTCGATGTTGTAATAAGACTCAAATCATGATGTTGGTATTACTGAATGCATGTCATGTTTCAATAACAATCAAAGTGTATTATAAAATTAATAAAATAACAACAGGTTGGCACTAAAAATTTATGATTATTCAATAGGTGCAATATAATTCCATCTGTCATAAACCATTGGACCGTTTGATTGCAAACTGATAAAGATATTGAAACTAGACTGGAATGCATTATTTTTTTTACGAAAAAGGTGTTAATCTGCGATCTATCATTTTAAATAATGATTTGGATTGAGATTGTATAGAAATTTTGTAATATTTATTAATAAAAAGATAGCTACATTATACTGATATAATGTATAGAAATTTAGAATGTTGTTAATAAATTTATTCGACCTTCTTTTTTGTCAAATACATGACATGGCAGAAAAAGAAAACCCAGTAGATTGTATCATCTATGAAAATTGTGCGATAAAACAATGAACAATGGAAAAAAGACACGACAATATTATAAGAGAATGTAAGAATGAAACATAACTGTTACTGTAACATAACATAACTGTAAAAAATGAAAATTATACCCTTTATATGGATCGTCCATAGTATAAAGATCGAATGATCATCATCATAATTGTCGCTACAGCCCTGTGTGGGCCCTGGCCTCCTACAGAATACTTCCCCAACCACTCCTGTCCTTCGCCGCTCTCCTCCAGTTCATTATTCCGATCGCCCTTATGTCGTCTTCTGTTTTATCCAGCCATATTAGCTTGGGCCTGTCTCTACTTCTTTTGTGCTCTGGATTGGTATTAAATCCTTTTTTGGGGATACTATCATCATTCATCCGGCTGACATGTCCCAACCACTACAGTCTACGTACTTTTATGACTTGTGCAATGTTGGGTCCATCATAATAAAATGCCTGTAATTCGTAATTATATCGTATTCTCCATTATCATTTACTGGGCCAAAAATATTTCTCAGGACTTTCCTTTAAAATATCAAGAGGCTGTTTTCGTCTCTTTTTGTTAAAACCCAGCATTCAGCCTCATACACTACGACAGGTCTGCATGAGAAGAGTTTTATATATCAGGATTTTTTCCTTGATACCATTTTGGACCTTATGTGCTTTAGTAGACCATAATATCACCTATTGTTAGCGGCTAATCTTGCTTTATTTCAGTGCTGAAATTATTTTCATGAGATACGATAGTACCTAGATGACAAAAAGAGTCATCGATTCCACTGTATGTGTTTCCACATCAATAGGACGCAGGTTATTAGTATGTGGAAATTTTTTTATTATCATATATTTAGGTTTTGTTGTGTTAATTTTAAGCCAAATTTTTTTCGCGGAGTTTTGAAGCGAAACCTGCGATCATCGAGTCATTCTTCATCTTTGAAAGAGTTCGAAAAATAACGAATGATGGACGTCTTAAAAGTGTGGAGCAATAATTATTATGTGAGTGGATATCAAAGCTGCAATAGTAACAAACCAATTTCTCAATAGATGGCGTTACAAAAAAAGTTTTTTTGTCACTTAATAGATGGCGATGGTGTATCGGCTTATTCTCAATCGAAAAGATTTTCATGATTAGCATAAATATAGAACTTTCAAAAGTTAAATTGATAGGGAACTCAATTAGAAGGTCTCAACTCAACTCAACATACTTTCAAAATGGGCACTGGGTGACCGAAACTAATCAGTGTAGAACTTAAAACTGTAGTTTAATTTCACCATAAAAAAATCGTATAATTATCAATTATAAGTCATAATTGGTTAACGATGCGCAAATGCATACGGTGATCACGTAAACCAGCCAATGAAAGGTCGTAAGCCCTGTAGGTGCCTTGTGTTACCGGTTCTCCTATAATACTCCAACTTCGCCGCTTATGAGATGTCAAAAATTTGTAATTAAAAAGAGGCAATATGGTGAATAGACCACTGATGTTATTCACTAAATATAGAGCAATGACTACGGATATATTGCCGGCTTCCGACTGCAATAATAATTTTGACTAATCGTGCTACCTATTATTGTTTAATAATTCACGATATTTTTTATTTAATTGATTGGTGTCTGTAAAACAATATACTTACGTATTGTTGATTTTATTACAATAATTTTAAAACCCATTGTTGAAAGTAATAATTTGTGATTTTATGATTGAATGTTATGTACCTATAAGTATTAAAATTTCGCGGTTGTTGCATTGATTGGTTTATTTGATTTAGTCAATGTCATTAATCCGATTGGTTGATATCATTTTTAAATCCGATATTGCTATCATTTATTAAGTAAATTGGTCTGGTTTTTTTGTTTCTTTCATTAAAACATTAGGCTGATTGTGATACGTATTGTCTCGATACTGGTGCAGATGGCAGACACCTGTACATACGATACTTTTAATTAACAAAATATCAGTCATCAGCTTTTCGCTTCTATTAAAAAATAAAATATTCATTGAATTATGTTGAAAAAATAGTTTAGTTTAGATCGCAAACGCGACTCCCATTCACCGGTATCGCTAAATGCTGTGCATCGTCAGAATGGTGAAGTAGTGGCGAGGACCATATACATATATATACATAGTTTCAAAACTTGGATACGAATAATAAATAAGGAAGGGGTATTACATACCAAAAAAAGAAGAATACCTAAAAGACATTAAGGGGGGGACTGCTGCCAACGTACCTATTTTTCAATTTGATATACCATCATTATTTCTTATCAAATCGTTTTGTAAAAAATAATTTAGATAGGTTGGATATTAATAAACAAAAATATACCTTAACTTTTTGATAATGTTCTGTATAAATTCTTGTAGTAAAATAATGGCATACCCCGATTTTCAACGTTTATCATATATTTTTAGTAAACTATAAGGCGTAGAGTAATATATATTTTTTTTAAATTAAAGAAGACAAAAATATCTAGAAAAATATGATGTGACGTTGCATTAATGCTTCAGGTTTAGTAAATAAACCAAAAAAACATTTATTTTCCATTCAGCGCCATTGCGTAATAAAAGTTTTTTTGGTTTATTTACTTAACCTGATGCGTTAATGCAACGTCATATCCTATTTTTCCAGGTATTCTGTTCTTCTTTAATTTATAAAAAAAAAATATTGCTCTATACCTTATATTTTTTTAGAAATTTAAGATAAATGTCTAAAATCGGGGTATGCTAATTATTTTCTTACAAGAATATATTATACAGAACATAATCAAAAAGTTAAGGTATATTTCTCTTTATTAATATCCAAACTAACTAGGCTATTTTTTTCAAAATTATTCGTTTAGTAATAATGATGGTATATCAAATTGAAAAAATAGGTACGTTGGCAGCAGTCACCTTCTTAAGTTAAATAAGTAGGTTTGCGAACTAAATTAAATAAAACGAAAAATTATTTATTATTTTTTCATTATAATTCATTATTTTTTCATCACTAAGCCGACCGCCGTGGCACGGTTGGTAAGCCGTTTGGCTTCTGTGCGGGCGTCTTGGGTTCGATTCCCAGCAGAGGAGAAATTTATTTAAATTATTTTTATCGCAAATATTGCTTCTCTGGACTGGAAGAAATTGCTATTTGGCAATAAACTCTCCACTTGCGCAAGGTATTATTTATTTATTTATAATTATACGTCATTATGAAGTTCTATCATGAAGTGCCAGTTTCAAGTACTTATTGAAATATAAGAAATATTAATGATATATTTATTGTTTGTTTTAATTTACTTTAGAGTTCAATTCTAATATTTTTTTCAATTTGATGTTTACATAATAAAGACTTCTATAGTATATAATGTTTAAATAGGAAAATGACTAGGTATGTCGTATATTTTTATACGTGTGATGTGTATACTGACAGAAAGCATAGTTATCGGCAAATAACTTGACAAGTTTCGGCGGGAGTGGGGAACGGGTTGCACTTAACTATCAACTGAGCTAGACTAAAAATTTTGTTCTGCGCAGCCCACGTAATCTTCAAGACGTTCACCGATAGTAATTCAACCATTTTTGCTGGTATCATTTTTTGTACATATTTTGTAGGTGGTCAGTAAATTCATAATCGGGAAAAAATCTATAAAAAATAATACTTAAATATCACATTATCAGAAAGTGTTTATGTGAATTTGAGATAAACAGAACAAGCTACCAAACTATATTATAAGCTGTCCACTTTCCAAATTCCTATGCCCAATGACATTGCCGTTTTTAATATTGGTTTTTAGAATCAAAGGCAACGTCGACCAATGGTCACGGCATGGGAAGGTGTTTTTGTTAATGTCGTAATCAATCGCATTCTAATACATACCAATACATTATCTACCAGGTATTTAAACTAGTTTATTTTTCATTTCAACAATATTTCATCAGAATTAAAATAATATTTCTACCTATATCCATGTCAATATCGCAAATAATCTCAATAATTATTGCGATATTAATATTATTTATCTATGCAGATGCAGAGACATAGCTTAGGCGACATAGAAAACAGAACGGCATAATATTATAACCTTAAGGACGAAGACAACTAACCCCAATAATCTGTTGGTACAGACAATGAGTTGGGATATAGCCAGGGAGAAAAAGAAGGTGTTAAATGTATACATACATATTTAATTGAAATTGAATTGAAATTGATTTTATATATTATGCATTACTGAATGAGAGCCTACGTAATAAACTATATACCTAATAGGGGCCAAAAAAAGATTGGGTACCTAATATGTAAAAACAAAATATTAACTAAATCATTATGCCAGCCTAGTTTGGCTCAATTATCTAAACACTATTATAAATTTAAGATTAGAAACGTCAT
>OY754970.1:17800432-18102932 GCA_963576475.1 Molanna angustata
CACCTTTAACAAAAAAACTTAGATATTTGAGTGCAACAATATAAACCTCAGTCCCCGAATAGATCTGGCAAAGACATATGTGTGGAGTATTCTGCTGTGTGGTTGTGATACATGGTGCATAGGTGAAAGATATTGTAAAAGACTAGAAGCCTTGGAGATGTGGACCTATCGACGAATACTTGATATATCTTGAAGGGAAGGGTTAAGAACTGGCAGAGGGCGTCCCCGCCTGGACTATCTAGAACAGGTGTGCCACGAGATGAAGTGTACCTCCTACACCGCGTTGAAGAGAGTCGCTGAAGACTGACCGGAGTGAAGGAAGAGATACATCGCTTTGTTGCCAACCAATCCCAAAGAAGGACAATAAGACAATTGTTCGTGCTTAATAATCTCTGAATGATATAACTTTTTGATACCTTTACATTTTTATTCATTTTTCTTTGTTTTGATGATATTCGAATGTTATTACACTCACTAGGTAACTGTTCATATTCAACTCTATTGATGCAATATAATAAAATAGAATTTTTTTATTTAAATATATTCACGTTTCACAATTTTCATCTTATTTGATGTCACTCCCAGTTGCGACGTGTAGTAAATTTTAAGTAGTTCAAAAATAAACTGGTGAAATTCAATATCAAATATTATTTTCAATCATAAAACTGAAAAAACTATTATTTTACTCGTTAAAAATAATACTCGATAGAAGAAATATTATCTGTAGACCTGAATAAAGAGTGCTTAATATACGCCAACTTATATTCTACTCCTTTTGAGATAAATGACCCTTGACCCAAAAATACCAATTTTCAACCACTTCGCATTTTACAGATATGCCTACGCAAAAATTTAAAATTCGAAATGAAATTCAATTTCCCGCCACATCTTACAGATTTTTATTGGATCGGTAAGTGTACTAACATAACTTTTCAATACACAATACATTTTTTCCATTTTACACTAGGTATAACCTTGCTTATTCTGAAATTTTATTTTTAATCGCTAACTATATTGTTTTATTTACTAACGTATGTAGTAAGTTTTACCACGGTATAAATACTGTTTTTTTCTGTAAAAGGATACAACAGCAGACATCAAGCATTAAATCCAAATTATTCAATATTTTAATATATCTAGGTCAAGATAGAATAGTGTGGAGTTCATTACTTTTTCGTACCCCGATAATGTAAATAACTTGATGATATGTATGTATTTAGGGAGATTAAGTATCAAACTATCGAGAGTCCCCGTAGATATTGTGTACCTATACTGTCATACTACATGTACGAAACGATGTCGTCACTTAATTCATTTTTTACAAAAAATATTTTTAAATGTTTGACATGTATTGCTAAAATGTATGTATTTTTTATAGAAAATTAAATGATCTAGTCGGGGTGTTTCGGCGTTTTTCGATATTAAGGCAGTTGAACTCATGGTACGATGCGGCGCGGCGCGATGCGAAGCGAACGCGATCAGATGGTTTAACATTTTCGCGCGAATCGGAAGCGGTGCCATCGTTTTATTTGGTTAAGTATAATGTCAGAAGCGCGATTCGCGCGTACGTAGGACAGAACCGCCGCATCGCATTGAATTTGCGTGTAACCGCATCTCATCGCTTCGCAATCGCGTTCGTTTTGATTTGCCTACGTAGGACGTCGCGTAAGTCACACCTTAAACTTTGATATTAAAGATCTGAAGTCGATGACAGTCCACGAGTGTGAATCTTCTATTCATATTTGTCGATTGTTCTTTTTGTACTATGGTACCAAGATCGCTAATCTAGAAGGCTCCATGAGCTACTTATCGCTACGCATCATTGTCGCTCATTTAGCGTTCTGTGAAGGGATCGAAGTAGCGAAAGACATATTATTGTTCTACTCCGAATTATAAGTCAATTCTTATATCATATATGCAGCGAAGCCTTTAAGTTGGTGTTTTTTGACTTCAAATCATGAAAAATGTAGATCTGACCATACAAAATTTTGTGGATCCTGCGTTGTCGATCTTTTAAGAGATATAAATTCTCTTGAACAAATCGAAAGATGGAATATTTAGTTACCTGTACTAAGGTTAGTATTACGGGAGTTATTTGACAAAAATATAAGGAAAATTAAAGATTTTGTAAGCAGTATTCTCGCAGTACGGGACCTTACCTTTTTCTTAAATAACCCCCGTAATACGAACCTAAAACTATACTTGAACTGAAGAACGACTCAATCATATTATTGATGCACCTCCATTATACCGTTGTGTATCTACTTTAACTTGGTTCCGTCAGGCTTTTTACTCAACCTTGAATACCTTTTATAGTTAAAGAGAAAAAGTGTTTTCAGATCTGATCTGACCTTTCCCCAATACCAAAGATTCTGGAACACGTTGGAAAGTAAATACCGATTCTGGATAACGGTAGAGCGTATTTTTGTGGCCACCGCAAACATAATAAAATTGAACGCAACTCTGATAACATGGGTTCGCGCAGTTGTCTATAGTACATCGGTTCCTCGTTTGGAGTGTCAAAATAAACCCGGTTGATAAAAAAAAGCATTTCGAACCAGATAAGCTAAATAAAATTTACCCAAAGAATTTTCTAATGCAAATATTTCGAATACGAATATAGAAAAACGAGTATAACATAGTAGAAATAACATTGAATTAGGCACGTTTTGCGTCATACAAAACGAGTGGGTTACGGCCAACTATAAGATCCTCACAAACATGTCACTCCATAAAATATTCAAATTTTGTTTGGAAAATTTTCAGCATTTTCGTGAAATTTCATTTTCTTTTTTTGTTTTTTTTTTGTTATTGTTTAATTATTTTTTATTTTTATACTATATTATGAAAATTTGATAATTATTCAGTGCCATTTTATGAAAGTGGTGTGTCTTTTACCAATTTGAAAATGCTTATTTCAATTTTTTTGTTTCATTGAGGTCGCTTCAAAATATTTAACGTTTAAAAAACTGGGATGCACTGATCAGATATCTAAATGGGGTCTAAGCGAGTATTAGATATACATATTATTGTAAAATTTGAATATAATCGAATGAGTACTTTAGTCTATAATTGATAAAGTAAAATAAACACGCCGTACATAGCACACAGTACTTAGCTCACAGCACATAGCACACACGCACATAGCACACACGCACACAGATACATTGTAATGAAACTTTCAGAAATACTACTGGTTGATAATCTGCAATTTGGATGGGTGGATGGCCGAGCGGTTAGCGCGCTGGGTTAGTAATCCAGTGGTCGCGAGTTCGAATCCTGCCTCGACCGATCTCGTTCACCTATGGGACAAGCATTTTTGCTTAGTTTATGGAACGTAGGAAGATGTATATGTACTTGTTTAACAAGGACATATTCATTTTTTATATAAAAAAAATAGCCATAAAAATTGCGAAACCATAACTCCCCACAATATCTCCTTGGGTTAGTGAGGAGTAAAAAGACAACCGAATCACCTGGATTGTGTACAGACTATCAGCACAATTTTCGTTTTGTAGTTTACTAACAAACACAAAAGAAAACTAGCTATTTCGTAGACACACGCTATTATAATTTTCTATGAATAAAAATGGTCGAAGCAGTAGGCAAGTATTTATTTCAGAACAGAAAGAATACTAGTCTAGCATACATACTAACTGCTTTGCCACCAACATATTTATAAACGAGTATCTTGTGTCCAACGCTAAACTTCTCACTACCAATTCACTCTACAAAATATTCAAATTATGTATGAAAAAGATTCAGCATATTCATGAAATGTTTTTTTAAAATTATTTTTGACTTAATTATTTTATTATGAAAAATTGATAATTCTTCAATGCCATTTTTGAATGTGATGTGTCTATTTTTCAATTTGAAATTATATATATTTTTTTTAAATTTTTAAGTTTCCTGGGCAAATATTTGACAGTTAAAAAAAATGAGAATCACTGATCTGATATCCTTCAAAATCTTCTGGGGTCTAAGTGGTCATTAGATATACAAAATTTGAAAAGAATATATAGAATGAATAAACTAGAAATGATAAAGTAGAATAAACACATCGTGCATAGTTCATATCCCATAGTCCACAGCACACTCACAGATACACTGTTATGAAACTATCAGAATACAATCTCAGCATGAGTTGATAATCTGCATAAAAAAAGCCTTAAATATTGCGAATTCATAACCCTCCGCTATATTCGCTGTGGCACAGTTGGAAAGCCGTTCGGTTTCTGTGCGGGCGTCCTGGGTTCGATTCCCGGCAGAGGAGAAATGTATTATAATTTTATTTCTCACGAAAAAATTGCTTCTCTGGGCTAGAAACACTGGTTAGTTGGAAGAAATTGCTATGCGGCAATAAACTCGCCACTTGCGCAGGGTGCAAGGAAGTATTCATTATTTATTTATTTTATATTTTATATAAGTGTAGCATTAAAATAATTACATAAAAGAGAACTAGGTCAAGAATTAGTTATGATTTTGTATAGATAGTCTTCCTTTATGGATCATTTTGTTTGATATCTGACTTTTTCGATAAAGGATTTAGATTCAATTTTAAGCGGGAAACCCCACAATTTTATCAGATAGCTTAGAATTTAATATGAGAAATATCACTATAATTATGTTAACTATTCTGAAACTCAAAAATTGTCTGCTTAAACTTAATTGTATACAATGTATGTATATCTTTAAAGTAAAGCGTTATCAGTATTCATGGCCAAACCAAAAGTTTGAACTCTGTCTCGTAGTTCTAACCAGATTGAGATGTGCTATGATTATTTTACAAAACTTTTGTAACAAAGGATTACGAATAATTTCATTAAAATTTTAATAATTAAATCTACCAACATACGTATAAAGTATTACGTTCAATTAGAAAAATAAGTTTTACAATCAATTTAATGAAAAAGAAAGGCCTTGTATAAACTTGATATAGAAGAATTGCATCATAAGAAGCCATTATTCGGAAAGAGAACTGAATAAGGCGCAATCCTCCAGTTTATTGATTTATAAAACAATATTATGTCTTATAAAAATCCTACTGATCTCCTGAATTCTTAATTTGCTATCTTTAATATCTGAACGAGTGAACCTTAAACCCAAATTAAAATTCCTCCCTCTGCAAGTTAATCATATTACAAAATCTTTTTATAAAGCTCAGGAGTCACATTTAATTACAGTCAAAAAGCAATATAGAAATTGTGATTTGCAGGGTATTTATGGCCGTATTTATAAATCATTCAAAGTGCTTAAATAAATACTAACCGAAATATATAGTTTATCATGGTAAGCATTCTTATAGGTAATGATATGTTTAAGCGAACTAATAAATTGAATAGAAATAAGTAATATTCATAGTGGACTTTCCTTAGTCAAAAGTATCGCATTCACTGTGTTTTTAGTCTGGAATATAATTAATAAATCTGCAGAATCTGGCAAATTGTTATCGAATGCTTGCCAAATAAATATTTGCCGTTGTATCTACATGTTAGTTCGAAAAGAAATATTATGACACACTTTTATTTAACTTCACGTGTCTGTCCGAACTGAAATTTTACAATTGATTTTTAACTAACTTTCCGACCAGGTAAAGCTCTGAAACTTTCATAATTTGTGTATTCCCTATTATATTGTATGCTTAAACTATTTACAGCTTAATTTATTTGACATGTTGATATAATTTAACAATTTTGCATTTCATACAAACTTTTTACCTATAATTGTTTAAGTACCATAAACATACATACTATCACGCCATGTCCCTCGCGGGGTAGGCAGAGAGAACCGGGCGCCACATGTTTCTATCTTGACACACATTCATCGCCTCGTCAACATTCATAAATCTTCTTATACAAGTTCGTCTGTTGTTCACACATCTAACATTTCCGTCTTCTCAAAATACCGTTCACATGGTCGTGCCATCCCTTCCTTGGGCGGCCCCGACCTCTCATTCCATTACTGTCCTTAATGTATATTTTCTTCGTCAAGCGTTCGTCATTCATTTTCCCCATGTGGCCAAACCATCTCAATGTGTTCACTTTCATTCTATTAATGACAACTTTCTTCATCTTACATTTTTTCCTTATGTCCTCATTTCTTACCCTGTCATACATCGTTACATTACAGATTCGTCTCAGTGATCTCATTTAAGTACAAATTATATAATTTCTGTATATGAATTTGTTTGCTGTATAAAACAACTGCGTTTGACAATATATGTTTGACATTTGCAGTATGAATTTAAACAATCTACGGAATGACGTGAAATATGTTGTTATTCTTCGTTTCGGCGTGAAGAAAACTTTGAAAAGTGTTTCCTCAAAGCTATTAGTTGATTTACTGGATGCAAATTAAATAGTGTCGTAATTATTACTAATTCTTGTTTGTGTATGATTAAAAAAACAGTGGTAAAAAAGTAATGATTTCAACATTCTTTATTTACAAATAATTTGTTGAGCATATCTGAGAATATTTAGTATATTAGTAGTTTCCTTTCAGTGCTTTATATATACCCACTACATATTATAATAGTAGTTATATTATAACATAATAAACACATATATAATAGGTACATCTTATAATGGTTTAATGTTATTTCAGCTTTAACCGCAACTAGTCGATAAAGCAGCTTATAATAAAACGAGCTTTGGTTAAACAAGCATGAATCGGAGCTTATACAATCGGCTTAAATTTCAGCAGTGTGTATGACCCTAGGAATTAATTCAAAGAAATCCATGTTTTCCATATATTATACACTGATAAAATTAACTTTGAAACAACAAATTTAAAATTTATAAGATTTAATCGAAGCTCACATACACATTTAGATTATAAAAAAAACACTCTATTACAGATGTCAGCATACTATTCACTGATGACATAAAACCTAAAAATATTTTTGGTTATTGTAAAAAAAGTAATTTTCAATGGACGGTAAATACAGATGAGTTGAAATGCAGAAAATATTTTGTATAAGTAATTATTTTACATCGAAAAATGTCATAAAAAGAGTCATAAAAAAATGTAAATCTCATTTTTTTTTAATATTATATGATATTTTTTATGAAAATTTATGACAATAAAATGTTATTTATGATGAATATAAGCATTTTTACTTAGTGCAGCGAATATTTGAAGATGTATAAATATAATATGTTACAAAGACAAATGTGCTATCCAATTACTTCAATCTATTTGACCACCATATTTCTTTCTCATTTTAACACTGCAATATGGTGAGACAGGCTATATCTTTCAGAGCCTCCGATGATCAATCAAGTTCCAACTTATTTATCACAATTACAATTCATTTTATGTATTGGAGTGGTAAACAAATTTTATTTTATTTAAATAAATTAAACAATAATGAAATATAATATAAATAAAGAATAATTTTAAAAATAGAAGTTATTAAATAAATTATATAAATAAATAAATAAATAAATTAATTAATTAATTAATAATAAAATAAATTAATTGTTTAATTAATTAAATAATAAATAAATAGATAAATAAATCTGTGTAATCTAATGTTTCTGATCAGTAATGGCTGCAACATCCTTTTTGGGTGAAAAGCCTTAGAGAAAAAATAAAATAAATAAATATATATTCACAAGCCAAACGAAAGGCCTAGTGTAAAATTCTGACAATCGGACTCAGCTTGTCATAAAATTAATAAATACTTAAAACTAAATAAATAAATCTAAAGAAATACCATAGCTCATCAAATAAAAAATGAATAAAAATCACAAATTCATTGAGCAAAATATCACTTCACACGAAAATCCGTTCTCCTGTTACCGCCTCATTAAAATTTCAAGGCGTGAACATTAATTGTTTCAATAAGTCAGAAGCCTCCGTATATAATAGACGACACTTTGTGCTATTAGGATTATATTATGATATTTCTTAGATGTCTAGTCAAGACGAGAGTGTTAATCTTAGTCAGGTTCGGGTAGGTAGACAGTAAAAGCTTTCACAAGTGTCGCTACTTATCGCGCTTATTATCTCAAGGTTCATTGGTATCTATGACACTCTACCTTCAGGCTTCACTACCCAAGTAGTTACAGCCACAGGAACATTTTCTTATGCGACTGCTCCTGGCACAACAGCAAAAGATGTGGAATTATAAAAATACAATATACAAACGTCTACCAGCTCAATAAAACGTTTTTATAAATTCTATACGTCGAAATGAAAATCGCAGTGTTTAATTTTAGGAATTTAATGTAAAAATCTATACAATTTCAAAATACTTTGACTTAAAATGTTGGTTTATGTCAGCGCTGTAAGGATATTTCCCTGATATTAAATGTGTTTCTTCAATCAAGTTTCTATTTCAGAAACAAAATATTTTTCTTGAACAAAACTACTTGAGACCTATAGTGAAGTATATGAAACAGCTTTATTTCGTAGAGCAAAGAATTAATTGTGCTATTAATCACTCGTGGAATGATTTTGTTTTGGTTAACGGCTCAACATAAATTACTATTTTAAAACAATTATCGAACGTGGTTTGCCTAGAAGTGTAGAGTTGATGAAGCCAACAATTGGAACTGAACAGTTAATTTTCGTTTCTAAATAATTTTCCGAAAACAAATATCTTGTTAATGACTATTATTATGTTGGTCTGCGTGTCTTTGGGCATTCTCACAATTATAATAATTAAAGAAAAACAAATTATGGTTTTAACAAAATTTGCCGACAACCAGAGGCTGTCTATAGTAGTACGATATCAAATAATAAAGAGCCTCAAAAAACATCAAACTTATCTTTAATGCAGGTATTAATTATGATCCAATTTAAATAGTTCATTGAGAATTAATATGTCTATTGTAACATCAACTCTAAATCTTCATCTCTTTATATACTTCGGGAATCAGAAAAAATGGAGTACAACAATAAACAACATCATGAAGACGAGCAAAGAGGCTGATCACGACCCTTAGCAATGAGGAAGACGACACTGATGATGACAACTCAGTAGTTGCGTTAAATACCATTTGCGATCTATTTAACTAATACTCCAGATGTCCGAAGTACACAAAGCAAGAGCACTTTCTCTAAAGGACTGAAAACAGCTTTGTTTCTTAGACAGTATATAAGCGCCCATGGAATGAAATTATTTATATTATTATTATTACTTTGTCTAAATAACATTCCAGAAATCTAGCCTTGACACCAAAACATTTTCGTATTATTAACGACTGGTTTTTCCGCTTTTAAGTTTATTGGCGAAATACACCATTTGCATTATATATGTAGGTACATAGCAACTTATGTATCATGTTTTAATATTCTTCTTAATCGATATAGAGATGTTCTGATCTGTTTGTCTTACATAGATAATCTAGGGTCTTGAGTTGACAAGCTATTGCTATCTATTTCTCCACCTCTTAGGATGGGTTTTTTCAACAAAAGTATCAGAAATAGTATACTTAATATACTTTGATTTCACAAAATTGTGTCATTTGACGACATTCAATGAAACAACCAAAAGCATTGCACAATTTTATGAAATCAAAGTATTTTAACTATACTTTTACTTTAATCTTTGACACAGCCTTAGATGCTCCTAAGACATCGTTTAAACGAGCTAGCACCGGTCACAACACGCATGCTCCTGTCACATGATCGCTCCGAAATCTTGTTTCTGGATCTGCGCCTCTGGACGATATCTTGCACCTTTCGTTATGCCAGAGTTTCATACTTACATAGTCTCGCAGTATTTTTCCAGTAATGGATCTCGAAATATTTTTTTTTTACCAAATAAAATCAATTCTCCTACTTAAAGGTTATATTAATTAATTAAATTTCACAGTCACGCAATATACAGAAAACGTTCAAAAACAAAGATATTAACTTGCGAAGAAATTCATTCCCTTGTGATATAAAACATACCGTCCAAGATGAAAATTAATAAACTGTGAGCGCTGCGTACTTTGCCATTTCTACAAGTTTAATTATAATAAATATTAACATCCCGTCCGTTGGCCCCTCGCCTTCCAACTTCTAACCTTCCATCTGAAAACTTTTTCGCTTTCTTAACAACCTCGACTATAATTAATTTCTTACTTAATTGCAATAATTTCTACAGAAGTTTATTTTTATATAAATCAACCGGCCAGCGATTAAAGTTAAAATTCCTTCGCCTCGTAACGAAAATTCAAAAATAGCTAATATATCGGGCTTTGTGGTTGAATTTATGATATCTGAAAATTCTATTGATAAATATAAATTATTAAATTTTACGTAATCATTTTCATTGTTTATTCGCACATTATATTCACTACATATTAAGTGTTTTTTTCATTATATTATGTAAAGAATTCAGATTATATACCTATGTAATTTAATAATAAAAACTTTTTGTGTCTGTTATGAAAGAAACCTTATCTACGAAAAGAGTTGGTAATTTTAAAGTTCTCATTATTCTTACGCAGTACATATAATAATGAAGACGAAATCTCATATCCAATCTCGGGCTGTCTGAGGTAAACTATATGGAAGAACAAATACATGAGCACCAAGGGTAAAATGACGATCTACAAAACATGCGTCAGACCTATCCCAACATACGCCATTGAATCCAGAGCTGATACGGTACCAAACAACTCCTGCGCACCAGCGAAATGAAAATACTGCGATGCATAGCTGGCAAAAGCCTTCGTGATGGAGTCAGAAATACAGAGATCCGAAGAATCTGCGAAGCTGAGGACATTGTAAGATGGGGGCGCCAAAGAAGAAGGTACTGGAACGAAAAAGTCAGCCGCATGTCCGAAGATAGGATCCCAAAGATAACCCGAGACAACTTACCTGAGGGGTCTCGACCACGAGGACGCCCACCAAAAAGATAGCGAGATAGTTGGCAGTCCACATCACAGGAGGCTGAAAATGCAGCATAAAACAGGCTCTGGGCTTAATGAAAGAACAAGAAGAAGAATAAAATCTCTTACAGGAAGACCACAAAAAAAGAAAGAGTCGAACGTTGACATTCGCATCCGATGATCGACTGAATTCCTTAAAACATTTAAAGTATTTGATGATAAAAAAGGAATACTATTAAGGGCATGTAATCTAGTAACTGAAAACATAATTTTATTTATTTATTTATTAATAAAAATTAACAATATAATTGTTAATTTTTATTACATATTATTATATATACACCTCACTGGGCTTTGCCTGTATTTCACAATCACATCAATACATCTATATACAATATTTTCATCGTATTTCGTACAGTTTCCATGAAAATGCGTATTTTATATAGCAACATGATTTATATGTATTTAAACAAAAATATACCAAACAATAAATAAAAACACAAAGCAAAACTAGTTATATCATGATATGTATAATGTATATTAAAACCACCTAATACACTATGAAGTAATATGTTAGTACTTAAGCGGCACAATCATACGATCGTTAAAAAGGGTTTATTATAAAGGAAGAAAAACATTATTGGTCATTTACTAAGTTCTATACGACAAATAGTTACATATTTTTTTTATTTATTTAATTATGTATGGCATATATTGCCCTTAGCAAACATACAAAAAAAACACATATTGAAAATAATAATAAACTTATCAAAAATAAAGGAAAAATCATATATTAATATAAATATATTTAATGATGTTCCTTATTTTATTTGATGTTCCTTTTCTCATCGTGTTTCGAATGTACCCACCCTATGGTGGTGAAAGAAAAAGAAATAATTAATAAATAAAAATATTTTTAGGTACCTATTACTTTTTTATATAAAGTGAAAACATGCATTTAGGCATGAAACTGTATGTATTATTTTTGTTGTTATTGTTAGTATGTATGCTGTATGTTATCTGAATAAAAAATTAAATAAAATTAAAAAATTGAAATAAAATAAATAGCTTCAAAATAAAACGAAAAAAATAGGCAAAAACATAATATTGTAATGAAGTTATTTTAAAAAAACTGTAAAAAAAGGAAATATTGTTTTATGTGAAATTTATACTGAATTTTAAAAATTTGTACTAAACATTCTATAAAAAAAAATCAAAATACCTTATGCTTTTCATAAAAATAAATATTTTTTTTAGAAACACTGGTTAATTAATATATGATTTCAAAATGCAATTTTCATGTTCATAATAATATGCCTTCTTAATTAGGTATACGATATTATATCGAAATTCTCTAAATATCATATAAAATAATAAAATAAAAATATTCCTAATTATAAATTAAATTATTTATAAACATAAATAAAAACACATATATAAATGAGAATGACTTTAATGAGCCTACGCGTTTTCGCCGAACACAGCCGACATCTGTGTTCGGCGAAAGCGCTTAAGGTTCATTAAAGTCACTGTCATTTGTGGATTGAAACTATGTGTTTTTATCTATGTATTTTAATAATTTAATTTATAATTAGGAACTTCCAGTGTGTTATCGGAATAACTCTGAAATTATTATAATAATATTCGTTTATTATGCAAAATTATTTTTACATAATGTGTTGTCCATAGGTAATTTCCAGTCAACCACACTTGTAGCAAGTTTAAACATTATTATTATTATTTTATTAGTAAGGCAGCCAGTCTCTATACAGGACTATTTGTGCCAAAGACGTTTAAATGTTATAAATACTTAAAAAACATTAACGAGAAATAAAATATAAAGAAAATATAAGATTTAATACAAAAACCACTATTTTATAATACTAATGATAGTGTCAAAAACATAACAAGAATGGGATATGAAGGGATGAAAGATAAAGGAATTATATGTAGGAATGTGGATAAGAAGTGTGACTACAGAAGCTCCTTGAAAACCATTTAGCTAGGAGAATCTCTTATTCCATAGGGTTATTGATTCCGCGGCCAGGCTGCGTGAATTGTAAATGCCTAATCATGATTTTAATTTATATTTTCAATTATTGTGCTTAATTTTTGTAACTCTTTTATAATTCGAAGTTTGGACAGTTTCTGGCATATAAATAAGCTGGTAATCGTAGGATTCAACTCAAAGCGCAAATAGTAGGTTAACAAGACAGAATTATAATATAATATTTAATTTGTTTAAACGTTTTAATAATATTTGAACAAAACTATTCCTATGTTTCCTTAAAAATTGTAAATATGAGACATATGTAATTCATTTTAATATTAACGTACCAAAGAAGAAGTACGATTAAGTCATTCAGCACGAATCGGTCATTTATGTAGGGCGGATAATATAACCAGTCAATTTATCTGCTAAAACCAATTGGGTTCATACACTAGAGAACTAGGGTATACCCATCTCTGACCATTTTCCCAACATGATAATGGACATAGATAGACTGGGCGTAATGGAAACTTGAAATGATAAATCCATGAATGGTCTGATGTAGAATTATTACACATGTACTATTAATATGAGAATGAATTATATATCAAGTGCTTATTATAATTGAAAAATCACACCTAAAACATTTTTTTTAGATTTATTATCAACAGCAGAATGACTTTCTCAAATAATGAATAAGTATTAAAAATAAATCCATAGATTCACATGTAAAAAAAAGTTTTAAATGGGTGTTCATTTTTTTTATTTACTTCGTAACTATTTAAAGGGTCTATATAATCAATTTTGTAAATAAGACCAGGGGGGCAAGTCTGGTCCAACCAGCGAAATCAAAACCCTCACAATTACCCATATCATGGATAAAATTATTATATATGGAGTTCTACAATATCTTTAGATGTTCTACAACTCCATATGATAATTATATCCATGATATGGGTAATCACGAGGGTTTTAATTTCGCCGGTTCAACCAGACTTGCCCCCCTGGATGTAAATATTTTCATGGCTCCGTAACCTGAGATAGTGGTTCAGAGAAAGCACTACGTCACTGCTTCTGGCCGCCGCGCCGTGAATAAAGTGGTAATAGCTTCACTATAATATACTCAGATTGAGGCATCCAATGAACATAGCAAAGTCAAAAGAAGATGACAAATTAAAAAAGTGATGGACACAGAATGATCTCAGATCATGGCGGATGGGATCTTGATTGAGAAGGTTTACTTGAGAAACATAATGAAAATTGTACTTAGTAGGGCAGCTTTTAGGAATTTTACGAACTTTCTCACACACACACCTTTCGCTGGTTACCCCACATTGTGGGATATGCCGTGATGGTATGAATGAATGAATGAATGAACTTTCTCAAAATGCACTCAATTCCTATCAACCTGAAACGGAAGGTATATGAGACCTGTGTACTGCCTTTTGGCTAGGAGACTGTGGCAATGACCCAGAAAAGTGCCGAAAAACTAAGGATCCGTGCCGGGATTGATTCTGCGAGACAGGGTGCAAAATTATGCCATCAGGCAAAGAACAAAAATAGTTGATGTCGTTCACCGTATTCTAACCTAAATAGAGATAGGCAGGTCACGTAGATAGGTACAGCAAAGACAGATGGCCAAGGATAATGTTTGCTTGAAGTCGACGAATGACAACTAGAGGTGTTGGGAGACCGCCAATAAAATGAAGGGATGACATCAGCTGACACGCTAGTGTCAACTGGGGGCTTAAAGCACAAGATAGAGTGACATAAAAGGAGATAGAGGAGGACTTCGTCCAGGAGTGAACGGGATAAGGCTGAGAGGAAAAAGAAGAAGAGATCTGATGGTCGCCAACCTTCGTAGAGGAGACGGCACGTGCAGAAGAAGATGTCAATGGTACTACGTATTTTATTTTGACATATTTTAATTCCAGAATAAACTATTTAGAAACTTCGTGCAGTGACTGATAAGGTCATAGGTCAGATCAGCCCCTTTCATCCTATCCCCCTGTTATAAATCACCCGATAAATGACTGTGGTGTGACACTAAAATACCCCTGAAACACAAACGGATATCTCAACTGACTTACACAGGATCTGTAACAAAACAGTTTATCGGATAAACTTCCAGCTAAAGGAGATTTTGGTTGCAAGGAAATAGGTACTTGTGAATTGCATTTGGCTCAAGGTTTTCGAGGTAAATTCGAGGAACGTTGTGGAAAGATACACAAAATAATTATTAGCTTTTATAATGATTTTACACAAGAATTGTATTCTCGGTAAACATTTTAAAATCTAACTTCGCCAATATGGCTTACCTATTTTACTAGTTGCATGTAACACATGAGATCCAACTGTCGATGGTGAGAAGACGTGTAGTTGAAGCATAAGTAGGTACCCAGCGAAACACCCATAAACCCAAAAATCCAAATTATTGAATATTTTAAGATATTGTGTTTTCTCTGTCAAATCGTGTATATCATGATAGGACAGTGTAGAGGTCAGTAATAATATTTTAACAGCTTGATGGTATGTATGTATGTTTGGAGATAAGGTATCAAACTATTGAGAGTCCCCGTAGATATTGTGTAGTGCATGTATACTGCCATACAAATTGTATAAAAAATGTCGTCATTCAATTCAATATTTACAAAAATTGTTAAAAAAAAGTTAAAGATAGGTATATGTATGAAGATTTAAAAACTATTAAAAGTCCCCGTATATATTATACCATGTAAAATGTAAAACTGGTCATACAAAATTTCGCGGATCTTGGCTTGAAACTATGTCGATATGTTAAAAGAAATAGCTTATATTAAATATATAAAATATTTATATATTTAATATAAGCTAGGATAAAAGTATTTTTCAATTTTCATTTAGTATATTCTTATGAATTTCATTTTCATATTTTCAGTTCATTTTCATTGTGATTCATGGGCCTCATGGGTTCGGTCTCCAGGCAAGGATTTTATCAATTTCATTTCTCACGTAAATATTACATATCTGGTCTGGAAACCCTGGTTTATTGGAAGAAATTGTGATAAGGAAATAAACTCGCCACTTGTGCAGGGCGCAATGAATTGTTTATTATTAATCATTAAACAATATATTTATGGTCGAAATTCTTAGTGTCAGCTCTGGGTTAGCAGACCGGGTTATAGGAAAGGGATGGAGTACAGGGTAACGTTCACAATAAACGCCGAGTGCACTTAGTGACGCTCTAAGCCGTTCATAATGACCGGAAACAAACGCTCGAAAGACACTCTGTGGCGTTCAGATTGAACGTCGAGTGTACGCACCAAATGCTCGGTAAAATTGTCGAGTGAAAACGCTTATTTGTTGAGTTCTGTGTAATGGTGACTTTTATTTGTTTTTGTGGTATCTATTATTATGTATGTCAGTTGAAAATATGCATTCACAAAGAGGTTAATTTATTAAAATATCATTCAACAATTTCCAATGAAATGTCAGAGATCATTATTTACACCACTGCCCAATTGTTGTCTTTCGATGAAAATAAAACGTTAAAAGAGACATAATATATACATATAATTATGATAAATGACATTTGAGATTTAAAATGCCCGATGCAGCGTTCAGATTGAAACGCCGCTCTCGAAAGCGTTCTGTGAGATTGGTGTGAAAAACGTCATAATCTGCAACTTCTGGTACATTCGATGCCCGACGTCGAGCGTTGAATCCTCAGATTCAAGCATCATAATTTCGTCCAAGGTTGAATCTGAACACAGCCCAGTTCACATTACTTTGAAATAATAAAATGAATGATTTGAAAGAACAAGATATCAACTAGTGGAAATAGAAAGAATAGGCATCAATAGAGGAAAGAAAACAATGTTACCATACAAATTATATTGTCAAAACTTCTACGCCTTATTTTTGCCTTATTCAAATGAAAATTATAGTGACACCCTTTTTCAACATGTAAGTGATAATTTAATTAACTGATACGTTAATTAATGAAAAATGATAATAATACTTTTTTGTAAAAAAAAACTATTTAAAACATGATGAATTGACTAAACTACAAACAATGGTTTATTATTATTCTAACCTAAAATGTGTTGTTTCGTTGATAAATTTCATAAACATATTTTATATTCATACATTAGGAAAATGACTATACCTAATATTGATGACAAACATACGTCAATAAAGTGAAGATATCGTGTATCCTTCTCCAAGACGATCAATATTCATGAAACTCGATGATGCTGTAATAACGTTATTCCTAGCACCTGCCTCCCTAATCTAAAACATGAGATATACGACACCGGTAAGTGACATGTCGTAAATCACTCTTCTTTCTGTATGGGAAAATACATCAAGAGTTGTTTAGTTCCGATACACGATAAAAAAATATTAACCGCGTGATAGTTAAAAGTTTACCTTGCGTAAAATGAAGTAGGTATAGTTGATGTTATTACGAGAATAAAAATACATATGTAGGTACGTTGTGTATCTTTATACTAGTTCTCGTAATAGGTCTGTTACATAGTGATGTAAAGTTCAAATTAATTTATGCTAGTTGCATGTAATACATGAGCTCCAACTGTCGCGAAACTCTGGAAGTTTTTTGAAAAAAAACACATTTGAGATTTGTGTTTGTATTATATTCATACCAATTTTCAGGGTTCTAGCTTATATGGTTTTTGATATATATGGAAAAATAAAGTAAAAATTCAAAAGTTGATAACCCCTGATTGAAACAAAAATTCGAAATTTTGAATATAAAAGTTTTGTAGGCCTATAATTATCTATATATTATGAAATTTTGGGCTCTGAAAACTGAGCGGATCAAAAGTTGTAAGGGGGGAACGGACAAACAGAAACACACACAGACACACAAAAAACAAAATATTCTACTTCAAATTCTGAATTCATCCATATGTATATAAAACATATATGCTATGAAGCCTCTAAGTTGGTATTTTTGGCATGCAAAAAGTCCACTACACCATACATAATGTTCCTTCATACACGCGTCTTGGCTTTAAACTGCCGATTCGTTCAAGAGAATGTAATTCTCTTGAACGAATTGACTGTTGGATTAATTGCTTGGTTAAATTAGAAAATATGTTTTTGCCATACGAAATTTAAACAGCTTACTGTTCTTCCACTACCACCACCCGTTCTGATTATGGGGACTAATAACAACTCCTTGCAAAACTCTGAAAGAACACATAAGGAACATACGAAGAGTCCGGAGAACTCTAAAAACTTGCAGATACTGCACTTAATGTGCCGAAGAGAGCTAATCATGTGGAAACAACTGGCTCACTGCTCAGTGATAGTGAAGATAATAGTGCACCGAATTTAAGACAGAAAGTTTTGAAAGCCCTTAAGTTGCTCTTCGTAGCTACAAGGTCCGCATGTCCAATGGGTCCAAAAAAATTCCCTCGGACATCGTCGTAGAGCTCTCGTCGGAAAGTTGACTCGGAGAAGTTAGTGCGTTCCCATAGGATATGCTCAGAAGTCTGTTCGGAGTTATCACAAAGCTGACATGAGGACGAATTGGATAAGTGAAAACGAAAATTAAACTTTCGAAACTGCCGTGTCCAGTAAAGAATTGCGTGGCCCAATAATCGGGAATAATCCACGATGAAGTAATTCGAGTCCTCACATCGGGAAGTAATAAAAATGTCAGTCTGCCCAGGGAAGAAGAAGACCAGTGACGTTGCCGAGCATCTAAAAGAGAACTCCGGGCCAAGTTCTCAATCTCTCCACGAACTGTGGGTAAATTTACAGGTGGGAGAGAAACAGCACCCAAAATTGAGCTTCGGCCTCTATACGGATTGTGACTTGAAGCCCGTCGCTGTGTTTCCAGATCAAAGGGAGCCATACCTATGAGAATAGGAAGTGTGTCGGTAGCACATGTTATGTAAGCCTTTGCTAAAACTAATACATTTCTAGGAAACTTAGTCCTTTTTTTTAACTTTTCGCAATTCTCGCGGGGGAAATATTCTCGCGAAAACTAATCCTCTACTAAAGAAATCGTACCGTCTTTGATGATACAAACACCGAATTTTGGATTCGATTTTATATGTATATCAATATTGTACGTGAGAATCGGTTCAAGAACATTAATATACTAAGAATATTTTTTGGGTTATGTTATGATAGTATGTACCTTTATGGTATAAGGTATAGGAATTGATTCGGGACGATGCCATTATTATTTTGTTCTCTGTTTCTATACGAAATCGTTCTACCTGAACGAAATATAAAAATTTCCTTCCCCTCTAATAGACTTTAATAAGACATTTAATTTTCCGTTGGCATTAAACCACAATTTTATTTTGTAGGTACACATAGTAGCTAAATCGAATACGTGAATATTTCTTTCATCTCTTGTATTTTTGTCAAATACTTTTACAGTGACGTTAATATTAAATTCTGACAATACTTTCAACGTGGGGATATTGGATATCGATATTACTTTAGGGGGGCATATATACCTAAACACCTCAATTTCAAATCCAATTCCTCAAATATGTTCAAACAGTCTTGGTCCTCTCCCTACCAAGGGAGAGGACCAAGGATCAAATGAGTGTCCCATATATACCTTTTCCTTTTGCCTTGCAGTGGTTGCAACGAAACACCCCAACAAAAATACAGTTCACTTTTTAGTTTATAATTCAAATCCGAGTCATTATTTTTGGTTCTTCGAGCCGGATGGTCACAACTTGTCACTTTATTCACGCGCGCGCGGTAAGAAGCAATTATGATTTATTCAGTGAGTGTAGGAGAGCGGTTCAAAATGGGTGAGATGCGGACAGTAGACAGGACAGTAGTCTTTATAGGACGCGATATAGAAAGTAAACTGAATTATGGGTGTAGGGCGGGCAGTAGACAGGACAGTAGTCTTTACAGGACGCGATATAGGAAGGAAACTGAATTATGGGTGTAGGGCGGGCAGTGATTGCAACAATTATATGTCACATTCTCATATATAAAAAATGCAACCATAATTTTAATATCATATTGGCGCCAACAATATGCTTGAAGAGTGTATAAAATCAGAGTGAATGACTGATAAAGTTTTTTCATTTCAAGTAAGGTTTGTTCTTAAAATGCAAAAAATCAACACATTTTGGGTTTCCGATAATAATTTAAATCACGTATAAACCTATTTTAACGCACGCGATAGTTACTCTTCCTAACGATTACCTTCATAGTGCATTAGGCGGTTTTAATATATCATGTTTTCTGTTACTAGATTTAGCTTTATATGTCCTCTTAAACATGGGTACTGGGTACACACTTTCAAAATATCATGAAAATAAATGAGTTTTTGATGCCAATACCATGATTTTAAAAATGTTTTGTTTGAATATATTATATAATTAAAAATATCTAGTACAAAAATTATCGTCTTCCAAACAAACCTTTTCGCGGTTCAATTAGGTAATATGAAAAAAATAGTTGATGCCGTATTTTTTCTACTTTCAGTTAACGATTTGAAGTTACGATCTTGTTCACCTGTCTTGAAAGAATTAAGATATTCCTATGAGTGAAAAATTACTTCTTTTTCTTCTTCCGCTTTAGTTAGGACTGTGTACTGTTATTCTCGGAGTCTGCTCTTGTGAGTAGGACGTCCAACTATCCCTCCATCGCTTGGGTGGTCTTCAAGAGGGTCCTAGCGGCGTAAACCTGTATATAGTGAAAAATAATAATTTGTGTACTTATTTTGTTTTATGTTTTTACATATCTAGCAGTTTTATTGTTTTTCACAGCCATACCTAACAAATTAAGTCCTTCTTCCTTTTTTTTTCTCTCCCACCACGGGCAAACTATGAATTATATAAATATGTAATAATTTTATTTATTTATTTAATATAAAAAGACACCAACAGAACACTGAACAACACAACAAAGAAATCATGAAGCAAAAACATAGAATCTCCAGTGCTCCAATAACAGGTATCTCCCGCATGGCTATTGTGCATAGTTAGGTAGGTACAATCAACGTCTTCTGAGCATTCAAATTATAACAAAAAAAGACATTACAATGCACAATTAAAACGAGAGTTTATAATACGCATATACATATGTATACATTTACGAAGGTACAATACACACATATAAGCATGTAAGAAAACAAAAATTGAACTAAAAAGATACAACAAAAAAAAGAAAGAAAGAAGGAAAAATATTTTGAGGAATAAAAATAGACAATTTATCAAGGGACAATTTACTAGACAATTTTAATGTACTTACATAAATTATTTTTATGAATTCATAGTGTATTTTTTCTGTTTATTTTCTATTTGTCAAAATATTTGCAAATAAAATGCGCAAAATTAAAAAACAAAAATAGTCAAAATGACTATTTTTGAAAAAAATCCAATATTGAAAAATTTAAATACTTATAAAATGGGAATATTCCGTTATGCCTCTAAACCTGCACTTCAAATAAACTGTCAAAACATAATAAAAAACACATTACCTCAATTTATAAAGTGGCAAATCGTGGTATCAAGTTTGGCTTAAATTAAATAATTAATCTCTCTCCACAATACTCCGCTATTCTTTGCACTATTCCACAGTAGTGGAGAATAAAAACGATTCTTATTCGTCTATGTAAGTTTCATTTGAGGGTTTGCTTGAAGAAATTCTCTAAGCACGATTTCAAAAGCCATTTCAAATTTGACATGAACTGTGAGTAATTTAACGTGAAAATTGAAATGTATTGCGAATATTTCATGCAGAAACTATACCGTCGTATTTCTACAATATCTAATAATATGTTCCACGTATCAAGTTAGAATTAGAAGTGACGCAAAGCATTAAGTCGAATAATTATAAAGTGTATTTGTATTAGGAAAACCTTATTAAACATGAAAGTAAATTATTTGACGATAAGCAGAGATAATTATTAACATAAAATCATTGTACATTACAGGTTACTCTATCTTCTTCTTCTTTATGTGCCATGTCAGGTTTCCCCGACGTCACTTAAGCACTGTCATCTCTGTCTTGAGCTCTTCGGAACAGCTCCTCCTCTCTGCGAATGCTGGTGTATTCCCTGATGTTTCTTAGTCCAGACATCTTCCTCATAACCACACCGCGACTACCCTCAATTTTACCTTACACGATGAGGTGCTGTAGACAGTTTATTTTTGTAGAATGTTATGTAGAATGTGTATTAAGGCACCTTTCTCATTTTTATATTGGACAACAATTCACTTCCTATAAAAGATATTTTCCCATGAGTGATCGTAAACGGTTGATCAGGTTCCTCGTGATCACTGCAGAGCGTGGTCAAGGGTTCATTGTATAAGGAAATATAATAATACAAAGTGACAATCCAGACAAGCCCTTGTATCACAGATGAAGTTAAATAGACCCCAGATAACAAGTATATCCCGAATGCGGTTCGGTCACCATAGACTCGATGCTCATTTGTACAGATTTAATCTTGTTAATTTCCCTCTTGTGGGTGTGGTCTAAATCTAGAAGGTCTGGATCACGTATTCTTTGGATGCCCTATTAGAGATCGATACGATTTTAACCTATCTCTTCGTGGTAATATTAATGAAGTGCAGTTTCCACTAAACATTCAACACGTACTTGCGATTGCCTCCCCGATCATTTTCATTCGAAAATTCGTGGAGAAAAACATTATAGTTTCTTGCTGTTGTTTATCTTTTGGTAAACTGTTTTTTTGTTTGTATTAAAATAAAAATCTTATATCGTCCAATTCCACAAATCGTCCTTGGAATAATCTTGAATCATAAAACGGTGCTATATTAAATCCCCTATTATTATTTAAAGGTCGTATTGCCTATATTGAAATAATAATTATATGAAAGCTCTTTGCAACACTACAGTAGGTACTGGCGACTATATCGGTCCATGGACATTACACACTTAATTGTTATTATTTTCTCTTCATATGTCGACGTTCCTAACATTATTTCTTGTCATACAATTAATAGCATACATCGACTCTAATGTATGTATGCTAGTGAGACATGGACATGGCAGAAGACGCATGAAAGTAGAATTAACGCGGTTGAAATGAGGTCACTAAGACGAATGTGTGGTAAAACGATGTATGATAATAATAATAATAAAATACTTTTATTGTTTTATACAACGTGGCGGACTTAGACGATGTATGGACGTGAATGAAGCGAGGAATGTATGTCAAGAGAGAGGAGTCTGGCGTTCGGTTCTCTCTGTCTACCCCAAATAGGGAAATGGCGTGATGGTATGTATGTATGTATATACAATTAATAAAAATAATACTTGTTTTTATCTTGTTCTTATAAATGGATCTCTGATTGAATCATGTCTGAATTGTGATATCAAAATATAAATGAATCGTTGGCTTCCTTAAATAAAAAAAAATAATATTAGTATTTTATCCCACATAAACATTCGTTAAAAATAAAAAAAATCAAAAGTGAGTATCATTTGAGTATAGTCAACTTGCACATCCCCGAGTAACACCTCGTCAACGAGAGTTGACGCAGGCGCAGAACATTTTCTTTGTGTTCACACAGTCAAACTGTACATTTGGTAGCTTCACTTATCTACAAGACTAGTGGCCGCTTTCTCCAAAGTCCCTCAAAATCGAACATCAGCTAAGTACCCATTCGAAACTTAAATCCTTAAGTGGCTTACTTAATAAATTTGCATTTCACCAACAAATAACAGCCACACTAAGCTAAGGTCAGGATTAGTTTTTGTTATGTTTCCGGTGAACATGAATATGGACTCAAGATAACGTTACTTTAAAAAATATGCAAATAAGAAATACATAATAAACTATAAAAATATCATTAAAATATTCTAACGTGTGAATTTCACGATTTTTACTCTATATATAAATTAATTATAAAAAAGTACTACTTTGATCTCATGAGTACAGGTAATTGCTAGCGGCGCTCGCTGTCAGGGTAGCCTTGTTTGTACACCAGTTTTTGTTTTTGACACATCATGTACAGACAGTTTATTTAGTATTCACACCAATTTAGTTATTTTATTTTAATATTTGTTACTTTTTTAATATACAATGCAACTGGCACATGCCAGCCGCAATTATAACTACAGACAAACCTAACCAATCTATTTTAACCAAACTTTTGTAGGTTTGGTTTAAAAAATCGGTGTACCTACATCCTAGGATATACTCGCTGTCATGGCTGTTTATTCGCTTCGCACTTGTTGATTGTTGAGATTGTTCGACGGGACGCGCATATTTATCAGAGTATAATATTTAGCAGAGTATAATTATGGATAAACCAAGGAAACGTTCTACAAATTTTACCCCCAGTGAAAAAACTAAATTAATTGAATTAGTTTCAAAAAACACGGCAATTACTTCAAAACAAACGGATGGAGCATGTCTATTCAACGATTTCACGAATCCAGCCATCTTCCAAGATGATAATAAACAAAATATAACTTAAATTTTACAAAAAAAAAGATAAATTCAATAATAAAACAACTCTGCGACGGACGAAATGGTAACCCAAATATCTATCTGTCTTTTGCGTTAAGTGACGCTTATGACGGTTAATCCACTAGAGACCGCCACTTAAAATTTTATGCGCCGGCGTCGCTAACGCTACGTCCTACGTAGGCGATTCAAAGCGAACGCGATTGCGAAGCGATGCGGTGCGGATACAAGCGAATTCAATGCGATGCGGTGCGACGCGGCGGCTCTGTCCTACGTGTGCGCGAATCGTTCCCTCTGCCGTCAGCAACTGTCATGGATGTACGTATAAAAAAAAACTCAAGAAGTATGTACGGCAGAGAAGTGAAACTAATATTGTGTACTTAGAGAGGCATATTTATGGGGGATATCACGATTTGTATGAAGAATTACTTGATCTTGAATTAATAAATGAGACTGAATTTACATATTTCCGGGAAAAATATCAAAATTTGACATTCGTGCAAGCGAGAGAAAACTTTGTGTGTTTTGAACAACATCCTATTGTAAAATAGCAATAATAAATAAATGTGTTTACTTGTAGTCCTATTTATTTTTGCCAAATCCTAAAATTCACGGTTCGATAATAATTTGTCCCATAATATGTGACGTTCATGGACAGAAATTAAAATTTCTGTTTCTGACATCATGTCAAAAAACAATGGCGCCGCTATCAATTCGCGCGAAAATATCAAACCAACTGATCGCGTACGCTTCGCATCGCGCCGCGCCGCATCGAAACCAACTCGCGGTCGGTAACGTAGGACACTACCATAGTTACCGACTGTTTGTTATTTTCGCGCCGCGCCGCGTCGCTTCGCATTCGCTTTGAATCGCCTACGTAGGACGTCGCGTAAGCGAGGCTAAGATTGTTTGGTGAAATGCAATTTTGCGCTAAGTGGTTCATAAATGTGATTTTTTAAGTTAAGGAGCCTTGGGGAAATCGGGCATAAAACTGCTTCGCGTTAACTTAAAACAGAACCTTTGCATCTACAACCTACTCGACACCAAATACGTACGTATAGTATTATACCTACCTATAGCTAAATGTATGCAACTAAAGCTTTGTGATTTTCACGCGGGGAAAACAATTTTGGAACTGTAAACAAGCATTGTGTATAAAACACATATATTCAAATTCAGATGGGAAGCGCGCTGACTTTGTAATGCAGTGGTCGCAAGTTCGAATCCTGCCTCGACCGATTTCGTTCACCTATAGCACAAGCATTTATGCTTAGTTAAAGAAATGTAGGAAGATGTTTATGCTCTTGTTTAACAAGGATATAAAAAAATAACTTATATTGTTGGTATAATTTGATCTTTTTACTCACAATTATTTTTTCTTTATTAGGTACTATCGACTTTCTCGACATAAAAAAACAACCTTAAAAAAAACAGTGATATTATGTTAATGATATTGTTACTTTCATTCTCATACATTTCCTAAACTAGACGAACGCTAGTGCTATACGTAAAATCGATGAAAATAATCATATTAAAAAATCATATCAAAAAGTTTAAAAAGACCGACTCCCAAGAAGACCACACAAGCGATGGCGAGATAGTTGAAAATCCGTATCTCAGGAACATTATATCGAGCAGTAACAACGGCCTCATTCCCATTCACGTGCAATATTTTATAAGAAAAAATATTAGCAATAAGTTTCGCTAATCTTTACGTATCATAGATGTAAAGTGAAAGTTACGTATCGGGAGCTGTCATTTATAACTATAATCTGTGAAACGAACGAATGTGTATATGCGTCGCTTTATGTCTTTACACAAAACTTAACTCCACCTCGATATGCCGCATAAAACAATGCGAATAAATTCACCTGTCAAATGTCATTTCGCTCCAATCAGAATATCGCGTTTCGAACGGCAAACAGAGGTTTTCTCGACATAATGCGCCGAAGTTTACGCGATCTAGTGTCCGCGGAAAACAGAATAACGATCTGCTATAAGAAACACATGTAGCGTAAAGCTTGTGTATATTGCCGCGATAAAAGAACCGGAATAGGCCACAGCCCTAGAGAAAGCAGAAGAAGAAGATAAATAAATCAAAAATGTGTTTCTGCAAATGATTCGTATACTTCAATAGTTAGAACAACACTTGAAATCAGTACGAAGCAAAAAAAGAAAGTATTCTTATTTCTTATTTTCACTTTGATATTATTTATATCATTATATCCAATTAATTATTAATTTAGTTGTACCCTTCTCATTCCTCAAATGAATTTATCTACATTTAAACAATTATCTATAACAACTCTAATTTTTTTTTTAAATTGACATCATAATTATTGATAATAAATACCTATGTATTTACCTATTCATTTTTCTTCAGAAAGGGATTTCTTCTGGGGTGGTTACATCTGAACTAACCCAAGATATTTGATTGTGGGAATCATAAGAAATCGTGAAAATTATCAATTTGCAAAGGATTTCGTGAAAAGGATTTGCGTATTATTATTTATTATATAGGCGAATTGTATGAAAGATAATATTACTACTTGTGGGGCAGGCAGAGAGAACCGAATATCATATTTTAATATCTTGACATACGTTCCTTATAGATGGGTGGTGGCAGAGCGGTTAGCACGCTGGGTTAGTAATCCAGTGATCGCGAGTTAGAATCCTGCCACGAACGATTTCATTCACCTATAGTACAAGCATTAATGCTTAGTTTAGGGAATGTATATCTACTTGTTTCAATCACATATTCATTCTTTTTCTTAAGGAAAAAAAAGACGGTTTTTATATAAAAGATTTTTAAAGTTATGTTATAATCGTTTTGATTTGAATACTTTCTCTTTTCCAAATTGTTTTACTGTTGCAGCCATCTTGTTTCTTCTAATTTTTCCATCCCTAGTGCCTCCGCATCTTGTAAACTTATGGAGTCAGTCCTGACTTTCGTTCGTTTATCTTCCTTAGAAGAATATGATTTTTTTGTACCACGGTAATATATTGGGTTTGTCCAACGTTTGGGTGTATCTAAATGACATCACCAAAGTTCCCCACAAATATAGGAGTAGGTACATAATATGTTTATCAATATTCGTGTCGTCTCCAATTCTCAGTACAATATCTCTATAAGTGCGAGAGAAACAGAAAATGTTTCATTGTTTCACTGTCATATAGGTATTCACTGTAATATTGATAAACACAACATTTCCGCATTATTAACTCAAAAATCGGATTTTTTGACTTATGCCGTTGTTCTCCAAACGAGCGATATAATATTATGTTCGTTTATCTTCCTTAACCAGAATATGAATTTTGTATCACGTTAATATATTGGGTTTGTCCAACGTTTGGGTGTATCTAATGATATCACCAAAGTTCTACACAAATACAACATATACATACATATATGTATATTGTATATACTAGGCATGCGTAAAAGTTAACGGGAAGCAACAATCCAACAGCGTGTCAAGTTGAAAGCAACAAGCTTCACATTTCCAGTAGGTACATACCAATACAACTACGCCAAAGGTCACATAATACATTCATTATTTAATGGCAATTAACACAAAATACTTAATTACACTACAGGTATGTATAAATATGTTATGTTATTTAGTTTGTGATTGGGTTCTTGATACCTCTAACATATGTATGTAATATCGCCCATATCAAAAGTTTCCAGTATGATGTAACTTATTATAATGTGTCATCAACTAATTTACATAATATATAATTTAAGAATTAAATTTTATTGTGTACAACGTATTGTACACTGGAAGGTTTTGATAGTTTTTTTTAAGTTTTGTGCATATGTTTTTTAACGGGATGCGTCTTTAATAATTACTTTGTTTAAATAAAAATAAATACCTATCTACCTACATAATATAAGGTCTTCAAATGTTATCTATGTACTCAGTAAATAAAATATCACCGATAGTGAATTTGGACCCAAATCTACACTATAATTTTAATGTAGTAGTTGCGTTTTCGTGTTAGCAAATATAGGTTGTACTTAAAATAATGACATGCATTCAAAATTTATTATTTTTTGTCGATTTATAAAAATTAATGCAATGTTTCGTGCCAAAGTCCTATATTTTAACTCTCGTACTCAAGGTTCGGAGGAAGAAGCACTTGAAGGATGAGTAATTAAAGAGGCGGACCTCAAGTAAACGGAACAAAGGGCAGGACATGTATTTCGAATCAATACATTTTTTTATTATAAACGATAATTTAGCATTAAAAAACATGACACCTATATTATATAATATATTAGGTCCTTACATATGAAATTGGCGTTTTGCCGTACTGGCAACTTTGATCTCAAATATCTTCTCTTGGGTTAGGAATTCGAAATTCAAATTTATACAGCTATTTACTCATATATTTGTGTTTCGAAAATTATAATTCATTTTTTTTCCTCAATTGTTTTTTACCTTTACGTCACTCAGTTTATAAAATGGAAAACTTGAAATATCGCGTTATTTACGAATATGAGTTCCACCGTGGCACCAGTGCTGCAGAAATGGCTCTAAGGATTAATTATGTGTATGGCGACGGTGCTGCAAAAGAAAACACAGAGCGTTTTTGGTTCCAACGTTTTCGTTCTGGAAATTTCGACCTGCAGAACAAGCCCCGTGGACGGCCGGAGACCAAAGTTGATAATGAAGAATTGAAGGCTATTGTGGAAGCGGATCCATCGCAAACCACGTCCGAGTTAGCTGCAGGCTGCGGTGTTAGTGATAAAACTGTTTTAATCCACTTGAAGCAAATTGGGAAGGTGAAAAAGCTTGAAAGGTGGGTACCTCACAAATTGAGTGAAGCAAATCAACAAACGCGCGTTGACTGCTGCGTTGCATTACTCAACCGGCACAATAATGAAGGGATTTTAAATCGAATCATTACCTATGATGAAAAGTGGATCCTGTACGATAAACGGAAGCGCTCATCGAAATGGCTGAACCCTGCCGAACCAGCCAAACCATACCCCAAGCGAAAATTGACTCCAAAATGTTACTTGTGAGCGTTTGGTGGACTAGTGCTGGTGTCGTTCACTACAGCTTTCTTAAATCTGGCCAGACGATTACGGTAGATGTCTATTGTCAGGAACTGCAAACCATGATGGAAAAGCTAGCTGCTAAACAGCTGAGGCTGGTTAATCGCTCTAGGCCACTGCTGCTTCATGATAACGCTAAACCACACACTGCACAACAGACGGCTACCAAATTAGAGGAGCTTCAATTGGAATGTCTAAGACATCCACCGTACTCTCCGGACCTTGCCCCAACAGATTACTATTTTTTACGAAATTTGGATAACTTCTTGCAAGGGAAAAAATAAACTCCGATGGGGCAGTCCAAACCGCCTTCAAAGATTTTATTGATTCCCGTCCGAATGGTTTTTTTAGTAAAGAGATCAATGAAATACCTATGAGATGGCAAAAGTGCATAGATAGCAATGGTACATAGTTTGATTAAATAAATATATTATATTTTAAAAAAATCGACTTTATGTTCCTCCCATACAAAACGCCAATTTCATATGTAAGGACCTAATATTACGCTTATTATGAATAGATACTACATATATGTTCAGAGAGTGTTCTCTATAAAGTTGCATGTGGAGTATGAAGTTACTTGATTCTTATTCTTCCTTGCCTACTACTATCAATCTCTGCCTCTACGTAAGACAGTTTTGGGCAAATCGGAGTACTTCGGTATTAAAGATCCTTTACCGGACTTGATTAGGTCACTCCTTCGAGTCGGTGAGCGACCTATTGGCCTTTCCCCTACATATTTCATATTTTGAAAAGCTTCTCGAGGTTATCAGAACCCCTTGTCTAATGTGTCCAAAATATTGAAGTAGTGACTGTAAACAGTTTAACGACAGACGATCCTTCATCTTCACATTTAATTTGAGCGCATCGATCTCAGTTTATATATTATTATTAACATGATTGTACGTGTATTGAGAATTGTCGGTCAATTTACATTTCAATCGACACCGATTAATCCCTCAAGAGTTAGTGTCAATTCATACAACTGAATTGTTCGGTTAAACTTTTGATCCCGCGATTGAAACTTCAATAGTGTGGCACCCTCAGTGTCACTATCTGTTAGCACAGCAAACCCCCAAAATTTACATGACACAATATTTCCCCTTTGTCTCAAAAGATATTTTTAATATTCCGACACACTTAAGGTAGTTAATATTTGAATAAAATATTACTTCAACCGCACCTCTGGATAGTTTCATTAGAATCGTGTTTCCGATGACTCTTTTTGAATATTAATTCGCTCAACACCTAAATTATCCGAAATACTTTTAAGGGAATAACGTCCACGAGATATTTTGTGGTAGGTTTCCTAATGCAGGCATATGATAATGTTCGTTTGGTAGTATGCCTGTGGCGTGTGGTATCCTCAGTACCCATAAATAATCCCCTTTTAAGTACGTAATTGGAAAAGGATTCCCGGGGATGACAAGGTTGATTTATTGTCTCTTGATTCTTTAAAAATGAAGGATACGAAATTACATTTCATGAGCAATACCACACTACAGAGTTTTGCCTTATTATTAGACTGAAAAATTATTACAGATCTTTGAGAAATATACATTCGTCCGAATGATAAATGCAGCAAAACTAATAATTTTTCTTCAGTGATAAACATATAGTTTAGTAGTATAAAAACTTATTTTCTATAATTTTACATTATTTTAGACTTTTTATGGCATTTGTAAACTAGACCATTTGAGTGGAATTAATTGAAACCATTCAAAATTCCAGAATAATTTCGTTTTATATTATCATATGAAATAATATGAACCACAAAAAAAAATATTTATTTTATTTTTTGTTTTATTAAGCTTCATGTACAATACTGTGTACAATGGCGGGTTTATTGCCACAAGGCAATTTCTTTCAACCAACCAAAGCAACGTGAGGCCATAGATAGTATAGTGGTAGTTACATTAAATTTATAACAAATGGAAAGAAACACGTAACATTATTAAGAGTAAATTCACAGCAACAAAGGAAGGAAGGAAATAGAGGCTGAGGGAGGGGAGGGAGGATGGATATGGGGTGTCAGTTTAGAATCACTAGTAATTATTAAAGAGGTAAAACAGCTTTAGTTTATTTTTAAAAAGTTAAATCGATTGAGACGTCGTAGTATCATTACTTAAGGTGTTGATTTTATTTCAAAAGAGGAACTTAGAAATTCAGTAGAATAAATGGGAATAGCTAGTGTGGTACGTTCAGCAGATCGAAGAGGCAGACCGTGATTTGACAAAAAAATAAAGTTTTTCTTGAGATATTGTGGTGAATTAGTATTGTTACTTAAATTATACAGTAGAGAAAGTAAATGAATGTTACGACGTTGGCGTATCTTAGGCCAGCGAAAAAGATTTCGGTAAGTGGAAACATGATCAAATTTTCTAAAATTGTAAATAAAGCATATACAAACATTTTGCAATCGTTCAAGTTTATAATTATTTACTCACAAAACTGTCCTCGAATCTCACCTCAAAACATAAATATTGCACGATTTTTGCTCATAAAAATCACAACGAAAATGTTCAAACCGAAAATTCGAAAATGTTGCGCCCCCATCTTACGATGTTCTCGCAGCTTCGCAGATTCTTCGGATTTCCGTATTTCTGGCAATATCACGAAGACTTTTGCCAGCTATGCATCGCAGTATTTTCATTTCGCTGGTGCGCAGGAGTTGTTTGGTACGGACCGTATCAGCTCTGGATTCAATAGCGTATTTTAGGATAGGTCTGACGCATGTTTTGTAGATCCTCATTTTGCCCTTGGTGTTCTTCCATATACTTTGCCTCAGCCAGCCCGAGATTGCTGCGGCTTTGTGTGCTTGCTGTGTCACTTCTCCATACAGATCATTGTGGCTGCCATCTCAATCCCTAGATATTTAAATTGCGTCTCTTGCTCTATTACATCATTTCCAACACTCAGATTGCACCTATGGTGATCTCTTGCTATAGTCATGCATTTGGTTTTTGCAATAGAGAAAAGCATGTAATGTTTTTCCGACGCAGTGTGGAATCTGTTCAGTAAAATCTGGAGGTCTCTCTCTGATTCTGCGATAATTGTGGCGTCGTCGGCGTAGCATAATATTATGTCTATCTTTTGGGCGCCCATTCTGTATCCCAGCCCTAGATTTGAAACTTTAGAGACTAGAATTATTTTGTCCATAACCAAGATAAACAGGAACGAGCTCAAACTATCGCCTTGCATTACTCCCGTCGGTGTTGGGTACATCATGATTTATAATAAATATATAAATTTCTCAAAAGTAGGTACTCCTATTTTTCAAAAGTATGTATTCTTCTTCTTCCTAGTCTTCCCTCTACTGCTGGATGTAGGCTTCTTCCAACTGTCTCCATTTGCCTCTATTCTATGCAGCTTCAATCTTTCTTCATTTCTTTCCGGCGACTGCAACAATATCGTCGGCCCATCTCTTTTGTGGCCAACCGACACCCCTTTTTTCCCATGGCCTCCACTTTAAGACTTTGGGAGTCCATCTTGAATTTGGCTGTCTGGCCACGTGACCTGCCATTGCCATTTTAATTTTGCGATCCGATCCATGATATCGGCGACTTTTGTTTGGCGTCTGATTTCTGAATTAATTTGTTATTCTATCACTCAGACTTATGCCCAACATTTGCCGCTCCATGGATCGTTGCGCGCATTTTATTTTGTGGACAGTATTTATGGTCAGGCACATTGTTTCCAAACCATATGTCATCACAGGCAAGATGTATGATTCATAGATTTTTCTTTTTAATATTCATTGAGTCTAATAATATAGCAAGCCTCTGTATATTAAGTATGTATGCGTTGGGATGATATATTCGTGTATTCTGCAGAGTTAAACAAATTTTATGAATCCGTTCTACCTACAAAATATTCGTGTAAACATTTTTTCCGCGTCCGTACATGGGCGTGGAACGGATTTTGTGTCAGTTAATTGAAAATCATTTCTGCCGAATCATATCTGTTCATTAAGATCAATTTAATTTTGTTAATTAGTTTGTTTTGTTATCAAAGTGGTATGCCGTTAATATTTTTATTGAGTAAAGGTATTTAATATACTTGCTTCAATGATTTATTACTTTCCACTAGCTGTGAGACATCGGCTTCAAAAAACAATTCCACTCTTATTTTATTATCATTGTTTTCAAGTGTCAGATAATCGATAAAATTTCATACAAAAAACCATAAAAAATGTGACGTTAGGTTCTTATTGCCTACCCCGTGAGGGCCATGGCGTGATGGTGTGTATGTCTGTAGTGATAATAGCTCTCATAAATAATCTTTAAGTTAGTCGTACAGATTGCAGACTTCTTTGCAAATTGAAGAGTTTGTATTTTTTTCTCACGATTCCTATCATCAGAGCTCGATGAAACTTATAAGTGTGATCACCTCTGAAGAACACCCTTCCTTTTAAAAAATGAATCATTAAAAATGGACAGTGTGATAAACAGTTCTTATCGCTGAAGTTCATATTGAAGAACTTGATGATTTTCTGATGAATGTCACCATGAATCTGCCAAATTGAAATGGGACCGATCGGGAGATTCCTCCTTTCTAATGAAAAAAGAATTATTGAAATCGGACATCGAGGTAAAAAGTAATTTCTGAACAAAAATATATAAAAAAGTAATTGAAGAATAAACATATATTTAAAAAGAAATTGTTAAACAAACATAAACAAATAAACATAATCCAACTGTCGATTTGTTCAGGAGAACTTTGTTCTCTTAACATATCGACAATGTATCAAGCCAGAATACGCGAGTATTGTATGGAGAGGTCTACTTTTTTCACGGCTTTTCCAACTTTGAAGTCAAAAAACACAAACTTAAAGGCTTCGCAGCATATATGTTCCATACACGGATTTACTCAGAATTCAGAGTAGAACATTTCGTGTGTCTGTGTGTGTGTCTGTGTGTGTGTGTGTCTGTGTGTGTGTGTATGTCTGTGTGTGTGTGTGTCCGTCCCCCCCTTATAACTTTTGATCCGCTCAATTTACAGAGCCTAAAATTTCAGAATATATAAACAGTTACAGGCCTACAAAACTTTTATACTCGGAATTTTGAATTTTTGTTTCAGTCAGGGGTTATCAACTTTTGAATTTTTATTTTATTTTTCCCTATATCTCAGAAACCACAAAAGCTAGAACGCTGAAAATTGGTATAAACATAGACAAATACAAAATCTCAAATTAGTTTTTTCAAAAAAATTCCAGGGTTTCTCAAACATTTTTTATTAAGAAAAGTATTTTTTTTATGATAAATTTATGAGTTTAACTGCCTATAAATCCATTTTTTTTTTAAATATCGAAAAAAGCCGAAACACCCCAACTAGATAATTTAATTTTATATAAAAAATATTAACATTGTAGCAGTACATCTCAAATTTTTTTTAACAATTTTTATAAAAATTGAATTTAGTGACGACATCGCTTCATACAATTTGTATGGTAGTCACCTATACACAATATCAAAGAAGACTTAATAGTTTGATACTTCATCTCTAAACATACAATATACATATACCATCATGCTGTTTTCATATTCCGGGTAGGAAAAGAGGACTGACCTCCATACTGTCCTATATTGACATACATACCAACATGTGATAAAATTTTCAATAATTTGGATTTATGGGTTTATAGTTTGATTTTTATTCTTCAACTATACATACTATCACTATCGACAGTTGGATCTCATGTGTTACATGCAACTAGTGTATTAATATGATTGTGAAATATTTCACCTCGATACAGGCTAAGCCTAGTGAGGTGGATTTATGTAATGTGTAAAACAATTATTTTGTAAATTATAATAAATTTATGCTTATTTAAGGGAACGTAGGAAGATGTATATGATGTACTTGTTTACCATGGACATATTCATTCTTCTTCTTCTTCAGCCTGTTTTCATCCATTCTTGGACATAGGCCTCCCCCTTGATCCTCCACAACTCCCTGTCTTGGGCACACTGCATCCATCTCCCTCCGGCACATTTCTTGATGTTATCAGACCACCTTGCCTGGGGTCTGCCGACACCTCTTCGGCTTGTTCTCGGTCGCCATTCTTTACACAAAAAAAATGTAATAAAGTAATTGCTAAACAAACGTATGTATATAAAAAAAACCACGTCGAATTTATAGTAGCGTCTAGTCCCAGCTCTTATTTTCTGCATTCTTAGGTTAGGTTTAAGTTTGTATATAATAATAATAGCGACTCGCGTGAGCGAGTTGCTTTATAAATTGAATTATAATTTGTTATTAATTAAATTAATATATTTTTTAATTTTTCGCATTTAATATAAAATTTCACAACTCATTTGATTTAATACTACGAGATCTCAACCAATCAGAGAGCCAACCGGAAACAGAATGCGGAATGGTAAATGCGGATTGTAGACGCTAATGAATTTATTACTTCTCCATTTTTGGAAGTCGAATTATATAGAAAACACATGATAGTTCAGCAATAAGGTTCATCACACACACAGTATTGTAAAAATACAATCCTCTCTTGTATAAAATAATTTATAATCAAGTGTTTCGTGAAAAAGAATTAATCATTGATATTTTTCGACAATTTTTTAACATAAATTGTAAAAAAACACTTATAAATAGAAACACAGTTAGATTCCACAATGAGTACTTTTAATTGCCTAAGCGCTTTCGCCAGTTACAGCTGGCATCCTCAGAGGCACACTATAATATATACTGACTTTAAAATTACACATGTAATGGTCAAATGGGATATGTACAGGAAAGCAGGGGTGGGGGGAGGGAAAAACCCTATCACACATATACAGATATTATTACTTAGATGTTTCTATTTATAAGTGTTTTTTTACAATTTATAATTATGAACTTCCACTGTGTCAACGAAAAAACCTTCAAGTTATTAAATTTTTAACATATCAATAGAGACGAAAACGATATTATAGGAGAACCAGGAACTCAAGGCATCTACAGGGCCCACCACCCGTCATTGGCCGGCTCATGTGATCACTTTAGACGCTTGCGCAACGTTAACCAATTATGCCTTTCTTATTGAGTTCCCTTATTAATGCAATTTTTAAATTTCTATATATATTTTAATAATGAGAAACTGATCGTTTGAAAATAAACTAAAAAACACTATCACCATATTATGAAGTAACGAAGAAAACTTTTTGTAACGCCATCTATTGAGAAATTGTTTTTTTGTAAACAATGAAAGCAACAGTCCTTATACATGAGGTGACAATGTTCTCGCACAGATGCCACCCTGATCTTTGCCAGAATTTTAAGATTAGTTTTGGCTTGTTTATTTGGCTGTACCAACGTACCTATATGTAAATCGAATATTTTTAATTTGCATATACGCATAAAAGGGGAAAAAATACAATGTTTGCGTATATGCAACTATTCGTTTCAAAAATATTCGATTTTACTAATAATTGATTCCTTTCAATTAAAAAAAGGTACAATTTATTCCTATCTTGTAAAAAATCATGTCTCATTGATTCTTGACTTGTATAGAGGAATTACCTAATGATATCATTAATTTATGTAAGAACAGACACAAAAGAAATAATTTCCATAACATGGTTTTAATGAAATTATCTGGTCTCTCTGCAAACAACGTTTGTTCATTTGCATATTTAATAAGAAAACCACTGAAAACTTCTCACGAAATATCTTACTAGTCTACATTCTCAATTTACAGCTTAGGCTAATATTTAGTATTGTATACAATAAAACTTACATGTATATAAATATTTCAACTCTTAACCCGCTTAGTAGTACAAATCACTTGGATGTTTTTATAAAATCAATTGTTCTTACGAATACTTTTACAAATCATGGATTGTTTATGAAACAATATTTTAATATACATCATAAATAATAATATTGTATTTTATACTTTAAAAATTAAACATTACGTCGATGCACTGACCATTTATTTTATTCCTTACAAAGTGCATCAATACATTAAAAATATTCGTTACTAGAACCAAACTTTATTCGTTGAAATCGAAGAAAATACTATAGTTATAACGGATATCAGGGGGTTATTACTGTGTACCTACGACATGACAATCAATCATTTAAAAAAAAAATGTTTTAAGAAAATCAGACCTATATGAGGTCGAAAAAATCATAATATATCGTAAAACGACGCGATACAAGTTTATAGCTGACATAAAAAACATATAAAATACAAAACATACATAAATTCTAACTTGAAACTGTGAAAACATAGTATTTGAACCCAGAAATCGATGGAGGTATAAAACTGGGTAATTTATCAAAACTGATTTACTATTGTTTGAAATTCATAATAAAATATGAAAGGAATGCTGATTGATTATAGCCATGGAGAGCAAAAAATACGAAACAGTAGAGAGAAAAGTAAAGAAAATTAAGTTTTATGAATTCAGGACCAATTTTTTTTTTGATATATGAGTTTAGTTTGAACCTTTTGTTATTTTTTTAAACAAAAATTATAACTTATTGCATTTTGTTATAGTATCGACATTCTGTCTATTATATGATAATATACACTAAGCATTCACTGATTCTTGGAGATTGATACTTTAACGTTGCGTTTCATAAATGAAAAACTATATTGTATGATTCTATCTGGTCTGTAACTGAAAAACTATATTAAAAATTAAACAATTTTCTATATTATAATTGGCTTTGTTAAACCCACGAATTAGCCAATTTATACGACCGGATTCAAAACGCATTCTTCGTTCTCGAGAATTGTAAGGTAAACAAAACACGCAACCAATTGAAAGATTCTTTACTATGATCGTATCATAGGTACTTATGTATAAATAGGAATAATTAGAATTATAATATATTAAGAAGAGAATATAAAATTGAAATAAGAATAAATGAAAAAATGTGTAGGTATTATTATAGTCAGGACACAATAAAAATGACTGACATTCTATGTAGACCGACCTTTATCTGATTATATGTAGGTATATACATAGAATACATGCGCAAATCACATGCATCGTAAATATTGTTTTGACGTTTCATTTGATATAGATATTGTAATAATTGTTCTGCACACTCTAATAATTGTTCAATACGATCACACTCACTCTAATAATTGTTCAATACGATCTTAAATAAGTTAAAATACGACCAGAACCAATCCCTACTCTCAAAACTGCCTTGACAGGTTTCCGTACAAATAAGATCCATTAAAAACACTTTCGATACTATATTAATTCATTTTTTCTTCGTTTCATAATCAATTGTAGGTAATAAATAATATAAATAATATAAAAATTAATGAACAAATATACAAGTATTTTTCCACAAAAGTGTGTGGAGTTACAGTGATTTTACAATGTTGCCAAATATGTGGGTCAGTCTAAGTTTGTTTTTTTTTTTCTTCAATTTTTTTGACTGACCCACATATTTGGCAAAATGGTAAACTCACTGTAACTCCACCCACACAGGTGGCAACGCTGTAAATGTTGTAGTTTAGGATGATTTTTGTTTAAATTGGTTATTTTCATTTTAGACCTTCATAATTCCGAGCCACCCTGGCGAAAACTTACGGTCATTTTAATCGAGTTTTGTGAAAAAATACTTTGATATATTTGTTCATTCATTTTAAAATGGATTTCCACTCTGTGAACACAAAAACTATAGGATCACTAATATGTAAAATGTTAATAGATAAAAAAATGTGTTTTTACTCTCCACACTATGGAATAGGTGAGAGTCATGATTTCACAATTTTTAAGCGTATTTTTTTACATCAATTCCTCAACAGGTATCATGTAGAGAGTGCACACTGTGAGTTTCGTCATGATGTGTTTGTATGTATGACGTATGGCGTACGGCGTATGGCGTACGGCGTACGGAAAATCTTTTTTGTGTCCTCTCTACAGCCCAAACTATAAGTCCGATCGACTTCATATTAACATCATATATGTAAAGTGCATAGACCTAAAGCTGATTAGTTTTCCATAGACAAGTTTTGTTTTAAGTCCGAATGACTTCATATTCATATCATATGTGTTAAGTCTATAAATAAGATAACAAAAAATTTCTTCATATGATATCACGTGTCAAAATATTCAAAATGCTCTAACGCTCTTTAAAACAAAATTTATCTGCTTTTATTAAAATATATCATACAACATAAACATTCTTCACCATACTGCATTAATAGTTTGTCTATCTTAATATAAAAATATACTATTGTTAGAAAATTTGTATTCCGGATAGTAAAATTTAGAATGAATAAAAATATATATAATTAGATAAATTTCTTATGTATGGAAAAGTTCAGTAATTTTATTTCATGTTTTAGTGTAAAGAGCTTGAACTTAAAACTGATTGGCTTTCCATAGATAACATAAAATTTCTTCATATGATATCACGTGTCAAAATATTCAAAATGCTCTAACGCTCTTTAAAACGAAATTTATCTGCTTTTATTAAAATATTTCATTCATCATTAGTATTCTTTACCATATTGAGATTGTCAACATTTCAAGAAGAAAATATGAACGCTTACTTTGGTGTGGAGAGTTTAGTGTTGGTCACAACCCACTCGTTTTATACATAGATTTCAGATATATAGATATAGATTTCATAATTAGTTTAAACAATGTTGTCGTAAATCGAATATTTTTTTGAATTGCATATACGCAAACATTGGATTTTTTTCCACAGTCGGGAGTCAAATGATACTTTTATGAGTCTTTATAAAAGTTCAGGAGTGACACCTGTGCGAGACACCGTCACATGATTTATAAGGAATGTGGCTTTCGTGGTTTACAAATAAACCAATTTTTCAATAGATGTCGTTACAAAAAGGTTTCTTTGTTACTTCATAGATGGCAATAGTAATAATGTCTTATTTTCAGGTGAATTGTTACACATTATAAAAATATATAGAACTCTCACCCAAATGTGTCCTACAACAGAACGGAGCTCCTCGCTGCAGTACGTGGGCCTCTTCAAGGTCCCATTGGGCATGCGGATTTAGTGGTCTCTAAGAAGAACTTTGCAGCCTTCAAATTTTTTTGCCCTTCTATCTGCTGAATAAAAAAAAATGAAATTCCAGAGTGTCCTTGGTCAACTCTCTGATGCCCAGTTTTACAGTCACAGCCTTGAAGTAGGTACTCTCGCGACAGTCCATGTCTGTGAATAATATCTTTACCGACGTTGATTGTTATTTTTTGCACAATTGTGCCGAGACCACGAGTCTAGAGGAGCTTCTAGAGCTACTCTTCGTGCCATGCATTCTTTGTTATTCTTACTATCGTTCTGCAAAGGGGCCGTTTTCAGTCCCCATTTTTCAAAAATTACATTGATAAGGGAACTCAATAAGAAAGCATTATTGGTGAACGTTGCGCAAGCGCATAAAGTGGTCACGTAAAACAGCCGATGACAGGTCGTAAGACCCGTAGGTGTCTTGAATTCCTGGTTTTTCTATAATATCCCAACTTCGTCTCAATTGAGATGTTAAAAAGTTTGTCAATTTAAATACAATCTTGTTGTTTTAAATTTTAGTAATGAATTTAAATTTAATGTAGTTCGATATGTGAGCAATATTTTTATATCACTCTGTCTTTTGCCAATATGATTTGATTCGATGGTTTACCCACACGTAGCATGCAACTTATAATATTGGCCATGGGAGACACATGGATTTCATTAGTGTTGAATGCATATTCGAATGCAAGCCAAACAAATGATGCACGTGTTAATGCGTGGTGCGTTTGCAGTCTTTTTCGTTTTTGTTCTCTGAATGTCTCTATATTATTGTATTGAAGCACCGCGCCTCTGTCCATCTTTACATTTTGCCGCAAACGTTCGTTGCGATGTAGGTACTAGAGTTTCTCGCGTACGACTATATACTGCGCTGATTCTGTGTTCTTCACTTATTTGCGCAGTTTGTGAATGCATTCTATCTCTCGCATTTCGTGGAAGTTCCTATGCTGAATACATTATTAAGATTTACCTTATTCGCGAAATTTAACTAAAAATAAAAATAATTTACAAAATGATATATAGCCCAATTAAAATAAAATAAACTCACACGTTGTTTATGTTCGTATATCCATGAAACTTCACACTGAAAATGAAACAATGTTTTCCTGTGGTATTTTCTCTAGGCGCGTAATACAAATGGAATTACAAAAACACATCTCAAATTATAGGACAGAACTAACACAAATACTGTATATTCTAAATTAATCATTTAAATAATTCGAATATTTTTTTACGTTGGATTTTCTTTCCCTTTTGGGAGTCAATGATATTTTATAATATCATTGAGACGTAGACGGAATCTTAATAGAGACGTAGACGGAATAATTTAGGAGAACCGTGAACTCAAGGCACCTACAGGGCTTACGACCTGTCATCAGCTGGTTTACGTGATCATATTTTTAAATTTGCATATCCGATTTACATACCTACACAAGTTATCAAGCCAAATACGAACTTATAATTCTGCCGCAGTCCAGGGGTGACATCTGTGCGAAAATATTGTCACCTCATGTATAAGGACTGTTTCTTTCATCGTTAACAAGCCAATTTCTCAATAGATGGCGTTACAAAAACTTTTTCTTGTTACTTCATAGATGGGGGTGGTTTTTTTAACTTTTGTTATTTATTTGTCAAAAAATTTTCATTTAAATAATTTATAATTAAAATAAGTACTATGTTTATGATATAACAAATCGCATCAGGGATATGTGTGCCTACCTAATTTAGAGCGGGAACGATACCATTATATTATCGCTATCAAAAATTTAAACTGCTAGCCCTAGAACAGGATTTCCTAGTTGGGCAGCAGTAATCTATTTGTTGTTGTCATTATAAATGGTAGTGTGATTAACAAATAAATAGAATACATGGGGGGTAGCGGAGTGGTTAGGGCGCTGGGTTTGTAATCTACGACCGATAGCACAAGCAATTGAATGTATGAGGATGTATGTATATGTACTTGTTAAAAAAAAGATATCTTCATACCGCCACCCATTGAAACTATATACAAATTAAAAATGTGTTACGAACCTTTTTAAAAATAAAAAATCTTTCAAGGGTAGTAGGGAAGATAAAATAAGTACTTACCTATATTTTTTTAATCTTATAAATATTTATTTTGATTTCAATAACAGCGTCACCTATCTGGTTCTATTTTTTAACCTGTAATATTTTTTTTAAATTTCATTAAAATTGGTTGGGTGGTTTCGGAGATTAGCGTATACGAATATCGTGACACCAGTTTGTTATATATGTATGTTGGTGAAAAAATCCTATGCATGCAAATGCAACCTTCCTAGGTATATGTAAGTCTCAAGTTGAAAAACATCGGTAGCAAAAGCAAAGTCGTTTTCTAGAAAGAACTATTTATCACCGGTATTTACCTAAAGGCGACCATTTCTCTGTTGCAACGTTCTACCCTTGTTTTTTCAACTTGTTTGAATGTTTTATCGCATCTGGGGAACTAGTTCATGACATAAATTGCACCTTATTTATTATACGTCTGTGAATTATAAAGAAACGAGATTCTGATACATTTTTAATTTAGAAGCATTTGCAACAACAAGTTTTTATTAAAATGTTTCGAGAAAAAATATGCAATGGAAACATTATAGCATAAAATTACAATTTAAGTCGTCAAAGTACAAAGATATTTGAAAAGATTACAGTTACACTGTTCACGTTATAATAATATTCTTACATGCTCGAATACATTATTTGTTTTTATTTATTACAATGTATTTTATATATGATTAATCTATTCATCTGTGGATTTAACTATTCTTTGTGTTTTCAAATATAGGTAGTATTCGTCGTGCAATGAAATCCCTTCTCTGGATAATCAGGATAAAATCGTCGTTACAAGAAACGTTTTTTTTCCATGTTATGTTAACAAATACAATTATAAGTTGTTATTTTTTATTTAAAGTTGTATAATATGATCTTTATATCTTAATTACTGTTGTTTTCTAATCACGATGTTTTTTTTTATTATGTTTAACAGAAATAATGAATTCATTTATTTATTTAATCATTTATTTTTAGCTTATGTGGCATTTCACCCAATAATTAGGAAGGTTAGTATAAAAAATACATATTATTTTGAGACATGAGGTTAGTGCATTGTAGATTGAGTCCTTAAAGGCGAAAAAATTTTGACATGTAGAAATAAAAATACAGGTAATTTAAAAATACAGGGACAGAAGTAGGGAGTATTAAGTATTTAATACAAATCACGTTCGGTGTGAATTGGGCATTCAAAAAACATTCGGTCCTACATGCATCTTGTGGAGGTGACTGTTAATATGACAGTGTCCTCTCTGATGCGACATATATTTGACACTTTTTGATATTAATACAAGTCTGTATTCATTTCTGTTTCATACATAATACAAGTCTGTATTCATTCATCGAATGATTGAATATAGCTGCCATTCTCAGTCTTAAAACCAAGGTTTCCGAGGTTATTGTTGGAAGTGCATATTTGTTATATTTCAAAATGATTTCATGAAAAAGCTTTTTACAAGAATATTTAGATTTTTTTTCGTACAATGTATATTATACTTAATAACTGTTTGTTTTTAATTTCCAAAAAGTAAATAGCAGTGGTGCGATACATAAAACTAGGCAATATAATTGGATATATTATATTGCACATTTTATGTTACGATATAATCAGATTTATCCAAACTCATGTAGTTTTTTTTAGCACCCATGATGTATTATAAATATTAAAGAATTTCCTTCACAAGAGAATTTCTCTCCTAAAATAATTAAAATTACAAAAGTACCATCTCGTGGTCTACCCTCTTAGAGCTTTCACAGCGGGGAACCAAAGTAATAAATTGGTAGATGCAGTGTTTCTGAAACTATATTTCATAAAATCTTAACAAATCATTAACGAAAAAAAAAATTACTAAAAACGGCAGAAGATTACAAAACAAAACAGATGGTTTACTTTATCTCAATTTGAATAAACATACAACATACACATACATACCATCACGCCATTTCCCTATTTGGGGTAGGCAGAGAGAACCGAACGCCAGACTCCTCTCTCTTGACATACATTCCTCGCTTCATTCACGTCCATACATCGTCTCGTACACGCTCTCCTATTATTCTTACTTCTAACATCACCATCTTTCAAAATCCCATTTATGTGATCGTGCCAACTTTTTCTTGGCCCACCCCTACTTTTCGTTCCTCTTTTATCAGCCTTGTATACTTTTTTGTCAGACGGTCTTCACTCATTCTTTCTATGTGGCCGAACCACCTTAGGGCATTTATTTTCATCTTACTTACGATATTTCTTTCAATCATTCATTCTCGTCTAATATCCTCATTTCTTATTCTATCATAAATGTGTGGTACATACAATATGAATGAAAAATAAAGCATAAAATATGTTTTTTTAACATAATGTATTTTTAACATACTCTTGGTTGTGAAAGATGTAATCGATTGTAATGAATTTCGATTGATTGAAATGAATGTGAAGTCTTGCACTGAACAAAATTTCACGAAGTCGACTTGAGATGGACATATTTTGGAAAATAACCTTCTTTATCAATGGACAATTCTACTATGTACTTATTTGTACTTTTACAATCTAATCGATGGTTTATTTATTTATTTAATATTTCTTCTTGGGAAACTAACAGGTACTATGTCAAATATTTATTTAACACGCACCCAATAACAAGTTGCCACATTCTGGAGATTTACGATATTAATTGTCTCACAGATCCGGACTGAAAACACATTTAAAAACTGTGTATCCACCGGGAATCGAACCTGGGGCCTTTGTATCAGCAGCCAGATACCCAACCAACTGAGCCACGAAGGCCGACATATCAAATAGGTCAGCGACAAACTCTTGAAATAATTTATTTTCGCGTTTAGTCCCTAAAAAACATCTTTAATCACTAATGTCATTCTTATGTCCAAAGGCCGTTTACTATTTACCATTAATTGTTTATATAAAAAGTACGAGTATAAAACTAATAATTCTTGTTTTAGAACCACTGTGAAAGGGGATCTCTCACATTTTAATATCTGTTGCTCCCTTTTATACCAACATCGAGTCTCATAAAAACAAAAGACACATTTTGTGGTATAAAATTATACATATTTATATCAGTTTTTGGGAGTCCCTTTTCTATACTCAAAATATTTCCTAAGCGAGCCCCTTATCTTAACACCCTACCCTATATTCCAATATTGCATTTATGTTCGCTAGACCCACATTATCCGTCATTCCCTCTGTCTGGTCTTTATCCTTTTTTTGTTCGTTTAGAACTTAGTATGAAGCCTTATCTCACCGTTGACAATCCCTTCAAATAAAATAAATAAAAATAAAATGTTGATATTCCTCTCTGGGTCTGCTCTTTTGTTTGATTTGTGATCTCCCTGGATAAGCTGAGACATTTCTTGTTGGAAAATATTTTTGGAGACATTTACTTTACATAGTAAAAAACAATTCATGTTATGTAAAATAATGAAATGCAAGGTTAACGACTTCGTGAGCAGAATCATTTTATACATTTACATATTCTTCGAAAATTAGTTATGAAAAACCAGAAAATTTAAAGTGTTGAATGTGAAGTAAAAGGCAAAAGTTGCGGCTACTAAATGAGAACGTAAGATTAAACAAAGAGCCTGTAAGAGAAGATGCATGAATGTTAATTGCCTTATGTTTGCAATACTTTTCCTTTTCCAAATTATAGATTTAAGGTTTTCGTTCATAAAGAGATTTTTTATCTGTATATACTTACATACAATAATTATTCTGTAGGTACATGTATGTCACTGAACTCTTAAATGACTGGAGCGATTTTGTTGATTTTTAAGTAATTAAGTGGATCCCTGAATGTTTTTGTTTTACAATTCGATTAAACAATAATTGTAACAGTGGAAAAACAAAAATATTAATAACATGTAAAAAAATACACACGCCTGGTGTTATGAAAACAGTATAACTTTAGATATTTAAAATTGACCTAAGAATAGTTCATAGTTGTGTTTATGTACCATAGGTGGCACAGATGTCGAACTCTGCAGTATTTGACATACTCATCAATACAAGCGCAAATCAACGTTGCAGCTTTTAATAGTAGGCTAGCAATCGTTTGGGCAGGACAATACCTATCGGGTCCGCTAGTTTTTCTGTAAAAAAAAAATATCGAAAATATGAACAAATAAATATAAAATGTCCCTCATTGAACTAGAAACACTGATAATATATATATATATATATATATATATATATATATATATTCATGACACTTTATTAGGATGTAAAACATATCACTGTGACAAGTACAATCCATCCTGACTTTTGTCTACATATCCTTCTTAGTTCTTCTCGTTCACAGCAAGGGTTACATTTTAGCCATGTAGGGCGTAATGAAGGCGACCCTTACCAGATATTACACGTTCAAGTGCGCTATAACCCAAACTATACGACATGTCATATATATTTTATAAGGACCAGCGAAGGAACTACAAATGGAACATCTTCCTGTGACCTCCACTAGTGGTGACCTTAACCAGTCTTGCTTTTGGACATTTTTTTCGGACCAATGAAATATACCTATTGAATTTAGACTAGCAAGAATAAACAGCATGAGTTCACACTTATTTATGTCATATATAATTATCTGATTTTATCAGCTCCGGAGAATCTAGAATTGCTCCAATATCAATCGAACCTAAATTACAATACATAAGTATAACAAATAAGTGTCATACCACAGCGGTCTGATTGTAAGACATTGAATAATAGATTATTTAGATGGGTCGATGGCAGAGCGGTTAGCGCACTGGGCTAGTAATCCAGTGGTCGCGAGTTCGAATCCTGCCTCGACCGATTTCGTTCACCTATAGCACAAGCATATATGCTTATTTTAGGGAACATAGGAAGATGTATATGTGCTTGTTTAACAAGGACATATTCATTTTTTTCTTGATTGAATTTAGTACTTACCTCATTGCTTTTGTATTAATAATCAGGCCTAACAGGTAGGTACAATTAAATATTCATCAACACGCAACAAATGGAACGTTGCTAAAAATGATATGCTTATGATGTTATTGAATCTTATAGACTAGATAACCTTTTTTAATATCCAATTGTCAACAGCGTTTCTAAAACTCCTGTGGGTCTTGAATGGTTAAGAAATATGTACGACTGGCATGAAAATATTTAATATGCTAAAATACAAGACTCATTTCAGTGACCAAGAAAAAGACTGTATAGTATCGGCTGCCCACTGCCCTTCCCTTAGCTTGACTATCACATGGAAAATGTAACCTCACCGTTCTTATAAATTTAACTTCGCATAGTACAAGTGTAACCTGGTTTTCTAGTACATAGATACCTACATACAATCATTGTAGCATCGCCTCCAAATGAAACTCGTCTACAAATGAAACAGTAACTCATATTATTGAAACTAATCGCAAAGACAGCTTCAGATCAGATGATAATCAAATCTTCGTATTAGATGAATTGTATAAATTTTGAAATAAATTTTTAAATCAGATAGGTACAAGAAATAAATAAGGCTGTAATACTCGTAGTATGAACATTTTTTATTTCAAACGGCAGCGTTTTCCCCGAATTTTACGACTGAGAAGATAAAAAAGTGGTTTATTTTATTTTATTTCATGTAAATTTCCATTCATGTATTGAGAACATGTAATGGCCGTAGTAATGCTCTACTTTATATACATAAAAAATGGTATCTAAAGTAATATTCTTCAGTTGAAACACTTGGCAGCCATGTAATATTTATTTAATGTTATGAAAAATACAAGGTTTAATTGGAAATCGATTTAATGCCCAAAGATCTAAATTACACCTAAATGAGTGTAATAACTATTCAGAAAAGGTATAATTTCATGCATCCATATAATACTGGGATTATCAAGTACAGAATCGCGGAGAACATGGACCGACAAAGATTTTTATTCCTTATACTAACCCAAGGGGATAAAGATATAGTGGGGAGTTATGGATTCGCAATATTTAAGGTTATTATTTTTATTGCAGATTATCAACTAGTATCACGCTGAGATTGTATTCTGAAAGTTTCCTCACAATGTATCTTTGTGTGTGTGTGTGTGTGTGTGTGTGTGTGTGTGTGTGTGTGTGTGTGTGTGTGTGTGTGTGTGTGTGTGTGTGTGTGTGTGTGTGTGTATGTGTGTGTGTGTGTGTGTGTGTGTGTGTGTGTGTGTGTGTGTGTGTGTGTGTGTGTGCTGTGTACTATGTACGGCGTGTTTATTTTTCTTTATTGATTATTGACTGAAGTGCTCATTCAATTTCTTTTCACATTTTGCAAATTTGTATATCTTATACACATTTAGACTCCATTAATGAAGGATATCTGAATAGTGCTTCTCAATTTTCAAATATTTGAAAATGACCCCAAGTCAGAAAACTTTAAATAAGGTATTCATATTTTTTTTTAAATTTTAAAAAAGACACACCACATTCCTAGAATGGCATTGAAGAATTATCATGTTTTCATAAAATATTTAAATTGAAAAAAGTTTAACAAACCCATTTCATGACAAAGTTCTCGTTTTATTGACAATTTTAATAATTTACACAATTTACATATTTATTTACACGATTTCACCTCAGTATCTCAAAGATAAATTCACTTATCGTTCCAGCCACGGGCGTCCACATCGATCTGCTGAACGTACTTTACTATCTATCCCTATTCATAGTTTTTAGCTCTTCATTTGAATTGCATTCAGCTAGACTATAGAATAGCCTAAATCCTCATATTACGTCGTCGTCAAGAAAAGGCTAAAGCAAAAATATTTATCTGACAACACCTGATTACATCTTCCTCTCCTCTACCTTTTCTTATTCTTTAGTTTTCCTATCATTGCTATGAATTGTTCTTATATGCTATCTTCTTTGTTTTTTTTTTACTTTTCTTCTGCTATCTTTATTTATTTTGTAATGTGATTAACTTATTGCCATAGTACACATTGTTTTGTATATTTAACATTTACTCTGGTTGGTTGAAAGAAATTGCCATTAGGCAATAAGCTCGCCAGTGTAATAATTATATGTACAAGAAGATTTAAATAAATAGTAAATTGATAATTTCAGATAGTGTTAATGCTTTTAATAAATTTATAAAACTGTCTTTTCGTACGAGCATTGTCTTAGATTTATAATTTTTCAAACACACCCAGGATCAAATATTAAATTGAAAACATCTGGTAGAGTCCATTAAATCTCACATTTTCTTATCGGTCCATCGAAATCGCGAGCTTGAATGTGCTTTTAAAAATCACAACCGTTTCATAAAATTTCCCGCGCAAAACACAAGAAAATTAGACCAAAGAATATTTAAGAATATTTTTATGCTAATTTACAGATTACCCAATATGATATCTGCTTTTATACATACAAGGCTTGGTAAAAAGTGCACATTACAAGTAATATTGTAACAAGCATGTTACCATGTTTTATTTTAAAATATATAATTTACAATGATTGGTGTTAGAGATAAAAACAATCGATATTTTTCTTAGATCGTTTTTGTGAATGTCTCTAGTGATCGCTTAATCCAGCCAATGACAGGTCGTAAGCCCTGTAGGTGCCTCCAGTTCCTGGTTCTTCTACAATATCCCAACATCGTCTCTATTGAGATGTTAAAAAGTTTTTCAGTAAAAAATATCCCTCGTTTTGTATTTAATGTGAGATATGTGAGTGAAAGAGATAGCATGTCTGTGTGTGTATATAGTGTGTGAATGGGCACGCGACGCGTCATTCATCGTTCCGCCGTTGATAGTAAATACCTCCGTGATTTGTATAGATAGATTGACCTTGAATTGTATATTTGATAGTGTTGTAAATATAAAGTGTAAAAGAACATACATCTTTTACTGTACAAATAATAAGAGTTTCACCCCAACAAATTAGTAGTGTATAGGGACACTATACTGGCGCAGTCTGGAACAAATCTACGCAGAAAATTGGGAATTTTTTCGAGAAGAAAAAAATTTTTCGGCGTAACAGGCGACAATATTTTTTTTTCACTGTGGAAAAAAAATTTGGAGGTACGAGTTCGTACAAGTGTACATAGACACTGTAGTGTACGAAAAGAAGATCTTCGAGGAAGCAGTATCGGAGCTGAAGAAGACAGGGATCTTCGAGATACGACTTCGGGAGATTTTGGACTGGACTTCAAGGGGACCAGAGGGGACCAAGGAAGACCAGGAAGGACAACGGGAACGAGAATCAGAGAGGACCAGGGGACCACAAGGTTGGACAAGAGGATTGGCTGCTTGCTGTGAACGAGCGTCGAGCAGAGGCAACGGAAGAGGACCAGAGAGCTGGAAAACCAGGATTCGACAGAGACGACTTCTGCAGAGACAGGGTTGGGCCGTAGTGCAGGTTCAAGCGACTGGACAGGATCGAGTTAAGATAAGTGTATTTTTCTTTTCTTGTCTGTAGGTATTCTTTTTTCGGTAATATGGAACAAAGGAATCTACCGCTTTTCAATCACGAGAGTGATTTGTGGAGTGTGTTCAGGGTACGTTTTGAGCAATTCATCATAGCTGATGATGAAAAAATGTCTGAATCAAGGAAGAGAGCAATATTTTTAACCTCTTTGTCTGAAAAAACTTTTGTTTTATTACAGAACTTGTGTGTACCAAGAAAAGTTACTGAAGAAAAATTGTCGAAATTATTTGATCATTTGGATAATTTTTGTAATGAAACTGTTTCTCCGTATATAGAGAGAGAAAAATTTTATTGTATGAAACAGTCTGAACATGAATCAGTTAAAGAGTTTGCTTGTAAATTAAAAGAGCGTAGTGTTAAATGTCAATTTAATGATCGTCTGGAAGAATCTTTGAAAGATATTTTTATTATCGGTTTGTGTAATAGTCAAATAAAAGAAAAGTTGTATTTGGAGGACGAGAAAAAGGGTTTTTCTCAAATACTTGAATATGCAAATGTATTGGAATCGGTATCAAAAAATAAAAATATGATAAAAAGTTGTAAATCAGAAATTTGTGAAATCGAAAGTAAACAGAATAGTAGGTATAATAAAAATAGTGCACATAGAAGGAATTTCAATGAAGTTGATAAGAAAAGGAATAGATCAGTATCACCGCATGTTAGTAATAGGAATTTAAAATGTTTTGCATGTTTATCTGATAGTCATTTAATTAAAGATTGTAAATTTAAAAATTTTAAGTGTAATAAGTGTAGAAAAATGGGTCATATTGCGAAAGCATGTAAAAACGATCAGTTTGGTAAAAGCAAAAATAATATTTTTACTATGGAAAATAATACGAACGTAAATGTTGTTTGCAATACGGAAGGTATAAATGAAATTGTAAATCCATTCATGATTAATATATGTATTGGTAGTCAGATTATTCGCGCGATGATTGATACAGGTGCTAATGTATGTGTAATTCCGAAAGATATTTATTTTAAGAAGTTTAAAAATTATAAATTGAATAAACCGACAAGTATTTTGAAATCATACGACGGTAGTATTTTAAAATGTATTGGTATGTGTATAATGGAAGTAACATACAACAATATCAAACAAGTGATTAATTTTTTCGTAGTAAACAATGGCAACAGTGTAATAATAGGTAGAAATGTTATTCAGAATTTCAATATTTATTTTGAAGGTGTTAACACTTTACTGACCAGTGTTGATGAAAATTTTAAAAATAATTATATTATTAAAATCAAAGAAAAATATCCAGAAGTTTTCAGTGAAAAATTAGGAAGATTTTCCAAAGGAAAGGTTAGGTTGTTTGTTAAAGAGAATTTTATACCTAAATTTTGTAAACCTAGGTTAGTTCCATTTTCGATCAGAGAAAAAGTCGAAAAAGAAATTAGAAGATTGGAGAAAGATGGCATAATCACGGCAGTGACGTCGAGTGACATTGCTTCTTCAATTGTTCCTGTTATAAAGAAATCGGGGGAAATCAGGATTTGTGGGGATTATAAAACAACAGTGAATCCACAATTAATTGTTGATAAATATCCGTTACCAAAATTCGAAGAGTTAATGTCGGAAATTAGTGGAAGTAAATTTTTTAGCAAGATCGATTTAAAAAATGCTTATACTCAGTTTGAGTTGGATGAAAACAGTAAAAGGTATACAACGATTTCCACATCGTTAGGTTTATTTCGGTATAATAGGTTAGTTTTCGGTTTGTCATCTAGCCCAGGAATTTTCGCTAAAAATTTAACAGCTTGTTTATTAGGTTTAAAAGGAGTTGTGGTATTTTTGGATGATATTTTGGTTTCAGGAAGAACTTTAGAGGAGCATGATAGTAACTTAGAGGGATTATTAAAACGTTTAAAAAAATGTAATTTGACTGTAAATACGGAAAAGTGCGAATTTTTTAGGGATAATGTAGAATTTTTAGGACATAAGATTTCGGAAAAAGGGGTGGAACCTTTAAAAAGTAAAGTTGAGGCTATAACTTCAAATCCATATCCAAGGGATGTTCATGAGTTGAAAAGTTTTTTAGGTTTAATTAATTTTTATAGAAATTTTATTCCGAATATGTCTAGTATAGCGAAACCGTTATATGAGTTATTAAAAAAAGATGCAGTTTGGGAATTTAGTAGCGATTGCAAGAAGGCAATCGATGAGTTAAAAAAAGTTTTAACTAGTGGAAATGTTTTAGCACATTTTGACGAAAATTTACCATTAACTTTAGTTACGGACGCGTCACTGAAAGGGTTAGCGGCGTCATTGTTAATTGGTAAAGAGCAACAAAGACCGATAGCTTTTGTATCGCGCACTCTGTCTAAGGAAGAACAAAAATACGCTATTATCGACCTTGAGGCGTTAGCTATAACATATGGATTAAAGCAGTTTTTTCAGTATCTGTACGGTAGGAAATTCACATTATTGGTTGATAGCCAACCGCTAACGAGAATTCTTAGTGAAAAAAAATATATACCGACGTTAGCAGCAAATAGATTGCAAGTTGAGTCTAAAGATAATTGTTCTGATTATTTATCGAGAGTACCGGTTAGTGAACCAGATAATAGTTGTGATAACTTGACAGATAATTATTTAAATTTAATATGTGACAGTGAGCAAATTTGTATAAACATTGAGCAGATTAGTGAGGCAACTAGTTGTGATGATGTGTTAGTGCGTAGTATGTATTGTTTACAGACAAAATGGCCGGATAAGGTTAACAAAGACAGTGATTTGTGGCATTTCTGGATAAAGAGAAATGAGTTATCGATTATAAAAGGGTGCATTTTGTGGAATCATAGAGTAGTTATTCCGTCAAGCTTGAGAGATAAAATTTTAGGTATGTTACATAGATCTCATCTTGGTATTGGGAAGACAAAAGGTCTTGCAAGAGGTTATGTTTATTGGCCGAAAATTGATAAAGACATTGAAGAATTAGTTAGTGAATGTTTTGAATGCTCAAAAGTTGCCGCATCGGAACCAAAAAATGTATTGACAAGCTGGCCTAAGGAAGAGTCGGTTTGGACGAGAATACATATTGATTTTTTTGGACCAATTGCAGGTAAATCATTTCTTGTAGTATGTGATGCATATTCAAAATGGATTGAATGCTTAGAAATGAAGAATATTAATGCGTTTTGCACCATTAAAGCATTAAAAAAATTATTTTGTCAATTTGGATGTGTCAAAACGATAGTATCGGATAATGGTAGTGCTTTTATGTCAAATCAATTTCAGAGTTTTTGTGTTGAACATGGTATAAAACATGTAACGTCACCAATATTTTCACCTTCTTCCAATGGTCAAGCGGAAAACACGGTGAAAACGTGTAAAATGTTTTAAAAAAAATTATTAATAAATAATATAAAATTTATGAGTGATTATGAAAATAGAATTGATAATTTTTTAGTTGATTATCGGAATTCTCCGCATGTTTCAACAAAGGTTGAACCATCAGTTTTAATGTTAGGTAGAAAACTAAGGACAAATTTTGACATTTTCATTCCTGAATTTAATTGTAATGATAATAATGATCATGATGATATTATTGGACATAACTTGTTAAAAAGCCAAAAGAGGCAGCATTATTATTATGGAGGGAGAGAGAGGAAGGAATTGAAAACAGGTCAAAAATGTTGGGTAAAAGACTACAGGGTAGTAAACAAACCAACATGGGTTTTGGGACAGATTACTAGGAAAATTGGGAAGGCAATTTACTTGGTAAATGTTCTGGGTACTAGTTACACATGGAAAAGGCATGTTAACCAATTAAGAACCACAAGTGTAAAGTGGTCAGATGGGGGGTAGAAAGTTGTTCTCATAGTTCTTGTGGGTCTCGACTCTGAAGCTTATGGATTGCTTGAGTTTGGACCCGGACACCCCAGTTCACTCCTCGGATGCTAAGTTGTGTTTCCTCTTGTTTCAGGTTATCGGGAGGGTTGCCTGGAGGCAGGATGGAGGAACGCTTGGACACTCGATCCTGGACATCGGTTATCCCTGCAGGCCAGTGTAAGGGATGGATGTCAGAGGTTAAGTGTGGAGGAGTGTGAGATATGTGAGTGAAAGAGATAGCATGTCTGTGTGTGTATATAGTGTGTGAATGGGCACGCGACGCGTCATTCATCGTTCCGCCGTTGATAGTAAATACCTCCGTGATTTGTATAGATAGATTGACCTTGAATTGTATATTTGATAGTGTTGTAAATATAAAGTGTAAAAGAACATACATCTTTTACTGTACAAATAATAAGAGTTTCACCCCAAAAAATTAGTAGTGTATAGGGACACTATATTTAAATAAAATTAATAAATCATTTTTTTGTTTTTTTTTTACACAAATTTGTTCTTCGTCTCCGTGACTTATTAATAACTCACGTGATGTCGGTACTTTAGTATATAAGGTCTATGGTTATTACATACTCTAGCAAAGTCTTCTCTGTCCTGAGGTAACCGGAACAGCTCCTCCACTCTATAAACTCCGGTCTATTATCTGATGTTTCTTAGCCAAGGTCTCTCACACTAAGACATACACTGAGACTACCCTCATTTTTTATTCCATCATGAGTTGCAGCAAACTGTAGGTATTTATCATTACGTAAAGAATTTGTCTAAAGTAGGTATATTGTTAAAAAATTATCGTTATTAATAAAAAAAACGAGTGGGTTGTGGCTCCCAGCTACAAATCACTCCAACAAGTATTAAAATTTTCAACATTTTCATGAAATGATTTTGTTAAATTATTTTATAATGAAAACTTGTAATGTGCCTTTTTAGCCATTTGAAAATAAAAATATCAAATTCTATGTTTCCAGAGCTTGGGGTCACATTGAAATAATTAAAAAAATCAGAAATACGAATCTAAGATGAATACGAATATGTTAAATAATCAAATGAGCACTTTAGTATATAATCGATAAAGTATAATAAACACGCCGTACATATCACATAGCACACAGTAAACACACAGATACATTGTCATAAAACTTTCGAAATCCCAGCATGATTATCTGCAATAAAAAAATGTACGCACCAAATTAAATAGGTAGGTAGGTTCATTTGATTTGTAAGATGACAAAATTTTATTCTTTACAGTGAATATTGGGTAGGTTGTATTATTGTATCTTAAGAAGCATTTGTCTCGCAAAAGTAAACGAATATTTCAAACCATTATCTAAAAACATGTCCCATAAGATCTAAGTGGTTCTCTGTTTGATTAATTTGTGAATTAGTTTTGCTGTAGATTTTGCTCCGGACCTTAATTACTCTCTCTCTCTCTCTCTCATACTCCAAACTATATTATATATTGTTGTTTGTTGTAAGACATCGGTCGTAACTTAGCTCTCTATAACATTGTGCAGCATTATAAATTTAATCATAAAATTTAATGCCGAAACCAGGTCATAAATGTTGCTCCTTGGTAATACATTTTTGAAAGAGATTCAGAAGAGGAAATTTAATAGTAAGCTACAGAGTATTAAAAATTGTTTATTGTAATATAAACTCCATCAAAATAAAATGAAATAAATCATTTTATATTAATGTTTGCTAACTTATTGTATTAGATCACTTACAAAATGCGTGCTGTGCACTAATTTTGTTGCGTTTGGTTATCAACCGAACCAACCAGCCATACATATATTTTGACAAAAAGTTTTGTTTTGTATTTCAGTTTTTATTTATTTGATATCTTTAAAAAGAGGTGTTAATTATTAAGTTGTATATGATACAGCATTATCAACAATGAGATTATTCTGACAATCAGCAGCCTGAGGCTTATTCTCCCATTGTAGAGCTGATTATATTCCTAATGAGATATCAAGTAGTTTGTATTTCTCTGTATCCTTAAGTTTGCTAAATTTTTGCGTGTTAATTATGAAAGGAACTTTGTCTGAATATATAAATGTTACAAAAGACACATTCACGTAAAAAAAACACATATAATTGTTGCATTTGCAATTTTAACATAAGCAATCCCGAAAATCATGCTTGACCGAAATTAAACGAAACAAAAATGTTTTTCATCATTCTGTATCGTCCAAAATGTTCCATTTGAAAAAAGTATATTGTTAAGTATTTTCAAACGCTCCATAGAAACATCGTTTTGTTTTACGTACAAATTGTAAACAAAAATAGGTCTGCAGGCACCATCTGTTTTGAACATGTCGTCTCGTATATTTAAGTATGTAGTCTTTCTTGAACTTCAGGATTTTATATGTAAACTTTGATATTCAAATAGATTTATGTATGTCAATACAAATAACAGTGATGCACTATGAGAGATCATAAAAGTATTCCACTCTTTACAGGATCGACAAGAAAATTTATAAGCAACTTCAAAGAGAATGTTTATTAACTGCAATTTCAACCTTCCAGAAATACTCATACAAAAATTCAAGTCCCTAGGTACATGTCATAGTTTCATCACTACAACGGGTACAGAAAAATTAACATAGGTACCTATACACACTTTGATTGCGTTAAGACACTACCATACCTTTGATTGCGTTAAGACACTGTTCTTCCCCCACCACCACCCGTTCTGCTTATGGGGACTAATAACGGCCCCTTGCAAAACTCTGAAAGAACACATAAAGAACATACGAAGAGTCCGGAGAACTCTAAAACCTTGCAGACACTGCACTTAATGTGCCAAAGAGAGCTAATCATGTTGAAACAACTGGCTCACTGCTCAGTGATAGTGAAGATAATAGTGCACCGAATTTAAGACAGAAAGTCTTGAAAGCCCTAAAGTTGCTCTTCGTGGCTACAAGGTCCGCATGTCCAATGGGTCCAAAGAAATTCCCTCGGACATCGTCGTAGAGTTCTCGTCGGAATGTTGACACGGAGAAGTTAGTGCATTCCCATAGGATATGCTCAGAAGTCTGTTCAGGGTTATCACAAAGCTGACATGAGGACGAATCGGATAAGTGAAAACGAAAGAGATAACTTTTGAAACTGCCGTGTCCAGTAAGGAATTGCGTGGTCCAATAATCGGGAACAATCCACGAGGAAAAAATTCGAGTCCTCACATCAGGAAGAAATAAAAATGTCAGTCTGCCCACGGAAGAAGAAGACCAGCGACGTTGCCAAGCATCTAAAAGAGAACTCCGGGCCATGTTCTCAATCTCTCCACGAACTGTGGGTAAATAAAACGTTAAGACACTACCATATCGAGGGTCGTGCCCATCGTATACCCCTCTGCGGACCATTGTTATCCAAGTCATCCTATCAGTTGTTTATGGAGTGACGTAGCAGGAATATTTTGTCTTATTCGGTCAGACCAACGCATCAGCGATCTGCCTCCCGGCCTTATAACAGGCACTTTTTCGGTCATGATCAGTTTTTCAAGGCTGTCTTCCCCTCTACGAGCTATGTGTCCAAAAAACTTGAGTATCCGTTCAAGAAGACAATCGCACTATGATACGAAGTTCTTGAAAAAAAGATATATTTGTTATTCTTGCTGTCCAGGGAATTTTCAGCATTCTTCTCCAGCACCACATTTCAAACGCTAAACGCATTCTGTCTTTATATCTAGCCCGTAGAGTCCACGAATTCACTCCATAGAAGAAAACGGAGAACACAAATGTGTGCACAATATTCATTTTTAGGTTTCTGGATATGTTACGGTCTTTCCAAATTTAATTTTGACTGGTCATAGCACTTTTTGCAATTCCTGTCTTTCTCCTGATTTCAGTTTCACGCTCTTCTTTTTCAGTAATAGAGGACCACAGATAAATTAATTTATTTCTAGATCCGAGAGAGCTCCTGTCATTTGCTGTTTGTCAGACACATTGCTGTATTAATACTGTATCAAATCTGAACACTCAGATCTTTACAAAGATTCCATCATCTTCAGAGAGATAATGATTGGGAGACTTAGACGGGCCGGACATATATGTACAAAGAATGGGCGATGGAGACATCCCAAAGGCTGATTGGACGGAGTTGCAAAGGATGCTAATAGCATAAATGTACAGAACCGGCGTGGCTCTAAGTAAAATCGAAAGTCTTGGAGGGGAATTCTACTCAGGGAGCAAGTCTGATCAACCGTCGCAATCAAAATCATCCATGTTTACCCATATCATTGATATAATTATCTTATGGAGTTCTATGATATCTTAAGATGTTATAGAATTCTATAAGATAATTATGTCCAAAATATGGGTAAACATGGATGGTTTTGATTTCGCCTGTTGACCAGCCCCCTGGGTTGAAGAGCCACTGATGACGATAGTGATGATGATGACAGTTAGATACCTACCATTAATTTCATACTTTAGTCAATCCATACTTATCTATTATGATCTAGTTTTATAGCATTATAATATTATATTCTTTTTAACGACATTATTGCAAGTCTGGATGTCCAAATATACAGAGAGCGATGAAATAGTACCTACCTACAAATGACAAGAACATAGAATGAGTTTTCTTTGTTTTTGTTCTTTTCTTAAAAAGTCACATTATTTTCCTGGTCACATTATTGTTCCAGCTCATGAGAGAAAAATCCGTTTTCCTTTCATATAAAGTTTTCTTTTTTCTCCTTCGTGAGATAGCTTCATTATTTTCCCCTAGGTTTATTAGTGGTTATAAACACCGCATTGTAGCAAGCAATACGGACAGGTATGTATACATATAATATATAAGATTTGCCATACAGCTTTTGTATTGATTTTATTTTTTTTTAATAAAAGATTATTTAAGATTGATTTAAAAAGTATGTTGGTCAAACTTAGACAGAAGTTTATGATTTTAGCGATTGAGACACAATTTTTGTTGAAGAAGATAGTTTAAGAACATGTAGAACAGTGAAAGTGTATTTAAAAAAACAGTAAAAAAGCATTTTCAGCAGGAGGCTATACACTTCCCAACATACACGCACAAGCACTCTCCATACACACGTAATAAACTGTACCATATACATACACACACTACACACACACACACACTACACACACACACACACACACACACAAACACACACACACACACACACACACATACAGTAAACAAACAGCAAGTCATAAGGAATGAAAAAAAAATATTGTGGTGGATTTGATTCAATGATCCATAAGGTTATTTCCCTTTTGAATCTTTGGTAGTCATTGATATTTTTAATAGAATCTGGGATGGTATTGTAAACACTGGGAGCTTGATATGAATAGTGTCGCTGAGCAAGGCTAGTATGAGGTATATGGTAGTTTAAGTGAGATGACGAACGTGTAAACCTTATTTGTTGTGGTCGTGTTTAATTTAATTTTGATTTGAACACCTATTAAGGAACCAAAGCACAATTAAGATTTTGTTTTATTAATTTTAAATCATGAATTTTAAATATTTTGTCGGACGTGGACATATTAATATATTTGCCTATTTCATCTCCTTACAACACTATTGGTATTTGGAATCCTTCTGAATCCTGTCATATGACTGAGCTGAGAAAGTAACAAAAAATATAAATAAAGCTTTTGTATTAGAATAGTGCTTCCACTCTTTTCTATTACTGTTTTCGAGTGTCCCGTAAGAGCCGGGTAATCGAAAATACAACAGGCAACAATAACATCTGACATAGTTCAGCAATGAGGTTCACCACCCATTCTGAATGTAGTGTCTTTTTAGGTGAGACGAGACTGGTGTGTGGGTATACACATATGTGTTGTGCTTCCTTTTATAAGGCAATGCACACCCACACACCTTTCGCTGGTTACCCCACATTGTGGGATATGCCGTGATGGTATGAATGAATGAACAACTGCACATGAATTTATTGTCATGAATTCCGTTTCATTTTCACCAAAAAGACAAATATTTTATTAAAGAGGTTCATTTTTTTCCAATGCGTGTAATGGACGTCGAATTGATTTATTAAAAATGTTTACTATAATAACATTTTTACGTAAGTTTTCAATTGAACAGTTCCTATTTACTAATGCATTTTTCAACTCTCCATATGTACTATTATTAAGTTTTTTTCATTTATTTAATAAAAATCAATAACATACATTAATGTAAAAAAATTACATTTTTAATGAGCATCTTACAATTAATTCAATGTGGCACAAGAGCAGCAGCGGCACTGGGAGCATTCCTGTCTCCAAAGTCCATATCGCGAAGAGTGAAACTCCAGGTCTATAATAGCCTAATTAAACCAGTTATCCTGTATGGTGCCGAGTCCTGGTGCATGACACTCAAGGACCAGCAAAGACCGCTAACATTATTAGGCCCAAGACCAGGAATTGCGGCAGGATCCTGGAGACCACGAAGCAATGTGGAAATTCGTGCAATGACAGGACAACCTTTAATCACCAGCGAAATCAGGTCCAGAAGATTGGCTTGGATTTTACATGTTGTCAGATCAGGGGAAGAAAGAGCCATAAAACGTTTCCTGCAAAATAATCCTGTGGGCAAGGGACCCCTGGGAAGACCAAGGCAGAGATTGATGGACAGGAGGGAGATCGCGATTCCACTTCCACGCCGGAGACGCTATAGGACCCATTGGTCCTGTTCACCCCCGGACGCGGCCGCATCGTCGGACAACACAAACTATCCACCATCCATCGGGTTCAACCACTGCCCCCGAGAATCCAACCTCACACGTCAGGGACACTCCGTTTCAAGTCGGAGGGGCTTGTCCCCGACCCCTCAGTCCTCGTGTTGGCGTCCGAAGGTTCCGCGGGCTAACACCGGGGGCATCCGACGCAATCATCACCTGTCAGATATGACGTCAATTTGTCAACACAGGATGTCTGACCCGACGTCTGCGCCGGCGGTGTGCCCGAACCACACAACAACATTCGCCATAGTTTGACGAGTCACTGCCGAGCGAGACTAAAGGCGTTCGTCCTGCTCTTCTCTAAGTACAGAATTGACGAGGGCACAACAGCGATAAAACATTTTTTTTTTTGAAAAAAAAATGTTTTATCGGAAACGAAATGCTTCAACAGTTATCCACAACTATTTCGCAAGAGAAGGGCGAATGCCTACAAATACACAAAGTGTTAACACCCCTCAATTAATCAATTTATCCAGCTCAATCTAAATAAACGTTTACCATTCTGGTTAGTCCAACTAAACCCTTTCAACAAGTCAAGGTAGATACGTGCTTGGGATTTAATTCATACCCTAAGATAACTTTTCGACCTTGGATTTAAGAGAATATAGTTGCTGTTTTTGTAGGTGAAAATTTTGATGTTGTTACAAGTTACGGTAATGATCTTCATATTTCATTTACTATACTTTTCATGAGAAGTAATTTTTTAGTTTTTTACTCTTCACTAACCCAAGGGGTGAGTTATGAATTCGAAATTTTTAAGGGTATTTTTTTATTGCAAATTATCAATTAGTTTCACGCGAGATTGTATTCTGAAAGTTTCATCACAATGTATTCTTATTTTATATATATTTTATAACTTACGAGACATGTTAGACAAAAAAACAATAACATCTGTCTATTATGCGTTCGTACACTCAATCCTGCGCTACGGAATAATAGCATGGGGAGGAGCTTATGTGACCACCTTATGTCCTTTATATATAGCCCAGAGAAGTGTCTTAAAAATAATTCTCAGAAAACCACGTGACTACAGTACTAGCCAATTGTACAGTGAACTACCTGTCCCTTCGGTACAGAATATATACAAGAAAGTGGCTATCTGTCAGGTGGTCAAAGAGTTGATTGTTAATGGGGCAAATAATGACATATTGTATGTAACTCCTAGACTACAACTTGAGGGCTATATAAGACTCCCCATGAGGTTAACGAAGTTGGGGCAGAGCCATTATTCATTCATGGGTGTAAAATGGTACAATGCACTGGATAGAAATATAAAAATAAATAATACTGACAACTTTTCAACTTTTAAAAAAAAGTTAAAATAATTTTCCTCCTCATTGTACCATATGAATGTATTAATTTTGGTGTATTGTATTGTGTGTGTGAGTATATCTTTATTAATTGTTAGCTTTTTTTTGTTTATTTTTCCACGTTTGTAAATTAAAATAATATATGTTTTTTTATGAACTCTTTCTATGTATTTTATGTATCTTGTTAAATTTAAGTTTTGTGAACTCCTCCCCGAAGCACAAGGTTTCCTTCTTTTCGGGGAGAATTTCAAATTTATTTGTGATGTATATATATTTTTTTTATAATATGTCAAAATGTATCCTTTTTATACTTTCTTATTAATAAATTTACTTACTATTCTACTTTGTCGATTAAAGACTAAAGTTCTCATACAATTATTTTCAAATTTTGCAAATTTGTATAGGTACCAAAAACTCGTTTAGACCCATTAGATTTTGAAGAATATTTGATAAGTGATTCTTAATTTCATTAACTGTCAAATATCTCAAAGTGACCCCAAGCACAGGAAACTCGAAATTTGGTAAAAAGCACATCACATTAATAAAATGATATTGAAGAATTATCAAGTTTTCATATCAAAATATTTAAATAAAAAGCACATCACATTAATAAAATGGTATTGAAGAATTATCAAGTTTTAATAACAAAATATTTAAATAAAAAGCACATCACATTAATAAAATGATATTGAAGAATTATCAAGTTTTAATAACAAAATATTTAAATAAAAAGCACATCACATTAATAAAATGGTATTGAAGAATTATCAAGTTTTAATAACAAAATATTTAAATAAAAAGCACATCACATTAATAAAATGATATTGAAGAATTATCAAGTTTTAATAACAAAATATTTAAATAAAAAGCACATCACATTAATAAAATGATATTGAAGAATTATCAAGTTTTAATAACAAAATATTTAAATAAAAAGCACATCACATTAATAAAATGGTATTGAAGAATTATCAAGTTTTCATAACAAAATATTTAAATAAAAAGCACATCACATTAATAAAATGGTATTGAAGAATTATCAAGTTTTCATAAAAAAATATTTAAATAAAAAGCACATCACATTAATAAAATGATATTGAAGAATTATCAAGTTTTAATAACAAAATATTTAAATAAAAAGCACATCACATTAATAAAATGATATTGAAGAATTATCAAGTTTTGATAACAAAATATTTAAATAAAAAGCACATCACATTAATAAAATGATATTGAAGAATTATCAAGTTTTCATAACAAAATATTTAAATAAAAAGCATATCACATTAATAAAATAGTATTGAAGAATTATCAAGTTTTCATAACAAAATATTTAAATAAAAACCACATCACATTAATAAAATGGTATTGAAGAATTATCAAGTTTTAATAACAAAATATTTAAATAAAAAGCACATCACATTAATAAAATGATATTGAAGAATTATCAAATTTTCATAGCAAAATATTTAAATAAAAAGCATATCACATTAATAAAATGGTATTGAAGAATTATCAAGTTTTAATAACAAAATATTTAAATAAAAAGCACATCACATTAATAAAATGATATTGAAGAATTATCAAGTTTTAATAACAAAATATTTAAATAAAAAGCACATCACATTAATAAAATGGTATTGAAGAATTATCAAGTTTTAATAACAAAATATTTAAATAAAAAGCACATCACATCAATAATATGATATTGAAGAATTATCAAGTTTTAATAACAAAATATTTAAATAAAAAGCACATCACATTAATAAAATGATATTGAAGAATTATCAAGTTTTGATAACAAAATATTTAAATAAAAAGCACATCACATTAATAAAATGGTATTGAAGAATTATCAAGTTTTCATAACAAAATATTTAAATAAAAAGCATATCACATTAATAAAATGGTATCGAAGAATTATCAAGTTTTCATAACAAAATATTTAAATAAAAAGCACATCACATTAATAAAATGGTATTGAAGAATTATCAAGTTTTAATAACAAAATATTTAAATAAAAAACTAAATTTGTAACCTAATTTTCTCTTATTTATGTATATATATATATATATATATATATATATATATATATATATATATATATATATATATATATATATATATATATATATATATATATATATATATATATATATATATATATATATATATATATATATATATATATATATATATATATATATATATATATATATATATATATATATATATATGTATATATATATATATATATATATATATATATATATATATATATATATATATATATATATATATATATATATATATATATATATATAACTCTTCTTGTGATTGAATATGAGCTCCTGTAATTTTGTGTGCATCCATAATATTGGACGTCCAGCACTGTTTTTCTTTTTTATAAAAATTGTAAGGTGGATGTCTGTCGATGTACCCTTTTTAATTAAACAAAATAAATAAATCAAAAATAATTAAACAAACTCATTTAATGAAAATGCTGAAAATTTTACATACAAAATTTGAATGCTTTGTGATGTGACTTGTTAGTGAGGAGTTTAGCGTTGGCCACAACCCTTTCGTTTTTTTTTAATTAGTTTTTTGGAGTAAATTGATATATTGTCAACTTAAAAAATAAAATGGTATATTTTCTCGTCATTTCATAACAATCATTAAACTAAATGCTTTTCTAAAGATGTCATTATCTATTGGTTTGTTTGATCTCGTATATTTATAACATCAATGAACAATATATCAAACTTAAAAACAAGTACCTACCCATCGTCACGTACGAAATTTCAATTCTTTTGTGATTTGCTTTCATCGTTTTTTTATTTTCTATTTAATAATTGTTTGATTATAAAACGATCCAATAAGAGATTATTTTATTTCCTTATAATAAAATAATCGTATCAACACTGAAATGTCTGATCACCATTTTTCTCATTACCAAGTTTACCAAATATATGTACTGTAAAGTTATCAAGTTTATTCCCTTTTACAAATGATGATTTGAAATTATTTTGAGCAATATAATATGAAATATAATGTTAATCACCGTGAAAATTTCTGATATCTTGATACTTACTCTGAAATATATATCATAGTCGTAAAATATTTTCTGTTAACTTTAGTATGAAACATAAGGATCGCTTTGTTGAGTCGAAAGCATATAAAATGTTATATATCATGTCATTAAGCATAATTGACTTTTTGACATATTATATCCTCCAAATACACACCTACCACCATACAAACAAGTCTTCAAGGACCTAATTTATTTATTTATGTTTGCTTCTCGGGCAACTAACAGGTACTTTGTCAAATATTAATTTAACACGCACCCAATAACAAGTTGCCACATTCTGGAGACTTACGATGTTAATCGTCTCACAGATCCAAACACAATTGAAAACTGTGTCTCCACCGGGAATCGAACCCGGGACCTTTGGCTCAGCAGTCAGATATCTAACCAACTGAGCCACGAAGGCCGACTAATGATTGGAAACCAAGAAAATTATGGTTTAAAGTATCAAAATGAGAGTTATCCTGCTTTATAGGTTAAAGGTACTGTTGTAAGACCCTAAGAATTCATGGGATCGATAAAAAGCAGAGTCACAAAGAAAAAAAAGGTATTTTTGTTTTTTAAAAAAGTGAAATGGAATTCTATTTTTTTCTGTTAATTAATGTTGATTACAAAAACAAGATAATTATATACACAATATTACAGTGAATGGAAAAGAAGTTAAGAATTAACTAAGTTTAGTTTGTCGATCGACAATTCTTGATAGAACTCCATTGTACGTTGATATGTTATAAAAATATAAAAATACTTGGTTAATGTTCTATTATATTTATTGGATTATTGACGCGTTTCGTGCAAAGCACATTATTCTGACGATGTGCTTTGCACGAAACGCGTCAATAATCCAATAAATATAATAGAACATTAACCAAGTATTTTTATATTTTTATAACATATCAAAGTTAAGAATAATGTGAGTATATCAGGACATATAGGTATATTATGATTAACATCGGTGCAAAGTTGTGAGAGAGTTTGTTAATGTATAATAACAAATTTATATAACTCATCTGGTGAGATCAGAAGTCCTTACAAACAAACAGAATCCCCGGTGAAAACTCGATATACAACTTTCGGCAAAGGTGAATGTATTAAACCAACCTATAGCTAGACAAATAGAGGAGAAAAGCTGTTTTAACTACCTTTGTAGTAATCATTTATACAGAAATGCACGGAGAAATCTGAAGGACTGCAAATACCAATTAGCTGTGTTAACAAGCGATGAAATGGGAAAATAACTTAATTATTTCTACGTCACTTAACTAAAAAAAATTCTTATATAATTGCGGTTTGTTTCCTATGTAGGTGTTCAAATCAAAATAAATGTACAAAATAACGTAGCCGACTCATAGAATGTCTTATCTATATAAATATACACAACTCTTTGTTTGCCATGAAATCAGATAAAGGTATTTAATGCTAACTCAATTCAATGTAGTCATGTCATGATAATATACCAAGTGTTTCGCGACTTTCTGCCCTTTCCCACTTGTCGTGCGGCGGGCGCGATAAAAAGTCGTGCGATTTAGTGTTAATACCTACATTTTAAATGGAGCTGTTCACACTTCACGGTATGTATAATTTTCGCCAAACATCTTAAACGAGATTACGGTTTCGCAGAGCGCAAATTTGTGTCTTTTTGCTTCATTGGTTTACGTGCAAATCGCTCCCCTTCTCGCCTAAAACTTCAAGATGTTTGGCTACAACTATAACAAGTGTGAATAGCTCCAATTAAAATGTATTACTACTAGATCACACGACACATTATCGTGCCCGACACACGACAAGTGGGAACGGGCACTTATGTACAGTACTGATAGCATTCTCTCTTATTTTCTACCTCTTGTCCTTCCCTACATCATTTCCTCCCTTTCCTATTTTGTCGAGCTGTTTTTAGAAAAATTAATTTAATTGTTATTTTTTTAATTAAGTTTTTAATATGTGAAACAATTTTATTGGGTACATGAGTTTTTATATGCTTCATTTAATGTAAATATACTTTTTACTGAATGCATGTTTAAAAAAATATTCACAATTATAAATATCAAATGTTTAGTTTAGATAACATGTTTTTTTATAATTTATAAATATATCTACAAGAGTATTTATGATCAAATAAAATTATTTACATACAAAAAATCATATCATTTACATTAAAATTGGTTAATTGTAAAACAAAAATTATTCCATTTCAAAGACCCGTTCACAACGAAACTGCGATCATAGTAAGCCGCCCTATTGACTCTGTCCAATTCTTTTAATGAGTTGGTACTCTGTGATCCAGATGATCTCAACGTAGGCTGTCTTCCTGATGGAACATTCTTTTGACACGGTTCTTGAATGTAGTGTGGATCCAAGTTCAGAATCTCAAACACCATCAGGCATACCTTATAGTCCACTCGTTCTGGACATTTCAACCAGTGTAGTTCGTTAAGAAGAGGTGTTATGTGACATCTTTTGTCAGCTACATATATAAACCTCGCAGCTGCGTTGAAAAATAATATTTGTAATCTATAAAACTGATAATTGGGCAAACCCTCAAATTACAAAATTACAACAACCCGCAAAACTAATAAGTGAGCAAATTACAGTAATCCAGCCTTGACACAACAATATATATTTTACTACACAATTAACCTCACCAAATGAATACCGTTAGTTGGAAGATATCGCATATGGCAATTAGCCCAACATTGTGCACTTTTAATGTAATGGGTACATTATGTTAAAATTAAAAAATAAGCAATTTTATTTTATCTTATTATTAACGTCGCTATCTGTCAAAGTTTTTTCATGAAACTCTCAAAATATAGTACGTAAAAAAGATACCCTTTCGGATAATACATATATTATATCAATGTACACCTTTGAAGAAACAACACTATGTTAAAAAACAAAGCCTTCCTTTTTCGTGAATTTTATCGTCTGATCCCAGAGAAAGTTCCGTGTATCAGCATATAAACGTCAGTGACTTAGAAGTCTTATGTGACTTTTTTTACTGAACCATCTGACGAAGAAATCAAGTAAATTCGTTATAATCAAAATAGTTCATATTAAAATTTTTGAAAGAATAATTTACCTGCCGCTCGTACAGACTTGGTTGCTCGCAACACTCTCGTACGAATGTCTGTTTTGTTAAATGGTTTACCCGTTGAAGCAGACGTCTTCTTCTGGGGCGTTCAGCGATTCAAAAAATATATTAAATAAAATAACGAACAGGTGTCGCACTGTAACTGGCGTAAAGCTGTCGTGCGAAAAGGAAAAAAAATCATTCTGGACTTCGGAACTTATTGTTTTAAAATTTTAAATGGACGTGAAAAGGAGGCATTAAAATACTTTATAATATATTTATTATACGTATCAAATAGTCATAAAATTCAGCGATATCGACTCGAAGCGATTATTTATTTATTTATTTATTTAATATACAGAGACACCAACAGAACACTGAACAACACAAACAAAAAAAAAACATGAAACAAAAAATAGAATCTCCAGTGCTCCAATAACAGGTATCTCCCGCATGGCTATTGTGCATAGTTAGGTATGTACAATCAACGTCTCCTGACCATTCATTATAAAAAAGAAATTACTTTGCACAGTTAAAAGAAAAGTTTAAAATACACATATACATATATGTAGGAAAACAGAAAGAAAACAAATGTTGAACTAATAAAATAAAACATAAAAAAAGAAGGAACAATTGAACGGAGACAAAAAAAACAAATAGATTTTACCCAGCATATTTTAAAGGATAAAAATAAGCAATTATCATAGATCAATTTCTATGAAATATGAACGTCATTGTCATTACATTAAATTGTCACAACGATTCAGACGCAACGTCTGAATCTACCAATACAATGACACTCCGACACGGCAGAATGTCACTGTATTGGCAGGTGCATACGCGAGTGCAATGTAACGACAGTCAATAAATAACGTCGCGGACAAAATCGCGAACTCGGCAACATGCCCGTCTAACTAGAATATTTTTAGTAAGACTTATAAGTTAATATGTTGTCGAATTTGCTGGTTTATATGTCGTACTATACACGTGTTAGTATTTTTTTATTTTTAAAACTATAAAAACTAAATAAAAACAAAACATACAATCAAGATACCAAATTATCCTAATACAAAATACAAAAGTGGGGAGAAATGCGCAATACAAATCAACACCCACAGAGCCACACAACATCAGGGTGTCCCTATCACTAGATTTCCTCGAATCAAACGTTTGAAAGTGGACACCGGATTATGAAACACATCAAGATCCGATACAACCCTTGACAAACTATTATATGAGCTCATCATTCGGCTTATAGGACAAAACTGTCCCACATTGGTTCTATACCTTTTCAGACGAAACACTTCGCTGCATCTTAATCTATTATTTGCATGAAAGTTTAACAATTCAATGTCAGATGTGTCCAAGTGACCTCGAATCAGCTTACGAAGATACATTAATTCGGCCACACTCCGCCTAACTGACAAACTAACCATATTAAAAAGCGAAAGGCGCTCCTGATATTCCAACTGGCCACTATGACCCGCTCTAAAAGAAAGAACCCTAGTAAAATATTTCTGAACACGTTCTATTTTGTCTCTATGAGACACATAGTAGGGGGACCATATGAACGATTGGTATTCGAGTAAACTTCGTACCAGAGAATAATATAACCTTATTAAACTATATTAAGTGAAATTACGATTAAGTGAAATGATATGATAATTTATACCTTAAGTACAGTAGTATACTGCCAAAGTACAGTTGCATATCGTTTGACCTGCCATGATTCATTGTTCTAAATTCGATGCCTTTAAACTACATATTTCATGTCTGGGCTGGAAACAATAGCTGGTTGAAATAAAATCCAAACAACAAACACCTCAACTCGACTTTAGCATAGATTGTATCATAATATTTATTAAGTTGTACACTAAATATACATAAATGTAAGCTTTGAAGGCTTTGTGGAACAATCTTTGCTCCAATATAAATATGAACTTGTCTCATAAAATTCATAATACATACATACATACATACCATCACGCCATGTCTCTTTCGGGGTAGGCAGAGAGAACCGAACGCCACATCTTTCTATCCTGGCACGCATCCCTTTTCTTTTCTTGAAACTGAAAACATACTTTACGATAATTTATGATTTATAAGTTATACACCATTGTCACGACCGATACCTCGCATAGTATAGGCTTCAGATAAACCCCCTTCTCAATGGCTCAACGCAACTTTGGCAGAAGCGTTTCTATATGGAAGGTAAAAATAACGGAAATGTTCTCTTTTTAAAACTGTGTTACATCACACGGAGACAAATTGACAAGAGATACATTAAATAAAATCAAAATAATATATTCGTAAATAATCTCCACAAAAATGGACATTTGGTATTTTAATAATTGGATTCAAGACATATTAATCTCAATTTTTTTTGCCGTTCACCAGTGATTGGTGTTCTTCTGCATAAACACAGCATAATTTTGTTTATAGTGCAATTCAAAGACTGTACGACCGTACAGTCCTAAATCTTTAAACTGTTGACATTGATAAATTTACAAATCATTCGTAATGTATGAGGACTAAGGCATGACAGGAGCGTCTCAATACTGGTGGGGAGTGGGTTCATTTTAAAGTATAGTTCACGGGTTGGGAATTTTTGACAGTTAAAAAATACATGATTCAAATCTTCCTCCTCATCACATCCACAATCACAAATGGGTGAGTCTTATACCTAGTCAGCGCAATGAATGTATGCCAACTAAAACTACGCTGAAACAGACGAATTTAACTCGCCCGGCCGTATACGTACTCCTACAGATACGCCCACCTACATAATACGTAGACCAACCGATCTACCGCCTCACACACACATGTAAAAAAAACTTGGCATACATTTGAATTAGAAATTTGTACTACACGCGGCTTCTGTACATTATAATTCTATGGGGTGAGTCTACAATATTCATTTTATACAGATGACTTTTTATGCAACAAAATTAATATGAATTAACTAAGTTTAGTTTGTCGATCGACAATTCTTGATAGAACTCCATTGTACGTTAATATGTTATAAAAAAATATAAAAATACTTGGTTATAGTTCTATTGTTTTTATTAGATTATTGACGCGTTTCGTGCAAAGCACATCGTCAGAATAATGCTCTACAAGACTGAGACTAGTGGTTATATACAAAATTACATGACAGGTGTATAAAAATGTTGGTTTTTGAACGGTTGAAAAGAAGTTATATAATGCAAATGAATATATACAAATCTACGTTTTAATACAGTGAAGGTAGTTGGGTCACTGGTTGTAGTCCCCTGTGTCCATTAGGTCTGTAACAAAAGAAACGACAGCAGTAAAATTCGAAAGGTAAATAATATTGTATTTATTGGTTTATTGTTATCTTTTAAGTGTGGTTAAAACCAATGTATTTCATAGCTATTTGGTAGTTATAATTATGAACTGCTTAATTTTAATCTTAATGCATTTAACAACAAAGGAAGGTATATGTCTGTCTAACCCATTGGTTTCAATAATGGTGAATATATATGATCAATTTGTTTATTGATGAGTAATTTTTGTGGATCCTTTTTAACTCTGTTTATTTCTAATATTTCTAGTCGGTCAAGTTTTCTCCCTTTTATTCCCCGATGTATTATATTTATATTATGGTCACTATTAAATTGGTGGTTGTTTTCGTTTATATGTTCTGCAAAATTTGAGGTGTCTTTCTTTAATCTAATGCATGCCATGTGTTCTTTAATTCTTGTTTTAAAGGCACGGCCTGTTTGTCCAATATATGTTCCCGTACATGAGTACTAGTCTCAGTCTTGTAGAGCATTATTCTGACGATGTGCTTTGCACGAAACGCGTCAATAATCTAATAATAGAACTATAACCAAGTATTTTTATATTTTTTTATAACATATTAACGTAATATGAATTAATCTCAAAATTATTATGAATTCAAAGTATGTAGTTCCAGTTGAATAGATTGAATCAAATTTCTTTTGACAAATTTTTAACATCTCAATAGAGACGAAGTTGGAATATTATAGGAGAACCAGGAACTCAAGGCTAGTTTACTTAATCACTTTATGCGTTCACCAATTACACCTTCTTTTTGAGTTTCCTTATTAATGCAATTTTGAAAGTTCTATATATTTTAATAATGAGAAACTCATTGTTTGAAAACAAGCTGAAAAACACCATCGACATCTATGAAGTAACGATGAAACCTTTTTGCAACGCCATCTATTGAGAAATTGTTTTTTTGTAAACAATGAAAGCGACAGTTCTTATAAATGAGGTGACGGTGTCTCGCACCAGATGTCACCCCTGAACTGCGCCAGAATTATAAATATTTGGCTTGTTTACTTGCTTGTACCAATGTAAAATTTGTCAAAAAATATCATTGACTCCCGACAGGAAGAAAATCAATGTTTACATTATATGCAACTTGAAAATATTCGAAATATATTTCAAGTTAATGTACTATAAAACTCTTCGGGATATTTTTCGTTGAATACATGTTTTAGTTATTTGGGTTGGTACAAAGCTCTGGTCTTGTAAATTCGTTTCCTGTCATCAATGCTCACTGTAGAAGATTAAGAGATTTTTCTCCAAAAAGATCACAATAGCAGATTAAAAGTTGACACGTGCATTTTCCGAACATTAAAGAAGGGTAAAATGCTTTGGGATTTAGTCTGAAAACTTTTTCAGTCGATCCTTTTCGTTTGAACTCACGACCTCTCTGAAATCAGAAAAGAAGTTGATTGTGTCTTCAATAATATATTTTCAGCATTATACTCATTATTTATCTGTGACAAGAGTATACAAAACTTTTTAGAATAAATATACATTCATAGTGACTTTTTATGTACAGAATTTATTACAAAATACTCAGATTTATGGCTATTTATACATTTTAAACAATATTTTGTCGGCCTTCGTAGCTCAGTTGCTCAGATCTCATCTGACACCTGAGCCAAAATTCCTAGGTTGTATTCCCGGTGGAGACACAGTTTTTAATTTTTATTTCAGTCTGGTTCTGTGAGACGGTTGCTTGTGTATTTAATTAATACATGACAAAGATCCCAAGTTGCCTAAGAAGTAATACAAAAGAAAATTATGGTAAGGTAGAGGTACTTAGTTGATTTTTCTCATTTTTTAAAATCTTTTGTGACATTTTTATAATTTTTTTTTTTTATCTTTCGCGCTTCTTACATACACTCACTATCGCGCACAAACCACACACAAACATACATATACACACACATACAATCTTCCTCCCTGTTTTCGTTCTTCCTCGTTTCTTACTGGGTTTCCCTTTTTTTTCAATTTTAGTTACAGCTAAAATAAAGACACATATTTTACATCATGATATTCAAAGTTGAGTCGAGTTAGGTACTATTTTTTGGAAAAAAAAGTTTCATTGTTCTATTACTATGTAGTACATGTACTCACCTTTTGAAAAAATAAATAAAAAAAGAATTATAATAATTCTTAAGCCTTTGTGTTAACAGAGTATAAATAACAAATAAAATAGAACATTTAATATGGATTAGTCTTGTCATATTTAGTTTCTTTTAGACCTTAATAATGCCGAGACACCTCGGTAAAAATGTTCAACGTAATAAATCGAACCTGTGGAAAAATATCTACTGTGAACTGTGTGCATTTGTTATTTTTAAAAATAAGTCTCGTTTTATACCCTATTTGTAACAGAGAATCCAATAAAAATGCAAAGAAATACATCTTACGACAACTATTGTTCTTTGTCAACTATCACATCGACTACAAATACGACATCGATTCAAAGAATGCTACAATCGTATGGTGTTTCCGCGTTTATATTATCATTGGTGTCACTGTAGAATATTTATCGGTTGTGTGTATATGTTTTCTTTTTTTTGCTATAACAAAGAGGGTTGGTACTGTTGTTTATCGGAACAATAACGTCTGAGATATCCGAAACCATCCATTCATTATACAACAAGTAAGAACTAACAAACACGTTTTCCCCCGACAGTTTTGTTCAAATTGAAAGCTTTTACTTATTGTCTGAAAGTTTCCAATTATCCAACAGAAACGGCACTATAACCGGAATAACTGTGTGTAATCGATAACAGATTCAACTGATTTCGATTGTGCCAAATGAATACATTGTTGTTTGTTATTTGCTGATTATAATTTGCGACCTAAATCATTTGCTGATTATAATTTGTATTTGAGGTTTGGGAGGAATTTCAGATACTGTTATTGTAAATTTTGATTGAGACAGCGTTTATACTGTAGAAGTACATAATTATATATGTAGGTAAAAAATTCTAGACAGCGAATTTATTTATTTTATTTATTTACATATTTCAGTACAGTACATTTCATAATGGTATACATATTAAAAATATTGAAATTTTACTCACTATCTCACTAGGCTGAACGCCTGTTCTGAGGTAGACAAAGGTTAAATATTGAGGGTATATTATTAAGATTACATAATTGAGAAAATTTATTTATACTGGATTTGTAAGATAATTTAGATGTTCAATATATATGTGTGCAAATTTTACTTAAAATTTGTGTTAGTGCTGTTTCCGATCCCTGTCTGCCCTTATTCATAAGCCAAAGTGTTACCTGATCCTTGAAATTGTTGTGCGTGGAGGAGGGTAGTGTATCGTTATTAATAATATTGAATAAGTTTCGCGCAAGATGTCTGGAATGTCTTTGTCCGTACGAAAATTTAATTCCTATCTTGATACTCTGTAGCTAATACTTTGTGGCTAATTTTAAGTAATAAATTAAAATAATAACTTTATAAACTGCGTGTTTTTCATCACAACGATGATAAAGGCTCGCAATTGGATAGGTCATTTTGTGTTGCGACACGATGATCTCCTACAAATCATCCTTGATGAAATGGTTGAGGGAATAACTTGCAAGATGTGCCACGACGATTTCAAGAGAGGAGGAAGAGATGCATCTCTATGCTGCCAACCAATCATCAAGATTGAAACCAAAGAAGAAGAAGATAATGCCATGCAATGCTTTAACGTAATTAATTCAAACCGTTATTTCATTGTTCCTGTGACTACTGTGAGATATTTTGAAATAAATGTCGGTTCCATTAGTGCTTTTTTGCTTGGCAATATGCGCAAACCGCTCTATTCCACGACAAAATTATTCAATTTATTTCCCGGAAACTACAATGTTGTGTTTTTAACTAAATATTCGTGTGCATTGCTGACTTTAACTTTTTTTTTATTTTTATGTAGGTAGTTACTAATAATATGCCTTGTTTTAATTTTTCGTAAATTTGTTTTTTTTTATCGCGGCTATATTGGATTTGGGTCCATTATCTTCTTCCGAAGAAGCGCACTTCGTAGTGTTGGGGAAAGTTTGCAATCTGCTCAGGAAAAATATTAATTTTGATATTAAAAAGACCCAGGTTGTAAGAGGGTGGAAGTACAGAATTCGGAAGATCGTTCCACAGTCGAGTTGCTGTGTTAATAAAATATATTGGTTAGTGTATACTAAAGGTTTACTGTGAACGGGTGACTGTAATGAATGGATGAAAAAGCGACCAGGGATGCAAGTTCTTCTGAGAATAAACTTAGAATACTGACCTTGCATCTGTGGTCTAGTGATTGCAATCCAATCAGTCAATGATGGGTCGTCAATCAGACGTATGGAACGTCTTTGTACAGCATCGAAGGAATTCCGTTTAAGTGTGAGGGGCGCCACTCCAAAGGCAACTACCATATTCAATAATTGGGCATATTTACGATTTGTAGAGAATATAAATTCAAGTTTGGGAAAAATACCTACACGTTCTATATAATACGTTCAATTTTTTGATGGCGAGTTTCACCTTAGCTTCAATGGAGCGCCTGTGTGTAGTTGGTTCGTAATTGATACTCCAAGCAGGTCGATAGATTTGATGTTAGCTAGGGTGCTTCCGTTGAAGGACATTAACAATACGTTTGGGTTCCTCTTCACAGAACTTAGGCACTCTTGGGTTTTGAGACGTTAAAAGAGACAAGATTTATTTTGCCCCAAGTATTAATAGACTGTTAATGAGGTTTTTCAAAAGAAAAACTGCCATGGAAAACTGCATATGTAAGAGGAATAGGGTCGAAGATAGAATAGACACTTGAGGGACTCCTGTATTGATAGAATGGCGAGATGAAGAGTAACCGTCAACTACAATAACGACTTCACGCTCTTTCAGAAAGTTTTCAATCCACTTACACAGAGATGTAGATGAATTGCTTACTAAAATATTTAGGTTACAATTGAATTTAATTAATTAACTTACTCACGTACTTGAACAGTATAATTACCGAGAATCTAAACCCTGACACGGAAATAAGTTTCAGATCGGCATTTTACAAAATAAAAAATCTTCTACTCGACGACAATATAAACTTAAAGCTGAGACAAAGAATGGTCAAGTATTATGTGTGGTCAGTTCTGCTTTATTTATTTATTTATTTATTTATTATGGTTACAAACAGTCACAATTACAAAAATATATTAAATAAGACAATTGCCCATATAAGGACCAGAATATGTAACACCAATAATACATAGTTGATAAAAACATGTGAGTGATGGTGCATCTGAATCAAATGGATCTAGGAGAGGATTAAAAGGGAAGATTAACAATATTTCAATATTACTATATGTGACATGCCACCACGATGAGAACTCGATTTCCCCGTAACGATTTATCATAATAATTACATTATTGACATACAAACGCAAACACACACACATACATTAGAAGTAAGTTTATTACATCGTTAAATTGCTTTGTAGACATCGCTTAATTGCCCTTGAAGATTAAAAAAAAATGTCGATATTTTCATAGTGTGAATTAAAATTGGAGCAAGCTCTTGTGATAAACAAATTTTTCGTGTAATTATTACGTACTGCCGGAATACTGAAGAGATCATTATTTCTGGTAAATCGCGTAGGAACTCTTAGATTTATTTTTCCCAGTAAATATGGGGAGTCAACGCGATAATTTAGGATATTGTGCAGATACATAATGTCTCTTATTGATCGACGTTCTTGTAGTGGATGGAGCATATAATGTTTACAGCGAGCAGAATAGTTGGGACAATGTATATTTGTTTTATAATCTAAATGTCTAAGAAATCTTTTTTGTACTCTTTCAATTTGATCATTATACACTAAGTATTGTGGATTCCAAACTGTACTAGCGTATTCAACCAGGCTTCTTACATATGACAGATATGTGACTTTGAGGGTTAAAATTGATTTAAATGGTTTACACACTCTGATTAAGAACCCTAGCATTTTGAGTGCTTTGTTGGTGATGCATTCAACATGCTCACGGTATAATAATTTAGAATCTAACATCAAACCTAAATCTTTAACTATGTTTGTTCGACGAATTATCGATTGATTAAGTAAGTAATTAAATTGAATTGTTTGATTTTTACGGGTGAAAGTGATAACTAAACATTTATCTACATTAAGATACAATTGGTTTTGAATGCAGTATTTACTTAGACGTGAAATGTCACTTTGTAGTAGTTCACAATCATTACTCGTTTTTATCTGCTTGAAAATCTTTGCGTCGTCAGCATATAAAATAATTGTTGAATTTTCGATAACCATCTCAATATCGTTGATGTAAAGTAAAAATAGTAAGGGACCCAAGTGTGATCCCTGAGGAACGCCTGAAGGTATCGACATATAATTTGAACAATAGCCCCTCAGAGCAACAGCTTGGGATCGATTACTTACATAAGATTTCAACCAACGCAAAAGATCGCCATGAATACCCATCTCTTCGAGCTTTCTGAGAAGAATTTTGTGACTTATTTTATCAAAAGCCTTGGAAAAATCTGTATAGATTGCATCCGTTTGAAATCCTTCATTCATTGTATTAACTACACGATCGGTAAACTCGCAAAGATTTGATTCAGTAGATTTCATGTTCACGAAACCATGTTGACTTTGGATAATATGTTGTCGGGCAACGGCAAGAATTTGATCATAGACAATTTTTTCAAAGATTTTACTAACGACTGACAATTTAGAAATTGGTCTATAATTTACCATGTCTCGTCTATCACCATTTTTGTAAATAGGAGAAATCAAAGCTTGTTTCCATATTGTAGGAAAAGAGCCCTCAGTAAAGGAAAGATTAAAGAGGATATTAAGTGGTGTGCACAGCTGTCTCGCGCAGTTTCGAATAAATAATGGATGGATTCCATCCGATCCCTGAGATTTTTTAACGTCAATGGAAAGTAGATATTTAAGAACGGTATTCTCTTGCAATTCAATCGATGAGAGATGAAAAAGCTCTTTTGTTAAGTCTATAGGGACATTAACTTGAGGGGAGACTTGCCTGTCTTCGATAAATATTGAGTTGAAATAGCTATTGAAAGCATCACAGATCTGTTTACCACCTGAAATAGTAGTGTTATTACTGACCATTTCGTTGGGGATTGATCCAGCAGCACGTTTGGAGTTTATAAAAGTGAATATTTTCTTCGGGTTTACATTAATATTTTGCTCTGCGTTATATATATAATCTTTGTAGCATTTTTTTTCAATAGCTTTTTGACGTGCTCTGAGGCAGGAAAAGCTAGCATAATCAAGTGGGTTACCATATTTTTTCCATTTTCTGTGGATCTTACGTTTTTCAGATATGATTTTTATTAAGGGAACAGTAAACCATGGTGGGCTTTTATTATTATTTTTAAAAGTGCGCTTGGGTACGAATTCATTAATGGTATCATTTAAGATATCATAGAATTTTCGTGTAGCTTCTTCCATATTAAGATTGGACAAAGTATTATTCCAGTCAACTGTGCTTAGCGCGGAACAGATTTGAGAGTAATTATCTCGGGAAAACAATTTTACCTCAATTGAAGATGTTACTGTTTTTATATCGTGTGTCATGGGAATTTCAATGTTAATTGCGACATGATGAGTGTCTTCTCTTATAAGGGGAAAATCGCAGCGAGTAACTTCACATGATTTATTTGAGATAATCAAGTCCAGTTTATGGGGTTAAAGCGTGGACTCTCAAAGTTAATATTATAAACCGCCTTGAAGCATTTGAAATGCACCATGGACTGACATGATCAGTAACACTGAGGTACTACGTAGAGCCAACACCAACAGACAATATTATTCACCAATGTTTAGCTCCGTAAAGTGTCGGTTTCGGCCATATTCTGAGAGGAGAAAAATATACCATCCTTCAGCTTGTCATGAATGGGAATGTCGAGGGTCATAGAGAGTAGCGTCTAGCCCCTGAGTTTCTTTTCTGCATTCTTAGGTTAGGTTTAAGTTTGTGTATAATAATAATAGCGACTCGCGTGAATTATAAATTATTATAAATTAAATATATAATATTCTTTTAATTTTTCGCATTTAATATAAAATTTTACAGCTCATTTGACTTAATACTACGAGATCTCAACCAATCAGAGAGCCAACCGGAAACAGAATGCAAACGGGTAGATTCAGATTGTAGACTCTAGTGTCATAGAGGGGTTGGAAGGAGACAACTATTTAGTGGCTTTCTTGTGAGGGACCTGATATGACACGAGAAGAAGAATGTTTATAATAACTAAATATACAGAAAATATACATCGTCATATGATATATTTTGTACTCTATATGATATTCAGAATCGAATCGAATGTTCCATATTCTCCTTTTTTTTCGTTTATCTCCTTCGTACCCTCGTTCATTCAAATTTTTAAACAAAAATGTTGCTAAAACCTCTTATCTCTAAATATTTCACGGTATGATGAGCAGCGCAGGTACATTATTAACCAACATAATTATAATTTAGTAAAAGGCTGATCTCTCACTAAGTACGGCATTAAACTCAACTAGCTATTTAATAATAACCATAAATAAGGGCGTATACTCAGGTGGCCATGTTCAAAGGGCTCGTAAGGGCAAATGTGTGCCGAGTAATATTTCATACGAGGTAAATAATTTTATCTCTAACCATTGTTGGTTTAACCTAGCAACACACACACCGCATTGTTGAGAAACGACCTTGTGAATCTACCATCAAGCACCATTATAATACAGTTCATTAATATATTAGACTAGCTTTTATGTCCCGCCGTTGGCCAAGAATGTAAAATTGTGAAAGAAAAAGCAATCGTTTTTATAATATTGTCACCCAATTATTTTGCAATATCAGACTATGAAAAGTGGTTTGAAATTTGATTGAGTTTAAGTATTGTAAAATGTTCAAGTGATGGCCACAACCCATTCTTTTTTATATATTGCTATAAAGTGTGAATGAAGTATTATATTTATACAATTTCTGCTCGCATGGACTATGCGTAATGGTTTTAAATATGACTGTTTATCAACGTTGTAAAGAGATTGGTTTGGCCACAACCCCCATTTTTAAATATTATCATCGAAAACAAATTGTAATGTGTACCTATTGAAAATTTAGTAATTTTGGATGTTGGGATGTGGTTAAAATTTGATTAAACAAACGTAGGTACTGAAAAGATCTAGTATTGGTCACATCCCATTCGTTTTTATATTTTTTCATCAAGTGTGCATTATATTTTTGCTCAATTTGACTGAAAGTCTTCATTAACGAAGAAGAAGAAGACTTGAACTATAGTAAATAGTTTTTAATTTGAATATAAATATTGTGAAGAGTTCAGTAATGGCCACAACCCCCATTCTTTAAATATTAGGTGTTGAAAATTATTCAAAATAGTATGATATAAATGGTTTAAATTTAATTAAACAAAAGTATTGAAAAGATTCTAGTGCAGGTTATATCGTCACATCCCATATCCCATTCATTTCATATGTATTTTCATCAAGTGTGCATATCGTTAATAATATTTCTGCACAATAGACTATTAGACTTAAAACTAACCCAAAAGACTAAATAAAAAGAGAAAAATAAGTATAAGACTATAAGAAATAGTTTGTATAAAAAACTATTCCAAATAAGTAAAAATACATATACCTAATAGAAGAATTAGACTATTGGAAATAGATTGTATAAAAGCTCACCCAAAAGTCTACAAAAAAGAAGAAGAAGAATATTTAGACTATTGGAAATAGTTTGTATAAATACTGACCAAAAGGTCTACATAAAAGAAAATGAATAAGACTATTGGAAATAGTTTGTATTAAAACTCTCCCAAAAGTCTACGTACTTAAATGAAGAAGAATAATAATTAGACTAAAGGAAATAATTTTTATAAAAAAATGACCCAAATGTATACATAAAAGAAGAAGAAGATGAATTAGACAACAGGAAATAGTTTGTATAAAAACTGCCCTAAAGGTCTACATAAAATTAAGAAGAAAAAGAATTAGACTCCAGGACCCGCCGCTTCAGGCCCTTCAGTACCTCCCGTCCCTTTAATCCCTCATTACGTCCCTTCCCATCAGGCCCTTCAGTACCTTCCGTCCCTTCAGGCAGTTTTATACCTCCCGTCCCTTCAGGCCCTTTAGTGCCTCCCTTCCCTTCATTACATCCCGTCCCATCAGTCGGTTAAGAAAAGTTTAAATCCAGAAACCATCCTGGAAGAACCGCGAAGAGATAAAAGAACCTTCTTTTCCCAGGATGCTCTACTTAATAGGTAAAATGACTAAATACACGAAGAAGAAGAAAAAAGTTTAAACCCAGATACCTGCGAAGAGATGGAAGGACAGTTGGACCTTCTTCTCCCAGGATTCTCCAACTTCATAGGTACAATGACCAAAAATACACGATGAAGAAGAAGAAGAAGAAATAAATTTAAATCCAGATACCTGCGAAGAGATGGAAGGAAAATTGGACATTCTTCTCCCAGGTTAGTCCACCTTCAAAGGTAAAATGACCAAATAGACGATGAAGAAGAAGAAGAAAAAAGTTTAAATCCAGAAACCTGCGAAGAGATGGAAGGAAAATTGGACCTTCATCTCCCAGGATAGTTCATCTTCATAGGTAAGATGACCAAGTACACGTTGAAGAAAAAGAAGAAAAAAGTTTATATGCAGAACCCGTCCTGGAAGACCTGTGAAGAGATGGATGGACAGTCGGACCTTCTTTTCCCAGGATACTCCCCCTTTATAGGTAAAACGACCAAATACACGAAGAAGAAGAAGAATAAGAAAAAATTTTAAATCCAAAAACCATCCTGGGCATACGCTCGACAATTCACCAAAGTTTCATTATAATCGGACAAACGGTTGATAAATAAATAAATAAAATAATTTTCCTATAGGAAATCAGTATAGGTATATTATTGTTGATTTGTAAGTAAATAGTATTAGGTAGGTACCTACCTACAACAACCTTCTAAATAAATTCGATTCCTAACAAATTTTATTTGAATATCACATTCTTTCTGTAGCCATGGAAACGATTCGAACACGTAAGTAATATCGAATGGTTCGGATACATTTTTTGAATATGTATGTTTGTTTTCATTGGTTTGTTCGATGCCATAAAAATGAAAATTGTCAGAAAAATCAAATATTATTTACAAATTATGCAATTTTATTATGCCTATATCTTTACTAATAAATAACACATATTTACAATATATGTCTTAAAACTTGCCGTAATGTCTTGTGTTTCATTTTAATATTTCATAATTACATTTATTTCAAAGGTTTATTATTTTCAAGAACATATTCATTCGGTGGGAAAATGAAATATTGTATGAAAAGATATTAAAATGGCGGCATTTATGTACAAAACGCTTACTTTAAAAATAAGTTAAACATTATAATTATACTAAATATTCACCATGTTTTTCACTTAAACGCTAAGTTATACTTGAAAGTAAATTTTTTTCGTGTAAATACGTACTTCTAACTTTTAAACTAACAGATATTTGCGTGCAAAATGTACACTTTTTTGACAGATATGACTTGGAAAATTTTGTATGAGAAAAATAATTATTGAAATATTTTTAAAATTCAGCATTTTTATCGCATAATTTTTAGCGTGACACTGCATCAGGTATACTGGTACACGTTCGCACATAAATTAGATTTTTAGATGCTCTTGGTTTTTCAGAAGGCGTGAGACAAACACACACACACACACACACACACACACACACACACACACACACACACATACACACACACACACACATACACTAACATTTTGATTGCTTTATTACTTTAGATATAGGCTTGATATTATGCAACTATTACGAATATTTTCATTAACTAATTTTAGTTGATCGACTGTTAATGGACTGTTAATTATATGGCTCTATATTACTAAGTGAAAATCATAAAAATAATATTTTTTAAAAGATTTTTAACTATCTCAATAGAGACGAAGTTGGAATATTTATTGTAGGAGAACCGGGAAATCAAGGCACCTACAGGGCTTACGACCTGTCATCGGCTGGTTTACGTGATCACTTTATGCGCTTGCGCAACGCTCACCAATTATGCCTTTTTAATGAGATCCCTATCAATTCAATTTTGAAAGTTCTATATATTGTAATACTGAAATTCTTTTCGCTTGAAAATAAGGAATTTTTACTACAGCCATCTATGGGTGAAATTATGAACAACAATCTTATTATTTTTTATTTATTTTGTTGTAACGCCATCTATTGAGAGAATTGGTTTTTTGTAAATACTGAAAGCTACAATTCTTATATCTGAGGTGACAATGCATTTTTCGCATAGAAGTCACCCCTGAATTGCGCCAGACTTATAAGGTCATTTTTGTCTTATTTAGGTACCTACTTGTACCAATGTGTAAGTAATATGACAGGTCGTAAGCCCTGTAGGTGCCTTGATTTCCCGGTTCTCCTACAATAAATATTCCAACTTCGTCTCTATTGAGATAATTAAAAATCTGTTAAAAAATATCTTTGACTCCCGACAGGGAAAAAAATCCAATGTTTGCGCATATGCAATAATAAAAATATTCGATTAATAGATTATAATTGATAAATAGATTATAATTGAGAAAAATAATTGATATCTATTTAATTGGTTTTATTTGGTGTTAAAAATATTACAGTAACTCACACGAAACACGTCAATAATACCAATATGCTTCTTCGTGGTCACAATCCTAGGATTGGTTTGCATCAAGCACTTAATCTCTTCACATATCTCTGTTGTCCACCAGCATCTTCACATACATACATACCAAAACGCCATATCCCTTACGGGGTAAGCAGAGAGAACCGAGCGCCGTACTCGTCTATTTTTGCACACATTCCTAGCTTCCATAACATCCATGCATTTTCTCATACATGCTCGTCGATTATTTAAGCTTCTTATATTTCCTTCTTCCAGCCTCTTCACCTGGTCCATATAACTGTCTCCAGGGCGACCTCTATAGTTTTTGCCATCATTATGTAAATCAATTGAATCAAAGTTATTAAATTTTAACCAAGTTATATTTTTTTAACCTATTTAGTACTTATTTGTTGCCGTACATTGTAAACTGGCAGGTGATTGACATTAAGCAATGTCTTTCATATACGAAGATCTTTAATATGTACCTACTCGTTTCAAAGACTTATTAATTCTATATAAAAAACGCTCTTTAAAATAATTTCGGCCTTCGTGGCTCAGTTAGTTAGGTATCTGACTGCTGATCCAAGGGTCCCGGGTTCGATTCCCGGTGGAGACACAGTTTTTAAAAAATTGTGTTTTCAGTCTGGATCTGTGAGACGATAAATACCTTGTCTCCAGAATGTGGCAACTTGTTATTGGGTGCGTGTTAAATAATTATATGACATAGCATCTGTTAGTTGCCCGAGAAGCTACAAAAAATAAAATAAAATAAAATTTTCAGAGGAAAATATTATAATTTGAAGATAATCAAAAATTAATTTCAAGATGGACTGGAAATCAGGTGCATAAAATACTAACGACCTGGCATCGGCTGATTTACGTGATAACTTTAAGCGCCTCTGCAACAATCTTTTTTTTTTTTTTAAATGAATATGTTCTTGTTAAACAAGTACATATACATCTTCCTACGTTCCCTCAAATAAGTGTTTGCATAAATGTTTGGCTATAGGTGAACGAAATCGGTCGAGGCAGGATTCGAGCTCGCGACTACTGGATTACTAGCCCAGCGCGCTAACCGCTCTGCCATCGACCCATCCCTTTTGTTTTAATTTTTGAAATTTTTGTCAATAATATCATTAACTCCTGGGCTTTTTGCTATGTAACCCGACAATAGACGTGATTCGAGTGGTGTGTTCCTTTTAAAAGAACAATTATTTGTATAGGTATTTAATTTATTTTTATTTTTTACTTCGAAAGAGATTTGTGTTTAAAATTACAACACAAGAATGATTTGTTAAATATTAAACTTGAAACTGGCTAAGGCGCGTAGTACGAGATACAGTGAGATTTCTCCCATATCCCCAACGGAAACGGTTTGACTAATCACAATGTCGTAGTACGAGCGTTTCGGGTATATAATTTCCATACCATATCACACAAATATCACTAAAATCTTAAAAGTGGTAGTATGAGCGAATTCCGCAGGTGATTTTAAGGCAATGTCAACGGAATAATTTCGTCTGGTAGAGGGCTGGTCGAATCTACAAATCACAGTTGTTTGACGTTTCGTCAAGGTTAATGTGGCGTATTTCATATTGATTTACTTACGAGGAAAACGAAAATAACTAAAATCTTTACAATGCCGCAAAATAAGCGATTTTTAAAATTGTCTGATGTTTAATTTAAAGAAAAAACTATTTATACAGCATTAGATTTAAATTTACTCTCATGACGAACTAACATGAGTTAAAAATGGTGGTGAAGCAATATTGTTTAGTTCTATAATATTATTATAACAGGCACACCCGTTTGAAAAATTTATTTCATCTACTTACCTACTTGCCATACTAATTACAGATATAACTCGAATATTTACAGAATTCAACATGACAACAATCTAAAATTTAATCACACAGACATTTTCCATGACTCCTTAGAAACTTACCGTAAACAAATAAAGATATTTTAAAACCAGTTCCCTAACTCCTTCAAACAAGCTCTTTCCTTTACACCAATAATCCCTCTATTTCCTCATTTTATTATTATTTTGTATTGTTTTTTTTTATATCAATCATATTTTTCTCTTATTATTGTTATTCAAAATATTATTTCTACTTTATTATTTTAATTAGAAGAAAACATCATTGGCCTGTACTAATTTTAATAGCACCATATAATATGTAACCACAAATTTACAAAGCTGTAGTTTACTGAAATGAAATAAATAAATATAAGTACCTACATAAATATGTTAAAAAAATATGTTTATCTACCTACATAGTTATTCAATGAGAATATAAAAACAGAATGTTAGTAGGAAATAAAATTAATAAAGAACTTATGCCAGTAATGAAGCTTAATTTGCCATACACAATGCATTTAGTAGTACTAAATAACACAATGCATTTAAGTAGTACTAAATATTTCTTCCATTCCGTTGTAAAATAACTCTAGCTCAATCATTTCTTCTTCCATTGTTTGATTATGCCGATGTATGCTAATGAAGTGCATCTCAATAAACTTGAACGTCACAAGAATATATGTATCAGATTCATCTTTGGGTTCAAAAAATTTGATCAAATTATATCATCTTACCTTCTTCTTTGTTGGTCCAGGATACGCCAGGGGCGCAATATACACATTTTGTCATTATTCTCTCGAATCAAAACCAGCCACAGTACCTCAAAAGCAAATTCACTTATTTATCCAATCATGTACTTCCACTCTGATCTGCTGAACGTACAACTCTATCCATCCCTATCCATAATTTCTCAGCTCTTTGTTCGAAGTACAACCAGAAAGATTATGGAATAGCCTTAGTCCGGAAATTGTGTTGTCTAACTCACTTTATATTTTCAAGAAAAAACTAAAGAAGGAATATTTATCCCTGAACACCTGATCCCAATTTCCTCTCCTTGTCCCTACCCTATCCTTTTTTTGTTATGAATTATTATTATTTTTTGTTTAATAGTATCTTAGTGTTATATATATTTTCTTTGTTTTTATTTATTTATTTAATATTGCTTCTCGGGCAACTAACAGGTACTATGTCAAATATTAATTTAACACGCACCCAATAACAAGTTGCCACATTCTGGAGACTAACGATATTAATCGTCTCACAGATTCAGACTGAAAACACAATTCAAAACTGTGGTTCCACCGGGAATCGAACCCGGGACCTTTGGATCAGTAGTCTGATACCCAACCATCTGAGCCACGAAGGCCGACAAGGAAGGTTTACTTTTACTCTTATTCTTTTTTTGTTACACAATTTTGTCATACTTTGTTATCTGGTTGGTTGGAAGAAATTGCCTGATAGCAATAAGCCCGCCAGTGTACAATATATTTGTTTATATTATGTACAGAAAGATGAATAAATAAATAGACATAATATACAGTTGAGACAAGAATATAATACCTATATTATAATAAAGAAAGGTGTCACCACGAATCATAAGTCGGGGTTCTTGACCTCCACCGAACCCCTGGGGTCCGATCGAACCCAGGTTAAGAACCACTGCAATAAGACAATATTTTATTTTATTTCATCTCAACAGCTATTTCACAAATTGCTTAAAAGCATTACACATATCAAAGCCAATTATAGAGATGTCTTATATTATTTTAAAAGCTGAGAATAGTTAAGTAAATTTGGTAGGTAGATATTCAGTATACATAGGTATAAATAAAGTATAATTGTGCCAATACAATCGCCACAATACATTGATATTTAGTATGATGAGGTATTATTTGTCCTTTGGTCACTGTACTTTTAACGCACGGGTGATCTATCTCCACACCTTATGAAAACATTACAAGGAAAAAAAGTTAAACGGTATAATATGGTTAACAGATAACACAGAAAATAAGTTTGCATTTTTTTATGCCTAATAGGACGGTGACCGGTATGGGGATGATGAAGTAAAATATGGAAGTATGTATGTGGGTTTTGTGGGAGGGTGCATGTATGATAATAAATTTACTGTTGTAACGTGGATAGCAGTTACTTTTTTTTTGAAGCAGTCAAGATTAACGTAAGATGGATCAATCGTTAAGTATTTCTGATTGTATGAGTTGCAACTGCGACTAATAAAGGAGTTTATATGTGTTAATTTTACATTTGCTTAAGTTGAAAAGTTCAATTGTCGAGTGGGTCTCTATAATTGATTGATTCTGTTAGCTCTGGAGAGTTCAATAAGTATTTTGTAGAGGAATATGATATCTGTTAAGTTTCGTCGTCTCTTATCGAAGCTCATAATGTTATAGGAACGAAGACACATAAAATAATCATCTGAGACGCTATAGTAAAATCTGTTGTTGAACTGTTTGATAATATAATATTATGAGATGAGCCGTTAACATAAGACGAGTAGCTGGAGGCAGTTTTCCTGTGATTTAGAGCTCTGGAAGTTGCAAGTCCATTATTAACTTGAAAGATATAGTAGAAACTACATAAACGCTAAGTAATATGAAAGAAAAATTGACATAAAATAGAGCCGATAAAGGCATGAGAGGATTCCAAGAAAACATTGACACGACTGTGTTTTATATTCTGAAAGAAGTTTAATTTATAGACATACATGTATGAAGCGAATAATGTATGCAAAAATAAAGGATGTGATGCTCGGTTCTCTAACCTATGACAGGTTTACAAATGAGAATCTAATAAAAATGTCATTAACAAATAAATATGGTCAAACAAAAGGAATGGAAGTTAAGAAGTAAAAGTCATTCAATAAAAATATGGTATAACCATTTGAATGCTTTCCCTTAAGTTGGAACGTACAAACATGTGAAACTTTGCACGGGGTGATATGACATAGCACTTAGGTACCTATATCTATTTATAAAATTTCAAATTTGACACCCTTCATTAATTTATACATACCTACCATTGAAAGTACTTGCTGTCGACAGGGCGGAATGGAGGCAGTTTCTTGAGGAGGCCAAGGCCCTCACCGGGCTGTAGCACCATTGCTGATGATGAGCATTGAAAGAATTATAATTGGCTGATTGACATTTCAAGAACAGCTTTTCAAGAAATTCTTTATAACATACCAAACGTAAAATAAAAACTCAATTAATAGATTGGTAGAGATTTATATATTTTATGAACATAAAATACACAAGTAAATAATGTAGGTATCATTATATATCAGGAAAAAAAATGAAACTCTTCAAAAAACAATTTAATATATGCAGAATTCAAAATTGTAAAATACCTACACTTTATTTTATTATTTACACCAATTCTATAATTAAGAGATATTTGCTTCACCAGATTAAAGTGTTCTGAAACATGCCACAAATTTGTAAAGTTTCTGTTTCTATTAGTCATTTCAATTTATATAAATGCACATCCATACAGAATTTTTTATGAATTCATACAGAAACATTGTAATCTAAAAATTGACTAATAGATACTTTGAGACAATCAGTTATTTGTATTATAATTATTTAGTATTAATACAATATTTGTTTTTTGGGAACAAAAATAAATAGAAAAATATAAATCTGCAAGTTCATAATATTATGATACTTTGTTATCTCATCTCTATAAAACTCACACTGTATTATACTGAACTTATGTTAATGAAGAACTGAGAGATTAGATTCTTATGTTAGTACTTTTTTTTAATTTCATTTAAATAATATAATAAATTTATATTATCAAATATCGTGTTTTTATATTTGTGGTTCATTTTTAATATATAATTAATTGTTTAAGAAACATATACTTTAATACAGTATACAAAAAAGACTGATATGTTAAATCAAATACTAGTAGCATTTAACACATGAGATGATCCAACTGTCGATAGCGATATTATGTATAGTTGAAGAATAAGTACCAAACTATAAAACCATAAATACAAATTATTTAATATTTTAAGATATTTGGTTTTCTATACAACACATGTAGGTATGTATGTCAAGATAGCGATAGTATAGAGGGCATTCCTTTGATCCTACCCAGAATATGAAAACAGCATGATGGTATGTATGTATGTTTGGAGATTAGTATTAAACAATTAAGTCTTCTTAGATATTGTGTGTAAGCGACTGCCATATAAATTGTATGAAGCAATGTCGTCATTAAATTCAATGTTTACAAAAATTGTTAAAAAAAAATTGAGATGTGCTAATACAACATTAATATTTTTTATAGAAAATTAAATTATCTAGTTGGGGTGTTTCAGATTTTTTCGATATTTTTAAATTATTTGGAAATATAAGGAGTTAAACTCATAAATTTTTCATAAAAAAAATATTTTTCTTAAAAAAAATTGTTTGACAAACCCTAGAATTTTTTTGAAAAAACCAATCTGAGTTTTTGTATTTGTCTATGTTTGTACCAATTTTCAGCGTTCTAGCTTTTATGGTTTCTGACATATATGGAAAAATAAACCAAAAATTCAAAAGTTGATAACCCCTGACTGAAACAATAATTCACCATTCTGAGTACAAAAGTTTTGTATGCTTATAAGTGTTTATATATTTTGAAATTTTGGGCTCTGTAAATTGAGGGGATCAAAAGTTATAGGGGGGGGGGGGACAGACACACACACACAGACACACAAAACTCACATAAAATGTTCTACTCCGAATTCTGAGTAAACCCATGTATGGGAACATATATGCTGCGAGGCCTCTAGTTGGTGTTATTAGCATGCAAAAAGTCCACTACGCCATACAAAATGTTCCTTCGTACACGCATTTTGGCTTAATAATGTCGATTCATTCAGAGAATTGAATTCTCATGAACGAATCGACAGTTGGATAAATCAATTCTGACGATGCTAGTTATATAGCAGAATTGTATATTGAAAGTATTATCAATGATTTAAAAATATAAAAAAAAATCAATTAAGCATTGTCTTCTTCGCTTTGTCTGTGGTCCAATTTAGCTGGGATTGCCTCTCCTTTAAATTCAACTACGCCAATCTCGCCTATCCTGGGCTAGATCAGTGACTGTTGGTCATCTTAAAATGTGGCCATATCATCTGAACCTGTAAACAGTGTAAATATTTTTTTTGTTAAATATTAAATTGTATTCATTATAGCATATGAATATTTGAATTCATTATAACTTATATGAATTATCTATGAATATCTGGTATAGTCTTAGTTTGGATATAACATCTTCAATTGCAATTTATAAGGTGCTTGAAATTGTGAGAGAGGCTTCCAAAGGAGATCTGCAAATCATCTCTTAGGCCTGACTTGACAATATACTCTCTTTCATTGAAAAGAGCTATTTATGTGGAGCTGACTGTTCCATGGGACACAAATATTACAAAGACCACCAATACAAGCTAATCAAGTACAAGGAACTGGTACATAAAACAGTTCAAAATGGCTTTAACACAAATATATATGCTGTAGAGGTGGGGGCGAGAGGCCTGCCTGCAAAGTTTTAAATTCCTATTTTAAGGACCTAAGTCTCCGTAGAGGTAAAATAAAAGAAAATTTGGATAGAGTGGTAAAAGCAGCATTATCCGCGTCCGATTTGATTTGGTTCCGCAGGGGAGTGGAGTATCAATCGTAGGTTGGTTGCTGAGTGGTGAGCGTGACTCAAGTCATAAAGGATCCCTTTAAGCCCTCAAACATGGTCGCAAGCCCATTTGGCTCATCTATTCTGGCTGGTATTCTGGTCGCCTGTGCTCGTGGCCCTGGATTCGTGGACGAAGTGAAACCACAATTGCCTTTCTCTTTATTTTCTAAAAAAAAAATATCTGTTAACACATAGGTAGGTACTCTTTGAAGTATAGCGAATTTTGTTTTTATTAATGAAATGCTTTTTTCATTATAAACATTATTTATATTTTTTTGTATGTATTTTTACTCCTCACTAACCCAAGAGGATATAGTGGGGAGTTATGATTTCACAATTTTTAAGGCTATTTTTTTTTATTGCAGATTATCAACTAGTATCATGCTGAGATTGGATTCTGAAAGTTTCATCACAATGTATCTGTGTGTGTGCTATGTACGGCATGTTTATTTTACTATATCGATTATAAACTAAAGTACTCATTCGATTTTTTTCAAATTTTGCAAATTTGTATATCTCATTAAACCCCATTAGATTTTGAAGGATATCTGAATAGTGCTTCTCAATTTTTATTACTATCAAATATTTCAACATGACCCCAAGCTCAGGAAACTTTAAATTTGAAATTTTTATTTTCAAATTGGTAAAAAGGCACATCACCTTCATAAAATGGCATTGAAGAAATATCAAGTTTTCATAGTAAAATATTTAAATAAAAAATAGTAAAACAAACTTATTTTCTGAAAATGCTAAATATTTTCCATATAAAATTTGAATACTTTATAGAATGACTTGTTAGTGAGGAGTTTAGCGTTGGTCACAACCCACTCGTTTAGTTTGTGATGATTTTCTTTTACCATTTTAATTTATACAATAGGCATGATGACTAATTTTGAGAAACTATCTCACGATGTTTTTACGCATCCACTGTTTTCAAATATATATACATTTCAACATAAAATAAAGGTTTAGTAGCAAAAATTGCCATTTCAAAATCCAATTTGACATTTACGTCAAAAAACGCTTGCAGTGTAATGGCGTCCGTCGGAGCTGACGGTGACGTCACGGTTTCGTAGACCGCATATCACTACTATATGTACTATATGTATTCTAAGACGATTTGTGTATTTAAAATAAATTCAAAAGTGCATAAGTGTTGTGCGGTCCCTAAATGTACAAACACGTCGAAAAAAACACCTACTGAGGTATTTGTTTTCGTCCCACGCGAATATAAACGAGAAACAAGTAGTTAAATTTGGCAATGCGAGACACAGAAAGTGTATTTTATTAAGTATGCGTTTACAATGAAGTACAGTATTTGTTCCCCCACATTTAGCTCTCAATACTATAGTTAATTTACTAAATATTTACTATTAATTAGGCAATAAGTATATAAAGAACTTCATGAATGTCCAAACGTCAAAATAGGCCATCTTAAGTTTCCCGCGAATTAGGCATTAGGCCTGTGTAACACCACTGCGTTACGACGCTCAATTGCATGGACCCAGTTCACTGCGCCGGGTGTGTTAACTTACTCCTTCGAAATGTATTGGCTCACGGCGCAGTGAGTCATGAGTGCTAGACCGGGAGAATGCGAACAGTGTTAGGGTATTGAGTTATTGAGTTGCTTGCTTTTTAACCGACATACCTACATACATACTTACTAAATAAACAACGTAATAGACAATAACATAAAACTATTAGCTTACCTTAGCACAGTCCATGCCTAGTGACGGGGCTAGTAACAAAGATACAAACAAAAAGAAATAGCTTAAACTATGTAAGCACCAGTGAAATAATAGAATGATATTTATTTAAATGAAATAACTTATATTTACTTTGTATGTTTACTACTACTAATAATAATAGTAACTTTTATTTAGACGTAAAAAATACAAAATTAATACATCTAGTATAAACAAAAATATATATTTTTTTTTATACATTCTAATCCCAAAAAGTGCCGAATTAAAGCGTTTCCCGATTAAGTGCCGACGCAAGTCTGAATTTCCCGAAATCGGCACAAGTGCCGCAAATCGGCAAAACTGAACGTGAACCTAGAATATCGTGACGTCATGCGCTCTGATTCGTTCTGATTGGCGTTTCTCATAAAATGGCAGTCTATAATATTTTGTATTTTTATTTTAATAATATTAATATTATTCACTTTTTTAAAATGAAAATAAATACATTTTTTTAAACCTCAATAACCTATTTTATTTTTTAAAATCATAATGTCAATGATTTTTTCTTACTCTCATCACGCCTATTCACTGCGCCGGGTCATTAAGCTAGTTAAAAAATAATAATAAAATTATAATATGCAGGTATTGTATTTTATATAAGCAAAGATTATTATTGAATTCATTATATTTCATGTACCTACATGTTTAAAAATATCACAACTTTCCCGATTCTACTTTTAAAAGTAATAGTATGTCGGTTAAAAATCCCGATTCTACTTTTAAAAGTAATAGTTTGTCGGTTAAAAAGCAGGCAACTCAATAACTCAATACCCTAACACTGTTCGCATTCTCCCTGTCTAGCACTCACGACTCACTGCGCCGTGAGCCAATACATTTCGAAGGAGTGAGTTAACACACCCGTCGCAGTGAACAGAATCGACGCAATTGAGCGGTGCAACGCAGCTTTACAACTGTCATGTCTACCACAGTACCGCGTAGGTATGCTTTTAGTTTATGAACACATAATGTAGCGAGAAGATGGAACATATTTTATCGATTTTCGAGATGTAAGTTGTATTTAAATTATAGATAAATAAAGTACTTATATGCATAGAATAATAATAATACGCTTATATGTAAGTTTTTACGTTTCTAAATTCTGACGAGCAAAAGTCTTTGTTCGATGCAAAGTAATTTCATATATTGTATTGAAACTGTGACGTCATAATTATTGATTCACTCTGATTGGTGTTTCTCATAAAATGGCGGACTTACATATTTTGTATTTTTATTTTAATAATATTAATATTATTCGCTCTTTTAAAATGAAAATAAATATATTTTTTCCAATCTATATAACCTATTTTATCTTATAAAATTATAATTTCAATGATTTTTTCATACTGTCATCACGCCTATTGTATATGAACAATTTACAAAACATAATATGTTGTCTTTGTATCTGGGGGCCTAGACAACGTGTCATTTAAGCTAAGCGTTATATCGCTAAGCGATAGTAAATGTATGAAATTGGTCGCTATGACAACACGTGACAGCCACAAATTTCATACATTTCTATCGCTTAGCGATATAACGCTTAGCTTTAATGGCATGTTGTCTAGGGGGGCTGATTGGAATAGATTATTAAATGGCAATAATGCCAATGTTCAATATTTTGACACAAACATAATATGTAGGTACTTACATAAAAAAAAAATATGTCGTTGAACATATTTGACGAGTAGATCTCAGACTTTTTCTTTTCTTCATGTCCCTGTTGTTCCCCGGAAGATATCCCTAGATTATCAGCCCAGAATAGATTCTCCACTCGTCTTATCCCAGTTCATTCTCTGAAGATGGTTAAATTCTGAAAGAGAAAAATCAGTTGAGCACTGAATTATGACCAACGCATAATATCTGTTGACTGGCATAGAATTGTTTTTACTCAAGGAATGGGTATGTCCTTGAAACAAGAACAAATATGACTTGCCGACAGCAGTAGCACAGTTGGTAAACCGTTTGAATTATGTGCAGGCGTCCTAGGTTCGATCCCCAGCAAAGGAGAAATTGATTTCAATTCATTCCTCACGGAAATGTTGCAAAACATAAATGTGTCATTTGAACCTAACCTAACTCAAAATAAATATTACGATCGTTAAATTTCCTAGGATTAAAGTTCAGTTGGTTAAAATTGTATATTTCACAAAAAAGTAAATACTTTTACAATACTAAACTGAACTTTTTACAAATAAAATATGATTTTAATGGAATCGTTTAAAATATATCGTGTTTCTTAAATTAAACAAATAGGTACTAACCTTTTTCAATTACGAATACACTTTTTTTACACTTTCGCGGATATAATAAACTTTTCGTATAGTATTACTAAACATTTTGTTTAGTTAATTAAATGATTATTGTCATTATTGATAAATGACGAGGCGACATCGATATTTCCATGTATTTCCAATATTTCAATTTGTCATTTGTATAGTGGTGTGGGCACATGAAAAAAATGTTTTGTACAGCACTACAGTGTTGCCAGTGGGAAAATTAAAAATTCGATAAAACCAAAAAATTCGATAAAAGTTGTAGACAAACATCTTGAACTTTTAGTCGAGAAGGTTGTTATGCCCGAAAAAAATAATGCCGAAAAACATTGATTTTTATTTTTGTTCCACGGCAACATTTCGAAAAACAGCTAGCGCTCGTTGCGGGCGAAAAACGGAACTTGCAGCTAGCACGCGCTATGGCACGCGCTCTCTTGGCATTCGACGCTGGTGAAGGACGGACGGTTTGGTGTGACGCCGTCATCGGTCGACACGTACTCCCGATGGCGGCCATATTTTCGACGGCGAGAAAGTCTGTGTGACAGGACCCGTCACGCGCATGGACGCTGATGGTGCCCCAGAACCAAGATGAGGGCATCAACAGGACAGGAGGTTGGAGGCAGAGCGCAGTGTGGGGCCACCGCGTAGGGAACGCGGCGGCTCGCAGATTGGACCACGAAGGGCAATCCGTGTCGTCTGGGGCGTCGGTTCGCCTTCCGGCGAGGTCCCGACTGGCATGCCACCTCTGTCGAGATGCGCCGTCATAGCGTGTCGTGGGGCACAGAGCCAGCCATGGGTGACGGTCTGGAGGAGAAGAAGAAACCACGCCGGACACGAGGAAGACCTGCTAGCCTGACGCAGAGGCTGGGCCCCACCGATCTACCGTCACCACGTGGAAGACAGTGACATGCCTGGAGTAAGGATGTCGCTGTACCCTGGGGCGGTATATTCTGGTCGGCGTCTTTTCGTGTGTTTGCGTGTGTTTTTGACAGTTCGTTTCGGTAGATGCCACGTGTTTTTATTTGTTGTTGTATTTGTTTGTTTGTTTTTATTTCATTATTTTTATCGCCATGGACCATTTGTGAACATTATAAATAAAAAAGCGCCGTACTAAAACAAATTTTAAGTGTCGTCATCATTTCTCTCCTTTTCTTCCCCACACCTTGGCTTGATGTTTCCTCGTGGTAGACGAGAGGTCTCATCAAGGTGAGTGATTTGCATGTAAACCAACGAAGCAAAAAGACACAAATTCGCGCTCTGCGCAACCGGGAGATCCTTCAAGATATTTGGCGAAAATTATACATAGGTAGGTATATACTTATAAATCGTAATGTTTATATGGTTATACATATTACATATGCGCTCTGAAAGGACGGGAGGTACTGAAGGGACTGGCGGCATTAAAGGTACGGGAGGTACTGAAGGGAAGGCTTCCCGTCCGTTCAGGCCAATCAGTTCCGTTGCTATAGGCTTTTCAGTAGCTCCCGTCCCTTCAGGACCTTCAGTATCCCCCGTCCCTTCAGGCCATTCAGTACCTCCCGTCCCTTCAGCCCTTCAGTACCTCCCGTTGTAACAGGCCCTTCAGCACATCCCGTCCCTTCAGGATCTCCTCCCAGAACCTCCCACCCCTTCAGTGCTTCCCGTCACATTAACGCCTCCCGCCCCTTCAGCGCCTCCATCCCTTCAGCGCTTCCCGTCTCTTAAGGGCCTCCCGTCCCTTCAGTGCCTTCCGTCCCTTCAGCACCTCCCGCCCCTTCAGCACCTCCCGTCCCTTCAGCACCTCCCGTCCCTTCAGCACCTCCCGTTCCTTCAGCACCCCCGTATTTGCAGCGTCTCCTATCCCTTGAGCGTCTCCCATCCCTTCAGCGCCCCCCGTCCCTTCACGCCCCCGTCTCTTCTGAGCCTCCCATCCCATCAGGCAATTCATTACCTCCCTTCCCTGCAGTGCCTTCAGTATCACCCGTCCCTTTTGTGCCTCTGTTCGGCTCAGTGCCTCCCTTACGCTCAATGCATCCCGTCCTTCAGTGCCTCCCGTCCCTTCAAGACATTCAGTACCTCCCGTCCCTACAGTGCTTTCTGCGCCTCCCGTTCCTTCAGTGTCTGTCGCCCTTTCAGTGCCTTCCGTCCTTTTAGTGTTACCCCTCTATTCAGGCTCTTCAGTATCTCCTGTCTCTTCAGGCCCATCAGTACATTTCGTCCCATCAGGCCCTTCAGTGCCTCCCGTCTCTTCAACGCCTCGCGTTCCTTCAGTGCCTCCCGTCCCTTCATCACCTCCCGTTCCTTCAGCGCCTCCCGTCCCTTCAGCGCCTTTCAGCTTCCCGTTCTATCAGCCTCCCGTCTCTTCAATGCTTCCCCTCCCTTCATCGTCTCTCATTTCTTCAGAGCTTCCTGTTTCTTCAACGCCTCCCGCACCTTCTGCGCTACCCGTCCCTTCAGTGCCTTTCATCCTTCCGTCCTTTCAACCTCCTGTCATATACACCTCCCGTCCCTTCAATGCCTCCCGTCCCTTTAGCACCTCCCGGTCCTTCAGCGCTTTCTGTTTCTTCAGCGCCTCCCGTCCCTTCAGCGCCTCCCGTTCCTTCAGCGCCTCCCGTTCTTTCAGCGCCTCCCGTCCCTCCAGCGCCTTCCGTCCTTACAACGCCTCCCGTCCTTTCAGTGCTTCCCATCCTTTCAGTGCCTCCTTTCCTTTCAGCGCCTTCCGTCCTTTCAGAGCCTCCCATATCTTCAGAGTCTCCCGTCCCTTCAGTGCCCTTCGTTCCTTCAGCCTCCTGTCCCTTCAAACTCCCGTTCTTTCAACACCTCCGGTCCCTCCAGAGCTGCCTGTCCTTTTAACGCCTCACGTCCTTTCAAGGCCTCCCGTCCTTAAGGATTATTATGACCTGGTTTTAAAGGTACGCCTTTTTATAAATTGGCCACCTTGAGTACGTTGTTATTGTATTGTGTCATACTCATTGTTAGATGCAAACTTTTTAAAGACGATCATCATTAGAATGTTTATTTTCAACGCCGAGCATCATCTATACAGAATATACCGCTATACCGAATTTATTGCGCCGAAAATTCTGTTTTGAATTTGAAATTTACCAATACACAATCGGCGCATATTCCTAATCTATTTTTTCTACAACAAATGCCGGAAGAATCACGTGACCACCATGTACTTTGTTGTATGGAGATAACCACAATTACTTTTTATTTATCGTATGTTTATATTATGAAGTGTTCAATTTCTTGAGTATATTTGATCTTTGTTTATCTTGGATCTTTTTATGATATATCTACATCGATCGATGTTTTTAACCGTTATTATATTAAATTAAAACGTGATTAAAAAATACTGTATAGATCGCGAAATACTGTCCGTCCGTAGGTAATGCAACTTGCATCATACAAGTACTTTTTCCTACTCATCTTATGTAATTGGGTCAAGACATTAATTTATTAAAACTCTTGTTTATTAGATGTCTTAATTGCACAGCACTTTTATTGTATTTATATAAAATATTGATTCATATATTATTGAATATAATGAACCGAGTAAAAACCAATATCAACCAATTCGAAATTATAGTTTCATTTAGGTATTATAAACGAATCATTTCTTCGAGGCATAATGTTTTGTTGAATGTAATATTCATTTGGATTATCTTCATTTTCTTCCCGAGTCAATAAAAAAAGCCAAAACGTAATGCAAATGCGCCATTTTTAAGAAACGTTGAAAAGTTGTTAGTTTCATAATTTCACCGCGCCGTCGCGCCTCCTATCGGACAGAATTAATTTCACTTACGAATTCACTCAGCTCATACTACCATTTTAACTTTTGTGACAAGTAATAGGTATCCCACGGATCTCCCAATTATTAGGTGACAAGTATCGATTCCGTATCGTTCATACTAGGCTCCTAAGAACGCCACCGGGTGACGAACGCCATAAAAAAGAAAAAAAAAACTCCTGGGCTTGGGAAAAATCCAATATTCGATTTATTTACATTAGTAATATTTTTTTTGTCTTTTGCGCATGAGCATATTTTATGCCATATAATGTTAATCTTGTAACATTTTTTTCAAAAAGGTCCATATGCTGAATTAAAGTAGCAAATACACCAAAAATATATCAAAGCATAATTATTCAAATTTGCTTTGCGACTTTGAATGTCTGGATGTTTGTAAAATGAGATTCACCCTTAGTAAACTTTCAACACTCAATAAACACCAAATTAGATTTACGTTTTAGAAAAGAAAAACGCTCAAGTTAAATAAAAAACGAGTAAGTATTAATTTTAATTTAATTAACCTCAAAAGATTTTCTGAAAATGTAAAATTGAGCGAAGAGTATTATTTATAGAAGAAGCTAATTCAATTAAATATATTTTTAATAATAATAATAATAATAAACACTTCCTTAAACCCTGTGTAAGTGGCGATTTTATTTCCGTGTGACGATTTCTTCCAACTTACCAGTGTCTCCAGCCTAAAGAAGCAATATTTGATGAGAAATGAATTATAATAGATTTCTCCTCTGTTGGTAAGACGTTTGGCGCATATAACTAGTTTGTACGAGTGGTTCTTTGTTTTTCGATTCTTCGACGCACAATTTTCTCAGCCATACATAATTAATTTAGAAAATCTGTTGAATTTGAATTAATCTAGACGCATTGACTGTATTCATTTATAAAAAAAATACCAAACCATATGTATATGTATAATAATAAGTCAAAAATGACAAAAACACATAATTTTTTTCCCAATTTTTGAGTCTGTCTAAATCTGAGCGTCAATTTTTTTAATTCTTTTAAGGAATAAATTTTTTTCTTGACATCAAAAATAATAATTTCATTTTTAAACTAAGGTCTCATAGAAAATAAAACGTCCAGAAACCAAAATCCTTTAAGAGGCTATAGTAGGCTATATAAAATGTTTTGCACTCCTCTCAAAAAACCAAAATGCATACCTCTTATTTATGAAAATGCGCTTCTCCTAAGAAAACATTTACTAATGTACTGAAAATTAAATGTGAGACTAAAAACGCTATATTATTTGTACGTTGTAAACGTTGTACTATTTTGAAAATACGATTCGTTTTGCCCAAAAGATTTTATTAGCGTTAAACCTTTAAAAATATATATTTGTGTATTTAAGGTAGATATGTTTTTTTTTTTCTTCTATTGGCCCTATTCTGAGTGAAGTATTTTCAATGACTTCCGAAACTTCCTGTCCATTGTGTTTTCTTATATTATCGTTGTACATTTGCTGCCTTGTGTAATTCATAAAAGCGTTTCTTTATTATTGTTGTAGATACCTTTTTCTCGAAGGTTCTTAATGTTCGTTCCGTCTTCGCATTTGTCGATCGACGATCATCAATTTAGTTCAATACTTAAATTTTCTCTTTAGATAATTGCGACGTTTCTTTTACCTTTTTTGTATTCCCAATTATTTGGCTTCATTAGCACAAAAATGGTCCTTTAATTTATCGGTCTTCGTGACTCAGATACATACATATATTATATTTCTACAACTACAAGCTTCGGGTTCGATTGTTCGAAGAAAAATTATTGCATAATTAAAACTATATATTTAAAGAAAGAGCAATAAGATACAATGAAGGATAAAAGTAATAAAACTATACAGTAAGGAAAATATTACAGAAAATAATGTGTGATTTTAGACGCTTTTTGAATATCACCAAGGTAGTGATAGTTTTTTGCTACGCAGATTTTATTGTATCAACTGATTCAAATCAAAGTACTTACCCAAACTCATACTGAAAAAAAATATTTTACAATTATTCCTGTAATAAGGAAAATCGATACTCCAGCCAGAAAACCGGACAAACCACCATAAGAAGATAATAAGTGATCGACTTTGAAATAAAAAAGATTGTAACGAACACGCTAATTTACGTAATAATGTGAAAAAAATACAGATTCGCCACGATAGTAATAAAATGAACTATTTAACAGTATATTAAAACACGCCCGTATTGACGTCGTAAAACTTTTATAGTCGCATTTTTTTTTTATCTTTATTGATAATAAATCACAAATGAAATAATAGCGCATAGATTATCTTTTCGTGTCAGTGAAAATGAAAATTTCGGTGTTCGGGATATTTCGGTCGAACAAAAGTATTTGATAATCAGAAGGCGTATACAAGTACAAGTGGCTTGAGCACGTGTCTTGCATAGCTAATGTACCTTCGCGGCTACGGCGGCGGTTTCTAATCTTCTATTATTGCAAACCCTAGCTGGAAAGATACCATTTTACATTTTTTTTCTTTCGAACGAGATTTTTTTATTTATTCCAAAGCAATTTAAACAAAATATTATTGACCATCAGTTTTGGGTGGGTCGTTGAAAATCAAAATACCAGAAGTGCACTCGGCCAGTACTCTGGTAGATTCTCATACAAATCCAGGTCCATACGAATCATTCGAAGATTTGCTAACAAAAATTTGTTGCATTCCAAAGGCGATTTTGAATGTAAAACCAAGGGGAATTAAGAGAGCTGGAGCTCAGTGGCTGAACGGAGTTGCGAAAGATGCTTTTAGCGTAGGTGTCCAGAACTGGCGTGGTGCTGCGCAAAAAGGCCAAGATAATGATAATGCAGGGAATTTCTTTAGGGAAAAAAGAAGCGTCTTGTTTTACAATATTTATTACAGATTGCGGAACAAGTAAATTAAAAATTTTATAGCAGTTCTTCCAAAAACAATGCCTGGAGATTACTACAATCAATACCTACCTAAACCTCATCTGCAATTGAACTCAGATCTGTCAAAGCTTCAGAGAAGTGACCAAGATCTCTGGAAATTATTAACTTTTTAGGAGTATCTATGCACTGATATAATCGTTTGAATATTTTTTAACTGTTATTTAAGCTCATTATTGACATGACCATCGGGATACTGAAAAGGACTATATAATACTTGTGTGTAATAATGCATATGGCATGATGGTAATATCTCCTACCAAAAATATTAAACAACATGAATGCTCAGCTCTAAATATTATACCCACATGAAAAAGAACATTATGTGCTCTAGGAGCATGCTCATTGAATTGTCAAGCTGTCGTGGCCCGTGGGTCGGAACCTGCATAGTAATATTTATTTTAAAAATACTAACTACTGAACTCGTCAACCTCAGATAAACCCTGAGGGTTTCGATGGTTGAGTATATCTCATTAAAACGTCATTATTCCTAGAAAAAAATATATATCCATGAGTAGGTATATATGATACTATAGAACACAATTAAATAGGAACACTATCCAGATGTGATTTAAAGTTTAACACAGGCATGACCAAACTTGACACAAGAGAGAGAATCATATCTAGAACAACCTAAGGAGATTTGCATCAAGACTTCACATCAGGGGGGCAAGTATGGTCAACCGGCGGAATCAAAACCATCCATGTTTACCCATAATATCTTAAGATGTTATACAACTCCATATGATAATTATATCCATAATATGGGTAAACATGGATGGTTTTGCTACTAGCTTGGAATTCTCACAAGTCAGCTCTTCCGCGGTTTTACCACATGTTCGGAAGATTATGGTTCACATTCAACTTGATTATTTTGGTGCAAAAGGAGCGAAAAATTAACCAATTCCAAGGTTAGGCATCGCAAAAAAATTTCGACTATTCGATGAGTTTATGATCTAAGAGCGATAATTTTTTTTTCTTGAATATATACGTAATTACTGCACGTATAAATAAAATCATTGCGGTAGTTTTGTTCATATATTTTTTAACAAAACTTCCCAAAGATTCGACTCCCTTAATTTCCACAAAATTTGATACTGACCTAAATTATGCTATTAATACCAAAAATTGTTTCAAAGGGAGGATTTAAAAAGAGCACTCCGTATTAAATAAGGCTTTTAATAATTAAAACAAAATATACTGAGTACCTACATATTTTTACCCTCACAAAATGAGGCGTATCTTGAACGGAATTAAGTTTTATTAATATAGGCTGGAAAAATTATTTGATACGCCAAACTTAGTCGAGGTTGGGTCATTCTTATATTTCAAACTCTTCCTAAGAATCATATATTTAAATACTTATAAAAATTGATAAAAGTTAATGGGGATACAAAGCATTGATAAAATATATTTTTTTAAAGTACTTATTTAAATTATGATTGATCTGATACTGGTGGAATTTTTTAAAAATTTTAATTTTTTGCGATTTTACCTACTTCATTTGACTTTGTCATTTTATTCAATATCACATAAATGGTTTTCATAAATAAAGTGATAACTTGGGAGTTGTAATAGCATACTGATAACATTCAATTGATTTCAAATATATTTTCTCAGTTTTCAAATCGTTTCTCTATATGTTCGGTAAATGTGGCAACACTCCCAACCTTTTCCTCTCCTAATATATTGCTACCTACATATGTAGTCAGCTGTACAACACAGCAGTAAATACATCATCGTCTACTCTTCCTCGTGTACGTCACACACAGTTGAAGTTAATTAGTTTCGATACGTTTCGTGTTGATCAACTAAAACTATGAGCCGTGCGCCCCCTCATATACCCAAACCGTGTTTGGAAGTGGTGCCATTCATCATCAATATAGTGTGTGTTGTGATACCAGAGAACAGTGAGTGGCTTCCGTGAAGGACTCCAGAAGAAGGAAGAAATTCGCAACCAGGTAGGTGCAATATTCCCTTCTCTCTGTATCCAACACTATACATACATATGTATCTACGAAGTTAATTGAATATCCTGCTTTCTTGAATGCAAAATATAATTCTTAATTTTTTCATTTGTAATCAAAGAGTTAGAATATCGAACAAAGACACCGAAAGAAAAGTTATAGTGGTAAACAGTATTAATGGCGCAATTAGTTCTCAGTAATTTCTGACCCGATTGTTTCTTGGCATACCAAACTACATAGCCATACATAATGCATTTGTTGTGCCAGCTTTAATATATGCGAGTGAAACGTGGGTGTTACTAAATTCGCCCCTAAATAAGATTCATACTTTACCTTGAGGTCGGAGCTACGCATCAGCAATTTAAGAGGGTGACTGCTGCCAACGTACCTATCTTTTCAATTTGACATACCATCATAATCACTAAACGAATCATTTTGAAAAAAATAACCTAGTTAGTTTAGATATTAATAAAGAGAAATATACCTTAACTTTTTGATTATGTTCTGTATATATTCTTGTAGGAAAATAATAAGCATACCCCGATTTTAGACATTTATCTTAAATTTCTAATAAAATATAAGGTATAGAGCAATATTTTTTTTTTATAAATTAAAGAAGAACAAAATACCTGGAAAAATATGATATGACGTTGCATTAACGCATCATGTTAAGTAAATAAACCAAAAAAACTTTTATTACGCAATGGCGCTGAATGGAAAATAAATGTTTTTTAGGTTTATTTACTAAACCTGAAGCGTTAATGCAACGCCACATCATATTTTTCTAGATATTTTTGTCTGCTTTAATTTAAAACGAGTGGGTTGTGGCCAACACTAAACTCTCCACACCACAAATATTGACAATGAAATATTTTATTCATTCTAAATTTTACTACCAGGAATATAAATTTTCTAACGATAGTATATTTTCATGTTAAGATAGACAAACTATTAATGCCGTATAGTGAAGAATGCTTATGTTGTATGAAATATTTTAAAAAAAGCAGATAAATTTTGATTAAAAGAACGCGAGAGCATTTTCAAAATTTTGACACGTGATATCATATGAAGATTTTTTTGTTATTTATGGAAAGCTAATCAGTTCTATGTTCAAGCTCTTTACATTATAACATGAAATCAAATTACTGAACGTTTCCATACATAGAAATTTATCTAATTACATTTTTATTCATACTAAATGTTACTATCAGGAATATAAATTTTCTTCCGATAGTATATTTTTATGTTAAGATAGACAAACTATTAATGCAGTATAGTGAAGAATGCTTATGTTGTATGAAATATTTTAAAAAAGCACATAAATTTTGTTTTAAAGAACGCAAGAGTATTTTCCAAATTTTGACAGGTGATATCATATGAAGAATTTTTTTGTTATTTATGGAAAGCTAATCAGTTCTATGTTCAAGCTCTTTACATTATAACATGAAATCAAATTACTGAACTTTTCCATACATAGAAATTTATCTTATTACATTTTTATTCATACTAAATGTTACTACCAGGAATATAAATTTTCTTTCGATAGTATATTTTTATGTTAAGATAAACAAACTATTAATGCAGTATAGTGAAGAATGCTTATGTTGTATGAAATATTTTAAAAAAAAGCAGATAAATTTTGATTTAAAGAACGCGAGAGCATTTTCAAAATTTTGACACGTGATATTATATGAAGAATTTTTAGTTATTTATGGAAAGCTAATCAGTTCTATGTTCAAGCTCTTTACATTATAACATGAAATCAAATTACTGAACGTTTCCATACATAGAAATTTATCTAATTACATTTTTATTCATACTAAATGTTACTATCAGGAATATAAATTTTCTTCCGATAGTATATTTTTATGTTAAGATAGACAAACTATTAATGCAGTATAGTGAAGAATGCTTATGTTGTATGAAATATTTTTAAAAAAGCAGATAAATTTTGTTTTAAAGAACGCAAGAGTATTTTCCAAATTTTGACAGGTGATATCATATGAAGAATTTTTTTGTTATTTATGGAAAGCTAATCAGTTCTATGTTCAAGCTCTTTACATTATAACATGAAATCAAATTACTGAACTTTTCCATACATAGAAATTTATCTAATTACATTTTTATTCATACTAAATGTTACTACCAGGAATATAAATTTTCTTCCGATAGTATATTTTTATGTTAAGATAAACAAACTATTAATGCAGTATAGTGAAGAATGCTTATGTTGTATGAAATATTTTAAAAAAAGCAGATAAATTTTGATTTAAAGAACGCGAGAGCATTTTCAAAATTTTGACACGTGATATCATATGAAGATTTTTTTGTTATTTATGGAAAGCTAATCAGTTCTATGTTCAAGCTCTTTACATTATAACATGAAATCAAATTACTGAACGTTTCCATACATAGAAATTTATCTAATTACATTTTTATTCATACAAAATGTTACTATCAGGAATATAAATTTTCTTCCGATAGTATATTTTTATGTTAAGATAGACAAACTATTAATGCAGTATAGTGAAGAATGCTTATGTTGTATGAAATATTTTTAAAAAAGCAGATAAATTTTGATTTAAAGAACGCGAGAGCATGTTCAAAATTTTGACACGTGATATCATATGAAGATTTTTTTGTTATTTATGGAAAGCTAATCAGTTCTATGTTCAAGCTCTTTACATTATAACATGAAATCAAATTACTGAACGTTTCCATACATAGAAATTTATCTAATTACATTTTTATTCATACTAAATGTTACTATCAGGAATATAAATTTTCTTCCGATAGTATATTTTTATGTTAAGATAGACAAACTATTAATGCAGTATAGGGAAGAATGCTTATGTTGTATGAAATATTTTAAAAAAAGCAGATAAATTTTGTTCTAAAGAACGCGAGAGCATTTTCCAAATTTTGACAGGTGATATCATATGAAGATTTTTTTTGTTATTTATGGAAAGCTAATCAGTTGTATGTTCAAGCTCTTTACATTATAACATGAAATCAAATTACTGAACTTTTCCATACATAGAAATTTATCTAATTACATTTTTATTCATACTAAATGTTACTATCAGGAATATAAATTTTCTTCCGATAGTATATTTTTATGTTAAGATAAACAAACTATTAATGCAGTATAGTGAAGAATGCTTATGTTGTATGAAATATTTTTAAAAAAGCAGATAAATTTTGTTCTAAAGAACGCGAGAGCATTTTCCAAATTTTGATAGGTGATATCATATGAAGATTTTTTTTGTTATTTATGGAAAGCTAATCAGTTCTATGTTCAAGCTTTTTACATTATAACATGAAATCAAATTACTGAACTTTTCCATACATAGAAATTATTCTAATTACATTTTTATTCATACTAAACGTTACTATCAGGAATATAAATTTTCTTCCGATAGTATATTTTTATGTTAAGATAAACAAACTATTAATGCAGTATAGTGAAGACTGCTTATGTTGCATGAAATATTTTAAAAAAAGCAGATAAATTTTGTTTCAAAGAGCGTTAGAGCATTTTGACAATGTTGACACGTGATATCATATGAAGAAATTTTATGATATCTATGAAAAGCTAATCAGTTCTAAGTTCAAGCTATTAATATTCTTATATCAATATGAAATCAATGAACTGAACATTGCCAAATATAAAAAAATTCTCTTGTTACATATAAGTTTCATACAAATATCCATTAAATAAAATATAATTTTTGAAACCGTTGAATATTTTTCTTTTAACATTGACCAACTTTGAATACAATTTTATGAAGATTCTTGGTGTTGTATAAATAGTTGAAACCAAATTAAAATATCTCTAATTTCCAGGTCGTGAGAGCATTTTTTCAGTTTTAATAGATGAAATCATAAAGAAACATTGGGAAAAAATGAACCGTTGTCTATGGAAAACTAATCAGCTCTAAGTTTATGGACTTAACACATGTGATATCAATATGAAGTCAATCGGACTTATAGTTTGGGCTGCAGAGAGGACACAAAAAAAAACAACGTAAATGATGAATTCATAGAGAAGAAATCAAAAGTTGTCTATGGAAAACTAATCAGCTCTAGGTCTTTGCACTTTACACATATGATGTTAATATGAAGTCGATCAGACTTATAGTTTGGGCTGTAGAGAGGACACAAAAAAGATAAATGCTACGGCGTACGGCGTACGGCGTATACGCCATACACACAAACACATCACGACGAAACTCATAGTGTGCATTCTCTACATGATACCCATTGAGAAATTGATGTAAAAAAAATACGCTTAAATTTTGCGAAATCATGACTCTCCCCTATTCCATAGTGTGGAGAGTAAAAAAATATATTACTCTACGCCTTATAGTTTATTAAAAATATATGATAAACGTTGAAAATCGGGGTATGCCATTATTTTTCTACAAGAATTTATACAGAACATTATCAAAAAGTAAAGATACATTTTTCTTTATGAATACCCAAACTATCTAAATTATTTTTTTCAAAACGATTTGATAAGAAATAATGATGGTATATCAAATTGAAAAATAGGTACGTTGGCAGCAGTCCCCCCCTTAACGGCAGTTAAAAATGAAAAATTACTCATAAGAACGAAAATGAACGAAGCGAGCAAAAAAGTGTTTTCTATGTAATATAACTTTCTATGCACTTCCTTGCTCCCTGAGCAAGCGAGGAGTTTATTGCATATGACAATTTCTTCCAAATGACCAATGTTTCCAGTCCAGAAAAGCAATATTTGCATGAGAAATGAATTTAAATAAATTTCTACTGGATCGAATTCGAGATCGAGCCCAGAGCGACCGCACTGAAATCAAACGTCTTACAAACTGTGCCACAGCAGTAACCAGTTGTCATAATTGTATTACCAGAAAAATATAATCTGCGCCTTAATTAAAAGGATACCTTATAAAACGAGTGGGCTGTGGCCAACACTAAACTCTCCACACCACAAATATTGACAATGAAATATTTTATTCATTCTAAATTTTACTACCAGGAATATAAATTTTCTAACGATAGTATATTTTCATGTTAAGATAGACAAACTATTAATGCCGTATAGTGAAGAATGCTTATGTTGTATGAAATATTATAAAAAAAGCAGATAAATTTTGTTTTAAAGAACGCGAGAGCATTTTCAAAATTTTGACACGTGATATCATATGAAGAAATTTATTGTTATTTATGGAAAGCTAATCAGTTCTATGTTCAAGCTCTTTACATTATAACATGAAATCAAATTACTGAACTTTTCCATACATAGAAATTTATCTAATTACATTTTTATTCATACTAAATGTTACTATCAGGAATATAAATTTTCTTCCGATAGTATATTTTTATGTTAAGATAGACAAACTATTAATGCAGTATAGTGAAGAATGCTTATGTTGTATGAAATATTTTTAAAAAAGCAGATAAATTTTGTTTTAAAGAACGCAAGAGTATTTTCCAAATTTTGACAGGTGATATCATATGAAGAATTTTTTTGTTATTTATGGAAAGCTAATCAGTTCTATGTTCAAGCTCTTTACATTATAACATGAAATCAAATTACTGAACGTTTCCATACATAGAAATTTATCTAATTACATTTTTATTCATACTAAATGTTACTATCAGGAATATAAATTTTCTTCTGATAGTATATTTTTATGTTAAGATAGACAAACTATTAATGCAGTATAGTGAAGAATGCTTATGTTGTATGAAATATTTTAAAAAAAGCAGATAAATTTTGATATAAAGAACGCGAGAGCATTTTCAAAATTTTGACACGTGATATCATATGAAGATTTTTTGTTATTTATGGAAAGCTAATCAGTTCTATGATCAAGCTCTTTACATTATAACATGAAATCAAATTACTGAACGTTTCCATACATAGAAATTTATCTTATTACATTTTTATTCATACTAAATGTTACTATCAGGAATATAAATTTTCTTCCGATAGTATATTTTTATGTTAAGATAAAAAAACTATTAATGCAGTATAGTGAAGAATGCTTATGTTGTATGAAATATTTTAAAAAAAGCAGATAAATTTTGTTTTAAAGAACGCGAGAGCATTTTCCAAATTTTGACAGGTGATATCATATGAAGAATTTTTTTGTTATTTATGGAAAGCTAATCAGTTCTATGTTCAAGCTCTTTACATTATAACATGAAATCAAATTAATGAACTTTTCCATACATAGAAATTTATCTAATTACATTTTTATTCATACTAAATATTACTACCAGGAATATAAATTTTCTTCCGATAGTATATTTTTATATTAAGATAAACAAACTATTAATGCAGTATAGTGAATAATGCTTATGTTGTATGAAATATTTTAAAAAAAGCAGATAAATTTTGTTTTAAAGAACGCGAGAGCATTTTCAAAATTTTGACACGTGATATCATATGAAGATTTTTTTTGTTATTTATGGAAAGCTAATCAGTTCTATGTTCAAGCTCTTTACATTATAACATGAAATCAAATTACTGAACTTTTCCATACATAGAAATTTATCTTATTACATTTTTATTCATACTAAATGTTACTATCAGGAATATAAATTTTCTTCCGAAAGTATATTTTTATATTAAGATAAACAAACTATTAATGCAGTATAGTGAAGAATGCTTATGTTGTATGAAATATTTTAAAAAAAGCAGATAAATTTTGTTTTAAGGAACGCGAGAGCATTTTCAAAATTTTGACACGTGATATCATATGAAGATTTTTTTTGTTATTTATGGAAAGCTAATCAGTTCTATGTTCAAGCTCTTTACATTATAACATGAAATTAAATTACTGAACTTTTCCATACATAGATATTTATCTAATTACATTTTTATTCATACTAAATGTTACTACCAGGAATATAAATTTTCTTCCGATAGTATATTTTTATGTTAAGATAGACAAACTATTAATGCCGTATAGTGAAGAATGCTTATGTTGTATGAAATATTATAAAAAAAAGCAGATAAATTTTGTTTCAATGAACGCGAGAGCATTTTCAAAATTTTGACACGTGGTATCATATGAAGAAATTTTTTGTTATTTATGGAAAGCTAATCAGTTCTATGTTCAAGCTCTTTACGTTATAACATGAAATCAAATTACTGAACGTTTCCATACATAGAAATTTATCTAATTACATTTTTATTCATACTAAATGTTACTATCAGGAATATAAATTTTCTTCCGATAGTATATTTTTACGTTAAGATAGACAAACTATTAATGCAGTATAGTGAAGAATGCTTATGTTGTATGAAATATTTTTAAAAAAGCAGATAAATTTTGTTTTAAAGAACGCAAGAGTATTTTCCAAATTTTGACAGGTGATATCATATGAAGAATTTTTTTGTTATTTATGGAAAGCTAATCAGTTCTATGTTCAAGCTCTTTACATTATAACATGAAATCAAATTACTGAACTTTTCCATACATAGAAATTTATCTAATTACATTTTTATTCATACTAAATGTTACTACCAGGAATATAAATTTTCTTCCGATAGTATATTTTTATGTTAAGATAAACAAACTATTAATGCCGTATAGTGAAGAATGCTTATGTTGTATGAAATATTATAAAAAAAAGCAGATAAATTTTGTTTCAATGAACGCGAGAGCATTTTCAAAATTTTGACACGTGGTATCATATGAAGAAATTTTTTGTTATTTATGGAAAGCTAATCAGTTCTATGTTCAAGCTCTTTACGTTATAACATGAAATCAAATTACTGAACGTTTCCATACATAGAAATTTATCTAATTACATTTTTATTCATACTAAATGTTACTATCAGGAATATAAATTTTCTTCCGATAGTATATTTTTACGTTAAGATAGACAAACTATTAATGCAGTATAGTGAAGAATGCTTATGTTGTATGAAATATTTTAAAAAAAGCAGATAAATTTTGTTTTAAAGAACGCAAGAGCATTTTCCAAATTTTGACAGGTGATATCATATGAAGAATATTTTTGTTATTTATGGAAAGCTTATCAGTTCTATGTTCAAGCTCTTCCCATTATAACAGGAAATCAAATTACTGAACATTTCCATACATAGAAATTTATCTAATTACATTTTTATTCATACTAAATGTTACTACCAGGAATATAAATTTTCTTCCGATAGTATATTTTTATGTTAAGATAGACAAACTATTAATGCAGTATAGTGAAGAATGCTTATGTTGTATGAAATATTTTAAAAAAAGCAGATAAATTTTGATATAAAGAACGCGAGAGCATTTTCAAAATTTTGACACGTGATATCATATGAAGGTTTTTTTTGTTATTTATGGAAAGCTAATCAGTTCTTTGTTCAAGCTCTTTACATTATAACATGAAATCAAATTACTGAACGTTTCCATACATAGAAATTTATCTAATTACATTTTTATTCATACTAAATGTTACTATCAGGAATATAAATTTTCTTCCGAAAGTATATTTTTATATTAAGATTAACAAACTATTAATGCAGTATAGTGAAGAATGCTTATGTTGTATAAAATATTTTTAAAAAAGCAGATAAATTTTGTTTTAAAGAACGCGAGAGCATTTTCAAAATTTTGACACGTGATATCATATGAAGATATTTTTTGTTATTTATGGAAAGCTAATCAGTTCTATGTTCAAGCTCTTTACATTATAACATGAAATCAAATTACTGAACTTCTCCTTACATAGATATTTATCTAATTACATTTTTATTCATACTAAATGTTACTACCAGGAATATAAATTTTCTTCCGATAGTATATTTTTATGTTAAGATAGACAAACTATTAATGCCGTATAGTGAAGAATGCTTATGTTGTATGAAATATTATAAAAAAAGCAGATAAATTTTGTTTTAAAGAACGCGAGAGCATTTTCAAAATTTTGACACGTGGTATCATATGAAGAAATTTTTTGTTATTTATGGAAAGCTAATCAGTTCTATGTTCAAGCTCTTTACGTTATAACATGAAATCAAATTACTGAACGTTTCCATACATAGAAATTTATCTAATTACATTTTTATTCATACTAAATGTTACTATCAGGAATATAAATTTTCTTCCGATAGTATATTTTTATGTTAAGATAGACAAACTATTAATGCAGTATAGTGAAGAATGCTTATGTTACTAATTAATTCCTGGCGCTCCGTAGCGGCCGGGCGCATCCCGTTGCGCTCCGTGGAATTCTAGTTTTACGCTAAATATTGTAAACATTTTATTTCGAAATTTAGTCCTATAGATAAGTGTTATAATAACAATTAGTGCTCTGTGATAATAACTTTCAACATATGTGTATATATGTCATTTAAATAAAAATTACGTAAAAATCATCTTGTGTTTTTAAAATCAGTTCAGTTTTGGTATTTCAGTGATAAAACTTTACACAGAGTGAGATGGTATAGTGTATGTTTCGGTGTCATGTGTAATTTATTGCTTCCAAATGTTGTCAGTTCAATACATCGATATAGTAGTGATTTTTTGTTAAGCCTCAGTGACCACTCTAGACAAATTAGTCCCACACTCATACTATTGCACTCTTTAGCCACACACGGCATTCTTAGAACTACGCACAAAAAAACGCACCGGGGTTGTAGAGGAGGTCGGCGTGTGAAAAAAATACTCATAAATAAATTAGACGACGCATCTGCAAAGAACAATATCACTAACGGTCGTCATAGTGTGTTTGCTTCCCAAATAACCATAGGAGTATGGAATGCTCGTTCAATCAACAACAAAGTGGATGATATCGATGAATTGTTTGCTTCAAAACGTTTAGATATCCTAGCACTATCAGAGACCTGGCATGAGGACAGCAATGCCACCAGTCTGAAACTACTAGCAGCAAATGGTTACAAAATAGTTGAAAAGGCCCGGGAAATTACTCCAAACCAGGAATCTAACATCAACTTTGTAAACCATGGCGGAGTAGCTATACTAGCCAAACAAAACTTCATGTTGAATCCCGTTGTCCCTCGTAAATTTCAGACCTTTGAAATAATAGGTACCAAAATTAAACAAAACAGCTCAGAACTCATCATATTCTCTGTCTACCGCCCGGGATCAGATCCCCTTAGTTCAAAATTCTTTCAGGAATTCAACACCTTGATACAACAAATATCATCATACTCATGTCCTGTCTTACTTGCTGGTGACCTTAATATAAGATTGGAAAAATATCGGGACCAATCTACTGTTAAATTCAATAAAATCTGCAAAGAACATTTATTCAAACAGTTAGTTAACGAGCCGACTCATGACGCGGGAGGAACTCTGGATGTCGTCGTATTAAGGGAGAATGTCTCTCCAATTTCTCTACGAGTGGAAGATATTGGTCTATCGGACCATTCCTTAATAAGTCTTACTCTAGATTTTTCCCCTTCTCCGCTTATTTACAAGGAAATAGTTAGCAGAAACTGGAACCAGCTAGATATAATTGAATTTAAAAAGCTGCTTACAAATTCAAACCTTAACCTTAACGGGATCTTGCCTTCGATTGATGTACATGATGCAGTAGAAAATTACTGCACCATAATTACTGATATCCTCGATACTCTGGTGCCAAAAACGACGAAAGTTTGCAGGCAAAGAAAACCAGGAGCACATATCTGGTTTGATGAAGAGTGCAAACAACTTAAGAAGAGTACCAGAAAATTTGAAAGAATTTTCAGGAACTCGAAAGATTCACTGCACCGCCAGAAATGGAAAGACTCTCTTTTCAAATACAGAGATGAAATAAAAAGGAAGAAAGCCTCTTATTGGAACAAAAAACTCGAATCCAATAAGAATGATCCGAAATTGTTATGGCAGGATATGCACCGCATTTGCGGAGAAGCACAGAAATCAGCTGATTCATCACTTAATGCTGAAGAACTTGCCAATAAATTCAAAACAAAAGTGGAAAATATAAGATCTGAGGCAGAACTCCTAGATTCCAACCAAGGCTCATCCAATAATTCTCAGACTTCCCGACACACTAGAATATTAAATAATTTTCAAAAAGTAGATGCTGTGTCTCTTAAAAAAATCATAATCTCTCAACCAAATAAACAATGTATCTTAGATCCGTTACCAACTTGGTTACTAAAAAGCTGTGTAAATGAACTTTTAAACTACATTTTATATATTATTAATCAATCAATACAGTTAAGAGTAGTTCCTAATTTGTTAAAACAATCGATTATCACACCGATTTTGAAAAAGAATAATCTGGATCCGAATTCCACGGAAAACTATCGTCCGATCTCGAATATACCGTTTTTGTCAAAAATTTTAGAAAAAGTTATATCCTCTCAACTGACCAACTTCTTGGATTCTGATAAGTTTCTGGCCAGAAATCAATCTGCCTATAGAAAATTCCACTCTACGGAAACGGCCACAGTAAGAATTTTGTCTGACTTAATCATTCAAGCTGAATCAGGTAAGATTACCCTAATTTCATTTTTAGACATGAGCGCTGCTTTCGATACTGTAGACCATAATATTCTCTTTTCTAAACTTAGACATGAATTTGGCTTGGGTAATGACTGCATTGCATGGCTGTCTTCCTACTTAGTAGACCGTAAATACAAAGTTGTATTTAAAGATAGTACCACAAATAATATTACCTCCTTATACGGGGTCCCACAAGGTTCTGTACTTGGACCAATTCTCTTTAATTTATATACCAATCAGTTGGAAAATCTTGTTCAAAATCTTGGTTTCAACACACATGCCTATGCAGATGACCGCATACTGTTCAAGTCCTGTTCACCTGAATTTAAATATCATTTAACACACGAGGTATCCACATGCATAAATCAGATATCCACCTGGATGTGCAAGAACAAGCTAAAACTGAACCCAACAAAAACTGAGTTCCTTTGGCTTGCCTCACCTCGCAGGCAACAATACATAAATAATGACCCCATTTTAATTCAAAATGTCGAAATTACTCCTTTTAACTGCGTAAAATTTCTTGGTATACATATCGACAGTGCACTCTCTATGGATAAACACATTTCTTCCATAGTCAGACAAAGTTGTTACTTTCTCAGACAACTTAGACCTATTCGAAGGTGTCTCTCGACAAATGCTGCTAAGGTCCTTATAAATTCTTTAATAGTTTCCCGTGTAGATTATTGTAACGCCATATTAGCACACTTACCGCAATACCAAATCCATAGAATACAACTCATCCTCAATGCAGCAGCCCGTTATATTTACCAGATTGATCGTTTCTCGCATATCTCACCAACACTTCACAAACTTCATTGGCTGAAGAGCCCAGAACGTATAGAATTTAAAACATGTCTCCTTGTCTTTAAAGCACTCAATAGCATGGCCCCGGAATATATATCGGAACTTTGTGTTCCATTTTCACCTAACAATAAACAAAGTACGCTAAGATCAATGACCCAATCCAATAAAAAACTAGTAGAAACCAATCTCACAAATAAGCCAAAATACCTATATCGATCTTTTGGCGTTTCTGGGCCAAAGTCATGGAACAATCTTCCAATGGATATAAGATGTGCCGAAAATATCAATGAATTCAAGAAGAAATTAAAAACTCATCTTTTCCGCAAGTCGTATCCAGATTGTCCTTCATCCGTTCAATAATATTATGTGTACTAAATATTATGCCAGTTTACTTTGAATCGACTATTTTTTATAATTAATTTCATCTGGATTATGTAACAAGATTAATTTGTGATTTCTAGGTATTTTTTTAAGTTTTATATTTCACCATTTTCAATGTGTTAGCTATAGGACTAATTTTAACTTAATTTTAACTGATTGTATTTTTTTAAGTTTTGTTTCACCATTTTCAATGTGTTAGCTATAGGACTAATTTTAAATTATTTTTTGCAAACTGAAAGCGCCCTTGAGGTGACCACGGTTGTCACTAAACGGCGCTTTATAAATTGTCCTTATTATTATTATTATTATTATTATTATTATTATGTTGTATGAAATATTTTAAAAAAAGCAGATAAATTTTGTTTTAAAGAACGCGAGAGCATTTTCCAAATTTTGACAGGTGATATCATGTGAAGAATTTTTTTGTTATTTATGGAAAGCTAATCAGTTCTATGTTCAAGCTCTTTACATTATAACATGAAATCAAATTACTGAACTTTTCCATACATAGAAATTTATCTAATTACATTTTTATTCATACTAAATGTTACTACCAGGAATATAAATTTTCTTCCGATAGTATATTTTTATATTAAGATAAACAAACTATTAATGCAGTATAGTGAAGAATGCTTATGTTGTATGAAATATTTTTAAAAAAGCAGTTAAATTTTGTTTTAAAGAACGCGAGAGCAATTTCAAAATTTTGACACGTGATATCATATGAAGATTTTTTTTGTTATTTATGGAAAGCTAATCAGTTCTATGTTCAAGCTCTTTACATTATAACATGAAATCAAATTACTGAACGTTTCCATACATAGAAATTTATCTAATTACATTTTTATTCATACTAAATGTTACTATCAGGAATATAAATTTTCTTCCGATAGTATATTTTTATGTTAAGATAGACAAACTATTAATGCAGTATAGGGAAGAATGCTTATGTTGTATGAAATATTTTTAAAAAAGCAGATAAATTTTGTTCTAAAGAACGCGAGAGCATTTTCCAAATTTTGACAGGTGATATCATATGAAGATTTTTTTTGTTATTTATGGAAAGCTAATCAGTTCTATGTTCAAGCTCTTTACATTATAACATGAAATCAAATTACTGAACTTTTCCATACATAGAAATTTATCTAATTACATTTTTATTCATACTAAATGTTACTATCAGGAATATAAATTTTCTTCCGATAGTATATTTTTATGTTAAGATAGACAAACTATTAATGCAGTATAGTGAAGACTGCTTATGTTGTATGAAATTTTTTAAAAAAAGCAGATAAATTTTGTTTCTAAGAGCGTTAGAGCATTTTGACAATGTTGACACGTGATATCATATGAAGAAATTTTATGATATCTATGAAAAGCTAATCAGTTCTAAGTTCAAGCTATTAATATTCTTATATCAATATGAAATCCATGAACTGAACATTGCCAAATATAAAAAAATTCTCTTGTTACATATAAGTTTCATACAAATATCCATTAAATAAAATATAATTTTTGAAACCGTTGAATATTTTTCTTTTAACATTGACCAACTTTGAATACAATTTTATGAAGATTCTTGGTGTTGTATAAATAGTTGAAACCAAATTAAAATATCTTTAATTTCCAGGTCGTGAGAGCATTTTTTCAGTTTTAATAGATGAAATCATAAAGAAACATTGGGAAAAAATGAACCGTTGTCTATGGAAAACTAATCAGCTCTAAGTTTATGGACTTAACACATGTGATATCAATATGAAGTCAATCGGACTTATAGTTTGGGCTGCAGAGAGGACACAAAAAAAAAACAACGTAAATGATGAATTCATAGAGAAGAAATCAAAAGTTGTCTATGGAAAACTAATCAGCTCTAGGTCTTTGCACTTTACACATATGATGTTAATATGAAGTCGATCAGACTTATAGTTTGGGCTGTAGAGAGGACACAAAAAAGATAAATGCTACGGCGTACGGCGTACAGCGTATACGCCATACACACAAACACATCACGACGAAACTCATAGTGTGCATTCTCTACATGATACCCATTGAGAAATTGATGTAAAAAAAATACGCTTAAATTTTGCGAAATCATGACTCTCCCCTATTCCATAGTGTGGAGAGTAAAAATGAGCCGGCATTATCAAGGGAAAAGTATGTTTGCTTAAAAAAATATATAAAGCAATATTTTTTTACAATTTTACATTTATCAAAAGACGTATAAAATAAATTTCGCTCACTCAGCGGAACAAATTGGAATGAGCGCAGATAATTAATCAGCGCTCCAACCATCGATTACTCAACCTCTTCTTAGTTACAGGGACTATATAAAACCTAATTCACAAACCTAATTTCAAATACATACTGTTTCATGCAATCACCTCGGGGGAATTATTCTCTGAAGATAGGCTAAAATATTAGTCACCTTCCTGCGTATTTTAGTTCCTTATCGAAGTTTTGTACTTGAGTTATGCGTCCAGAAGTCATTAATGGCACTCCGACACAGGCATTGGCCTAGTGGAGTGTCTTATCCAAAAAATATTTGCAAAGCATAAACACTATAATAAATAAAAAAAAAACTAGCAACGTAGTGTCTCCAATACACACAGCCTTTGGGTTAAGTGGGATGTAGGCATACATGCGATGCCATTATTATTTGATTATATATTATATTTTTTATTGTGTTTTGCTAATATTTAATGATATATGTCATATTGTACTGGATTCGAAATAAAAAAAATAAATACTTAAATAAATCCTTCCATCCTGAGCAAATGGTAGGTATATTAATTTTATAGACAAATTTGATATCTCAATATAGACAAAGTAGGAATATATATTTAAAGGAAAACCGGGATATCAGACATCTACAGAGCCTTTTTAAAATATATTTGCGATTGTAAAAATATTCGTTGTAAATTGATTGCATTCAATTTTTCAACTAGAGTCTTCTGCCCAGAGAAATAGCTATATACTAGTTGCATGTAACACATGAGATCCAACTGTCGATAGCGATAGTATGTATAGTTGAAGAATATGTACCAAACTATAAACCCATAAATACAAATTATTGAATATTTTCAGATATTTTGTTTTCTATACAACATATGTAGGTATGTATGTCAAGATAGGATAGTATGGAGGAAGTTCCTTTTTTCCTACCCAGAATATGAAAAAAGCATGATGGTATGTATGTTTGGAGATGAAGTATCAAACTATTAAGTCTTCTTACATATTGTGTATAGGCGACTACCATACAAAATGTATGAAGCGATGTCGTCACTAAATTCAATTTTTAAAAAAAATGTTAAAAAAAAAATGAGATCTTCTTCTACAATGTTAATATTTTTTATAGAAAATTAAATTATCTAGTTTGGGTGTTTCGGCTTTTTTCGATAATTGTATAGGTTTTGGAAATATAGGCAGTTAAACTCATAATTTTATCATAAAAAAAATATTTTTGTTAATAAAAAATGTTTGAGATACCCTGGAATTTTTTTGAAAAAACTAATTTGAGATTTTGTATTTGTCTATGTTTGTACCAATTTTCAGCGTTCTAGCGTTTATGGTTTCTGAGATATATGGAAAAATAAAATAAAAATTCAAAAGTTGATAACCCCTGACTGAAACAAAAATTCAAAATTCCGAGTATAAAAGTTTTGTAGGCCTGTAACTGTTTATATATTCTGAAATTTTAGGCTCTGTTTATTGAGCGGATCAAAAGTTATAAGGGGGGGACGGACACACAGACACACAGACACACACACACACAGACACACACACACAGACACACGAAATGTTCTACTCCGAATTCTGAGTAAATCCGTGTATGGAACATATATGCTGCGAAGCCTCTAAGTTGGTGTTTTTTGACTTCAAAGTTGGAAAAGCCGTGAAAAAAGTAGACCTCTCCATACAATTCTCGCGTATTCTGGCTTGATACATTGTCGATATGTTAAGAGAACAAAGTTCTCCTGAACAAATCGACAGTTGGACAACCTACCAATAAATATTAGAACAGAAACAAATTAAAAACTAGTTGCATGTAACACATGAGATCCAACTGTCGATAGCGATAGTATGTATAGTTGAAGAATATGTACCAAACTATAAACCCATAGATACAAATTATTGAATATTTTCAGATATTTTGTTTTCTATACAACATATGTAGGTATGTATGTCAAGATAGGATAGTATGGAAGAAGATCCTTTTTCCTACCCAGAATATGCAAATTGCATGATGGTATGTATGTATGTTTGGAGATGAAGTAACAAACTATTAAGTCTTCTTACATATTGTGTATAGGCGACTGCCATACAAAATGTATGAAGCGATGTCGTCACTAAATTCAATTTTTAAAAAAATTGTTAAAAAAAAATTGAGATCTTCTACTACATTGCTGATATTTTTTATAGAAAATTAAATTATCTAGTTGGGGTGTTTCGGCTTTTTTCGATAATTGTAAAAGTTTTGGAAATATAGGCAGTTAAACTCATAAATTTATCATAAAAAAAATATTTTTCTTAATAAAAAATGTTTGAGAAACCCTGGAATTTTTTTGAAAAAACTAATTTGAGATTTTGTATTTGTCTATGTTAGTACCAATTTTCAGCGTTCTAGCGTTTATGGTTTCTGAGATATATGGAAAAATAAAATAAAAATTCAAAAGTTGATAACCCCTGACTGAAACAAAAATTCAAAATTCCGAGTATAAAAGTTTTGTAGGCCTGTAACTGTTTATATATTCTGAAATTTTAGGCTCTGTAAATTGAGCGGATCAAAAGTTATAAGGGGGGGACGGACACACAGACACACACACACACAGACACACACAGACACACACACAGACACACGAAATGTTCTACTCCGAATTCTGAGTAAATCCGTGTATGGAACATATATGCTGCGAAGTCTCTAAGTTGGTGTTTTTTGACTTCAAAGTTGGAAAAGCCATGAAAAAAGTAGACCTCTCCATACAATTCTCGCGTATTCTGGCTTGATACATTGTCGATATGTTAAGAGAACAAAGTTCTCCTGAACAAATCGACAGTTGGATAATAATAATAATAATAATAACTAGTTGCATGTAACACATGAGATCCAACTGTCGATAGCGATAGTATGTATAGTTGAAGAATATGTACCAAACTATAAACCCATAGATACAAATTATTGAATATTTTCAGATATTTTGTTTTCTATACAACATATGTAGGTATGTATGTCAAGATAGGATAGTATGGAAGAAGATCCTTTTTCCTACCCAGAATATGCAAATAGCATGATGGTATGTATGTATGTATGTTTGGAGATGAAGTATCAAACTATTAAGTCTTCTTACATATTGTGTATAGGCGACTGCCATACAAAATGTATGAAGCGATGTCGTCACTAAATTCAATTTTTAAAAAAATTTTTAAAAAAAAATTGAGATCTTCTACTACAATGTTAATATTTTTTATAGAAAATTAAATTATCTAGTTGGGGTGTTTCGGTTTTTTTCGATAATTGTAAAAGTTTTGGAAATATAGGCAGTTAAACTCATAAATTTATCATAAAAAAAATATTTTTCTTAATAAAAAATGTTTGAGAAACCCTGGAATTTTTTTGAAAAAACTAATTTGAGATTTTGTATTTGTCTATGTTTGTACCAATTTTCAGCGTTCTAGCATTTATGGTTTCTGAGATATATGGAAAAATAAAATAAAAATTCAAAAATTGATAACCCCTGACTGAAACAAAAATTCAAAATTCCGAGTATAAAAGTTTTGAAGGCCTGTAACTGTTTATCCAACTGTCGATTTGTTCAGGAGAACTTTGTTCTCTTAACATATCGACAATGTATCAAGCCAGAATACGCGAGAATTGTATGGAGAGGTCTACTTTTTTCACGGCTTTTCCAACTTTGAAGTCAAAAAACACCAACTTAGAGGCTTCGCAGCATATATGTTCCATACACGGATTTACTCAGAATTCGGAGTAGAACATTTCGTGTGTCTGTGTGTGTGTGTGTCTGTGTGTGTGTGTGTGTGTCTGTGTGTCCGTCCCCCCCTTATAACTTTTGATCCGCTCAATTTACAGAGCCTAAAATTTCAGAATATATAAACAGTTACAGGCCTACAAAACTTTTATACTCGGAATTTTGAATTTTTGTTTCAGTCAGGGGTTATCAACTTTTGAATTTTTATTTTATTTTTCCATATATCTCAGAAACCATAAACGCTAGAACGCTGAAAATTGGTACAAACATAGACAAATACAAAATCTCAAATTAGTTTTTTCAAAAAAATTCCAGGGTTTCTCAAACATTTTTTATTAAGAAAAATATTTTTTTTATGATAAATTTATGAGTTTAACTGCCTATATTTCCAAAACTTTTACAATTATCGAAAAAAGCCGAAACACCCCAACTAGATAATTTAATTTTCTATAAAAAATATCAGCAATGTAGTAGAAGATCTCAATTTTTTTTTAACAATTTTTTTAAAAATTGAATTTAGTGACGACATCGCTTCATACATTTTGTATGGCAGTCGCCTATACACAATATGTAAGAAGACTTAATAGTTTGATACTTCATCTCCAAACATACATACCATCATGCTATTTTCATATTCTGGGTAGGAAAAAAGGAACTTCCTCCATACTATCCTATCTTGACATACATACCTACATAATATATGTTGTATAGAAAACAAAATATCTGAAAATATTCAATAATTTGTATTTATGGGTTTATAGTTTGGTACATATTCTTCAACTATACATACTATCGCTATCGACAGTTGGATCTCATGTGTTACATGCAACTAGTATATTCTGAAATTTTAGGCTCTGTAAATTGAGCGGATCAAAAGTTATAAGGGGGGGACGGACACACAGACACACACACAGACACACAGACACACACACACACAGACACACACACAGACACACACACACACAGACACACGAAATGTTCTACTCCGAATTCTGAGTAAATCCGTGTATGGAACATATATGCTGCGAAGCCTCTAAGTTGGTGTTTTTTGACTTCAAAGATGGAAAAGCCGTGAAAAAAGTAGACCTCTCCATACAATTCTCGCGTATTCTGGCTTGATACATTGTCGATATGTTAAGAGAACAAAGTTCTCCTGAACAAATCGACAGTTGGATAATATTTTTATTAAAAACTAGTTGCATGTAACACATGAGATCCAACTGTCGATAGCGATAGTATGTATAGTTGAAGAATATGTACCAAACTATAAACCCATAGATACAAATTATTGAATATTTTCAGATATTTTGTTTTCTATACAACATATGTAGGTATGTATGTCAAGATAGGATAGTATGGAAGAAGATCCTTTTTCCTACCCAGAATATGCAAATTGCATGATGGTATGTATGTATGTTTGAAGATGAAGTAACAAACTATTAAGTCTTCTTACATATTGTGTATAGGCGACTGCCATACAAAATTTATGAAGCGATGTCGTCACTAAATTCAATTTTTAAAAAAATTGTTAAAAAAAAATTGAGATCTTCTACTACAATGGTAATATTTTTTATAGAAAATTAAATTATCTAGTTGGGGTGTTTCGGCTTTTTTCGATAATTGTAAAAGTTTTGGAAATATAGGCAGTTAAACTCATAAATTTATCATAAAAAAAATATTTTTCTTAATAAAAAATGTTTGAGAAACCCTGGAATTTTTTTGAAAAAACTAATTTGAGATTTTGTATTTGTCTATGTTTGTACCAATTTTCAGCGTTCTACCGTTTATGATTTCTGAGATATATGGAAAAATAAAATAAAAATTCAAAAGTTGATAACCCCTGACTGAAACAAAAATTCAAAATTCCGAGTATAAAAGTTTTGTAGGCCTGTAACTTTTTATATATTCTGAAATTTTAGGCTCTGTAAATTGAGCGGATCAAAAGTTATAAGGGGGGGACGGACACACAGACACACACACAGACACACACACACACAGACACACGAAATGTTCTACTCCGAATTCTGAGTAAATCCGTGTACGGAACATATATGCTGCGAAGCCTCTAAGTTGGTGTTTTTTGACTTCAAAGTTGGAAAAGCCGTGAAAAAAGTAGACCTCTCCATACAATTCTCGCGTATTCTGGCTTGATACATTGTCGATATGTTAAGAGAACAAAGTTCTCCTGAACAAATCGACAGTTGGATAAAAACACAAACAACAAATACAATAATAACAGTATAAACAAAAAAAAAACAATAACATCAATTAGGAATTCTCCCCGAAAATAAGAAAACCTTGTGCTTCGGGGAGGAGTACAGAAGATAACACCACAAAAATCACAAAAACAACAAATAAGAAAAAAGAAAAAAAAAACATATATGTATTTGATATGAAGAGAGAAAGAAAAAAAAAAAAAAAAATACACACATACATATATACATGCATATACACACACATATACATATATACACACACACATACATACATACACATACATACACACACATACATACACACACATATATATACACACACATACATACACACACACACATACATATATACATATACACACACATACACATACAAAAATAGTACAGTTAACGATACACAACCATGCCTATACAATGCACTCAATCATTCAAGAATATTTAATATGGCACAATGAGGCGAAAAGCTATCTAAACCTTTTCTTGAAAGCTAACAGTGAGTCAGAAGGTTTCAATTTTTGTTTCCTCTCTAGCTCATTGTACCATTTTACGCCTAGGAATGAATAGTGGCTCTGACCCAACTTTGTACGTCTCATCGGGAGTCTTAAGCAACCCTCGATTTGTAGCCTTGGAGTTATATATCGTTCGTTATCTATATTAGCGATTAGTTCTTTGACCATCTGACAGACAGCAACCTTCCTGTATATACTCTGCACCGGAGGAACAGGCAGTTCATTGTACAACAGGTTAGTGCTATAGTCGCGTGGTCTACTGAGGATTATCTTCAAGATGCTCCTCTGGACCACATACAATTGGTTTAAGGTGGTTACTTAAGCTCCTCCCCATGCAACAATTCCGTAACGTAGGATTGAGTGCACCAACGCGTAGTAAACAGATATATATATATATATATATATATATATATATATATATATATATATATATATATATATATATATATATATATATATATATATATATATATATATATATATATATATATATATATATATATATATATATATATATATATATATATATATATATATATATATATATATATATATATATATATATATATATATATATATATATATATATATATATATATATATATATATATATATATATATATATATATATATATATATATATATATATATATATATATATATATATATATGTATTTATTCTCTACTGTGAATCAATCAAATCTCATTATGATAGACTGTTTATTTTAGGAGGTAATTATTGTTTTACTGTAAAGCACCGGCATACAATAGTGCTTCCACTCTTTTCCATTTTTATCGTCTTCGGGTGTCCCATAAGAGCCGGGTAATCGAAAACAGGAAAGGCATCAATGCTCAGCAATGAGGTTCACCGCCCATTCTGAATGTAGTGCCTTTTTAAGTTGAGACGAGACTGGTATGTATGAATACACGAATGTGTCGTGTTTCCTTTTATAAGGTTGTTCACATCCGCACACCCGTCGCTGGTTACCCCGCATTGTGGGAGGTGCCGTGATGGTTTGAATGAATGAATAATATTTATTAAAGAAATATCAAATTGTTCTACAGCAGGGTTTCAAAATTATTTCAAAAAGGTTTGTTTTGATAGTAACACACATCTCGCCTTGGTAAGTAAAATCGTACCAAGATTTAGTTTTTCATAACTCATTAGTGTATGATAGATTTAAACAGTAGTGCTCTTTCAATTTATCTTTGAAAAATTAAACCAATTTGTGAGTCTAACATAGAGGAACGAGTACCTTCCTACATATAAATTTACCTGAGACCATAACGAATGGGATATTCATTTTCTCTTCTGCTGGTTATTTAATTCCCTGTGAACTAAATAATGATAAAAATGAATCTTCTTCCTATAAAGTAAAATAAATTATTAACACAGCATTCAGTTTTCTAGTTTATTTTCCTATGAACTTAATTAGGTATACCTATATCAACTCTAGATAAATAACCAACTCTTTATATAAATGTTGTTATTTATAAACAAAATAAAACGAAAGTGCTGTACTTTTTCAGCAAATATGGAGATTGGAAAATTACATCTTAGATTATACTAATTTTTGATGTTACTAAGCATAATTTTTTTTATTGAAAAATAATACAAAACAAAATATTACTAAAAAAATAATGATTCTGAGTCACGCCAAGTCTAATTTCTTGACTTGTCGTCGTGTTCTCAATAGGTACAATATCTAAGTATATTAAAAAACAACCAACATTAGGTACCTACAGTAAAAAAAGACACAAATATGGTCTCCCAAACATACATTCCTTCCTATAAATGAAATGAAAAAAAAAATGAAATCAAGAAATAATCAAGATTTTTTTTATTATTGAAAACTTCTTCTTCTTTTGGTAGATATATGTTCTGTTTCTACAGGTCCTGGGACGAGGATGTCCAGCTCTCCCTCCATCTCTTTGATGGTCTTGCCGGTGGTCGGCGTCCCTCTGGTATCTCGCGCATTACAATCTTTGGCAGCCTTTCTGGATTCATCCTCTCTACGTGATCTCTCCAGTATCGTCTTCGTTGCCTGCTCCTTAAAATATCCTCTGCATTTCAGGTTCTGCAGATCTCCTCACTGGGAATTCTGTCTCTGAGGGTTCTGCCCAAGATAGGTCTTTGCGTTTTCATCTCTGTTGTTCTGAGAAGCTGTTTTGTTCTCACCGAGTCTGCCCTTGCTTCAACTCCAACTGAATCAAATCTTATTCAACTTCATGAGTAGCCCTTTTGTTTATAAAAAAAATGATTGATAATTCTATGATTTGCTTCTAAGTGACATAAATAATCGGTGATTTTTGATGACAACTGGTATAAAGGTAGGTACTTTGTCCAAATAAAGTAGGTAATAATTGAGATTTGACGCGAATATAACTACATTTTGTTGGGCAAATTAAAATGCTACGTACATAAATATCAAACATTGAAATGGCAGGCTCAGCGGTGGAACTTAATAAATTCATTAGAAGGTTAAACCTTTCAAGTTTTACCAAACCAATAGTAAAAACATGACTCAAAACAGTTTGTAAGTAAGCACGATTTTTTTTTTAAATCTCATAATAATTATATATTATAAGTAGTTTTTCTTCTTAAATAATATATATTGTTAAATTCATATTTTATAGCATTTATAAATATTTTGTTAACAGAATAGGTATTTTTCACACGTCAGTTGGTATATATCTTCAGGAGTATAAGAAATATTGTCGACCATCGAACTATCAAAACTATTTACTACGCACTATGTCAATCCATCATTACTTATGGCATTCTTATTTGGGGCAACTGCGCAAATTCAATATTAAATTCCCTTTACAAGAGTCAAAAACTTGTAATCAAAATTATTTTGTCCCGCCCTATAAGATTCCCTACTCGAAACCTTTTTGAAAACTTCAAAGTCCTAACTCTACATCAACTCTACACTAAATGCCTTATTTGCTACTTTACATTTAAAGACACCGATAAAACACGATCACAACAAACAAGATCTACACGTACGTCATCTCACTTAAACTACCATATACCTCATCCAAACACTAGCCTTGCTCAGCGACACTATTCATATCAAGCTCCCACTATTTACAATACCATCCCAGATTCTATTAAAAATATCAATAACTACCAAAGGTTCAAAAGGGAAATAACCCTATGGATCATCGAATCAAACCCACCACAGTAACTTCTTTCTCATTTCTTTAACTTATTGTTTGTTTACTGTATGTATGTGTGTGTGTGTGTGTGTGTGTGTGTGTGTGTGTGTGTGTGTGTGTGTGTGTGTTTGTGTGTGTGTGTGCTGTGTGTGTATTTTATATGGTTCAGTATATTACGTGTGTATGGAGAGTGCCTGTGCATGTATGTTAGGAAGTGTATGATCAATTGTGCTAAATCCACTTTAAAATAATGTTGTTTAACTTACAAAACCAAAGACTGCATCCAATATAACACAGGGATTATCCCTAGCATATTGGAGAGCAAAACCTCTAATTGACAACAAAGCGCAAGAGAGTGTCAATGGTCTGGATGTGTCTGTGTACCCTTCCATTGTCTCTGTCTCAAATATATACATAATATTTTTTTTTATATATACCTTTAATATTGATGTCAAACCTCTTAATGTACAATGTCATGTTTATTATAAATAAATAAAAATAAATTTTCGTATTAACGTATTTACTCCATAATATAAGATTTAATATTATTCGTGCATATTATGCAGTAACAGAACCAAACGCAAGAATTAGCCCACACACTATCAGACAAACACACAATAATACTCTCTTCAAAACAGATCACAACACACAAAATTGAAATTAAAACAATTATCACACCTACAGCGCATTTGAGCTTAGATATTGTAGAGGTATTTAAATCATCCTATTTAATGATTTCCTTGTATAGCCACAATTATATTATATTGAAATCCTTTGCCTTCATTTTTTTGTAAATCCTTTGCAAGTTTCTTTTTACTACGAAACACTTCTTCCGGTAGCTTCCGCGCGTTATCTGTTTCCGGTAGATCTTTATAATATTCATGGTAGGTATAGCAGCATTGTTGCAGTATGTTGATGTTGGTATATTTCCGAGTATTTGTGTAGCTCTGAAATATATTTTCATGGTTCGGAAGCAGGAGGTAGAATAATATATTTTACATACCTACTAATCAGGAAATCTCTCACTATGCGACATTAAAATGTAAAATTATTGTGATAATACTAACAAAAATTATTGCTACATAAATTTTTCATAGATTTCAAGGTTCAAGTGATAAGGTCATAGATTTTTATTATAATATACTAAATGGAGTACTCCGTGCAAAAAGTGAGTCATGGAATATCGCGCGTTTGACGTTTTGGTTGGCAACATATTTCAATTCCCTTACATTTCAACTCTTCTTAGATAACTGTTCTCTGAATCTTAATATACAAAGTGTTTTTTTTTGACAAATAAATCCGAAAACAATTCACATTAGTCGTTATTCTCTTTTAAAAAACGATGTGGTCTGCCAACCAAAACGTCAAATATCCCGTGGAAAAATGCCTACGACATCTAGTTTATTATAATAAAAATCTATGGTTAAGGTTTTAATCTATGTGTAAGAAGAGGACTTGTGTAAAAATAAGGTATGAGGGTGTTTAAAAAAGTGCAAATATTGACTCAGAATAAAATTAGATGTTTATAATAATTTACGCGTAGGCTTATATTTTTTTACTTCTTACATACAATATTTTGTGACTGAATACATTGGCTTTATACCTTCAACAAAGTGAATGCTTGTGTTGTTGATGAAAAATAGAAAAAATATGTATTGTGGCATAATTTTATGCAATTTTATTCATTAGGTACAATTTACATTATGTTAAACTAAAACTGAGTAAACAATTGGTTTCGAAACGACCGCACCTTCCTCAGCAATTGTTATATACCTATCAGCACTGAGGGATTCGAGATTGTTTTAACGGGTTGTAGGTATCAAATAACTTGAATCAACGTGAATTGTTATAAATAAATTATATTAATTAAATATATTTTACTGAAAGTGCGTTTATCAATTTGCAAAGGGTTTTTCGCTCGAATTGGAAATGTGTTACACGATAAAATTACTCTATTTCGAAAATCCATTGTGGCGTAAAATTATACGTGCTGTAAATATAAATGTATGGAGGGGAGATCCGTGTAATCAATAGGTTCCCTTATAAAGTTCGGAGAGTTCAAAGAATTAATGAACCTTTCAAATGTCGTCAACAGATTCACCAATTTTACCTGTCGAGTATCGAAAAACAGGAATAAAGGAAATGATGTCCACGGTTTCAAAAGACCGGATATTATAAACAATACGTATGATCTAAAACTGCTTCATAACAAATTCTTTCGAAAAACTTTTTGCTTTTAACTAAAAAGTAGTGTAACAGTAATTTGTGGGTATGAGTTCACGAGTTCTTATTAGCGCTATCGATTAGTGTTTTGCTAGTAATCGTTCATTTGGGAATATGTACATTAACTTCTCCGTATCAACATTCCGATGAGAACTCTACAAACGATCTTCTTGGGAATTCTTTCGGACCCATTGGACATACGGACCGACCTTGTAGCCACGTAGAGCGACACCATGGCCCAATAATTAGAAAAAATATGAACACACAGTTTTCATGAAAACTGTATACTCAACACCAGTTGATTATGGCCTTGTAAGCCGAAAGGGTCGTCGGAGACAGAATAAATAATTTAAAGAATAATGTGTGTCCATATTTTTTCTAATTATTATGGGATTCACAAACTATACGTCATCTCAATCGACAGATTAAAAACTGCTAACATCAAGGCTTGACTTTTTCTAAAAAAGGGGGTGCACTCCATCTGTTGCGGCGACCCATCTGTTTCCTTATAATTAGCTCTCATTGACACTTTAGGTGCAGTGTCTGCAAGGTTCATAGTTCTCCAGACTCTTTTTATGTTCTTCGTGTGTTCTTTCAGAGAAGCAAGGGTTTGTTAATTGTCCCCTTAAACCGCACGGGTGGTGGTGGGAGAAGAACAATAAACGTTTCAGAAACAGCATGATTCACATCTTCAGTGACTTTTAAATCTTGTAGATAATCTTGAAATGTATTGGAGATGTTCAAAAGCTTTAAATTACTATTTTTTAATTAAGATATCTACGATATACGCGTCAAGGAATTAACACAAAATTTAAACGAAATTTTCGCCTAATGTATTATTGGTTTTTATTTATATGAGTAAATGCCACTATTAACAAATATAAATAAAACTTCAAACATTAAATATAAAACATTTAAGAAAATAAAATAAATATAACGATATCCCACTATCTATCTGAGTTTATATACGAACGGCTTCTAAACACAGCTAACTGATTGGCTGCTATCTAACATGGCCCAGGCTAGCAGAGTTATTGTAGTGGCTATTGTAAACCCAGACGGACGATGAATGAATTCTGTCATATGCAAGTACCTGACCGATCTGTATAGAACAGGGTGATACGTCTGGTAATTTGTTTTTTGTACGCGAAAAGGAATTGGTCTTGCATTTGGTCATCACTATTTTGACCATACAAAAAACTGCGTAAGCGTTGGATTATAGTCATATTACTACTATGAGTTTAAAATAACAGCCTGCGCTCTTTCAATCCTCAAACTATGATCCTAGGAGACGGCAATAGAAACTCATCATTTTGAAAAATAAAAAAATACAAATCACAAAAAAAAACATTTACTCATACCATTAAATAATATTACGTTAAAAATAAATCAAACAAAAACAAAAAAGAATTGGCGAGTGTGTATTTTTTTTTTATTTAATCTGAAATTGAATTGTACGGCCGGTAAATTTGGGAAAATAAATACGTGCTTTTCAAATCTGCCGAGTATAAAAGGCTAGCATTAGTATAAACCTATTGTTATGGACAAGATGGGAGGAAATGGACAACGTACACCTTTTTGTTATTGTCAAATTGAAGAAATATCGAACACGGGTCATGTTATACATAAGCATATTAGATAAATTTAAATTACTACCATACCATCACGCCGTTTCCCTTTTTCTCGCGGTACACAATGGTGTCGTCGCACCGACTCTAATGTATGCTAGTGAGACATGGACATGGCAGAAGACGCATGAAAGTAGAATTAACGCGGTTGAAATGAGGTCACTAAGACGAATGTGTGGTAAAACGATTTATGATAGAATAAGAAATGAGGATATTATACGAGAATGTATGATTGAAAGAAATATCGTAAGTAAGATGAAAATAAATGCCCTTAGGTGGTTCAGCCACATAGAAAGAATGAGTGATGACCGTCTGACAAAAAAAGTGTACAAGGCTGATAAAAGAGGAACGAAAAGTAGAGGTCGGCCAAGAAAAAGTTGGCACGATCACATAAATGGGATTTTGAAAGATGGTGATGTTAGAAGTAAGAATAATAGAAGAGCGTGTATGAGACGATGTATGGACGTGAATGAAGCGTCTGGCGTTCGGTTCTCTCTGCCTACCCCAAATAGGGAAATTAAAGATAAATGTTTAGACGAACGTTTACCGCCATCTCGAAATCTCCGCAAATAAATTTAATGTATACCTACATACTTTTTATTTAAAAGAAACAAAATGTTTTTCTTGCGAATACATCTCTCCTTTGACGATGAAATGTACCTATTGATGCTCATTGGGAAACTATTTAATTGAATCATGAATGCAAACACTTCAAGTTCCAGAAAAATATAAGAGAATATTTCTCTGCGTTCTTTGAGAATTTGTAAAACTAAACAAAAACGAATTTTATCGATGAAACGTGTGCTTTATTATTTTGATTAAAATATTTATTTGTGCATATAGGCATTTTTTGTGTAGTATTTAATAAATAATAATTGTATTATTTATTTAATTTAAAGGAGAAACATTAAGCAAATTACAAAAGACGGAAATGAATGTAAAGAAAACACCATTTATCGTTTTTTTTTTGTATCGTTGACGTTCTCTTAATTTCATATTTTGCCGCGTGGCGGGCAATATACCCACCAGATGTCGCGTCGGCGGCAAAAATGATAGTTGTCAAAATAATAATTTTCAGGAAGAGATTATCTGTGGTTAAAAATAAATAACTTATTGTAATTTTTTAGTGTTTTAAATTGTAATTTTACGGAAATAAAGGGCATTAAATGTTGATTCTCTCAAAAACAGAAACGCAATTCTTGTCTTTTATTTGATGTAAGTGTATAAAAACATTATATGAATATTAAATATTTGCCAAAATAGTTCCCTCATCATCATACATAACATTACCTTTACTCAATATAAAAATAAAATTACTAAAACATACATACCTACGTAAATAGAAGTATAAGTTTTAAATAAAATATATAAAATACAAAAAAAAATAAACCACTAAGTCCATAAGTAATCTTAAACTATAAACAAACAAAGATGGGTCGATGACAGAGCGGTAAGCGCGCTGGGCTAGTAATCCAGTGGTCGCGAGTTCGAATCCTGCCTCGACCAATTTAATTCACCTATAGCACAAACATTTATGTTTAATTTAGGGAATGCAGGAAGATGTATATGTACATACTATTTAAGAAGGACATATTCATTTAAAAAAAAGTGATAATGTGGTATGTAGGAATTGAGGGGAGTGGGGAAGGATAAAGGAATTAGGTATTATATGCCTCATATCACTGCGTCATTGCCGATATACTCCTACGAAATAGCGAATATGTATTATTGAATATATCAGTATCATAAAACCTTGTATTATACTACTTACAAATGCGTCGAAAGCATGAATGAATTAAATGTATATATAATTAGTGCTACAGTGTGGTATATGAAATATATTTGAGTGTCTGCTTGTTCTAGCTGGCACATGTTACTTATTATTTGGGAAGCATCAAAACATTTATTAACTTTTTGTGTATATGTAAGTGATAGAACATTCTGGGTTATTCGGTACGTGGGGGATTCAAGGCCATGAAATTTACTCGAATATGTGTACTTTAGAAAATGAAGGTGTGATTTGAAATTGATCGTTCTTGGGTATTTTTTATACTCTTTCTATTCTATTCATATTTGTGTTTTAAAAAGGACCAGATCGGGGTACAATGCTCTAGGATTAGCCTAATGTAAGTTATGTAAAAAAACCAGGAGAGTTTGGTTATTGAAAAAGGGTTGCTTTAAGCGAACTATGAATCTGAGCAATTTAAAAGCTTTGTCAATTATTATAGCATGTATATCGTCCCTCTGCTGACCAACTGTCGCATCTGACATTTTTTTGGAAACTCGAGTTAGGACCACTAATGTGTATTTATATGTTGTACGCATGTTCTTACTAAGAGCATGTCCAGATAAGGCGTTTTGTGCGCGAGCCCACTCGTGCGCTTCAATTTCTATTGCGTCCAGATACCGCGTTTTACGCGCGTTCTACGCTGGGAGGGATTAGACTGCCAGTTACAAACATGGACATGAAAATCATTTTTTTCTTTTCTTCGGAACTACCAGCTTCACAAAAAAATTCGACTAATTCTTCCGAGTTCCTACGTTTTATTGGTCTATTGGAATAGTCTGTTGATTCCATATCCCATATGGCTACTCTTTTTTCAACTTCATCAATAAAAAGTTCCGTATCAAAGTTATCACGCTCCATTTCAAACCAAATACGTCCACTCGCCACAGATTCGCGCGTAGTACTGGGCGCAGCAATGGTGCCCGAGTATCTCGACTTGCGCGGCGCTCGCGAGTCAAACGGGCGAGTCGAGAGTCGCGTTCATTGCAAGCGTTTTACGCGTGAGTGAGGAAACGCGCGGCAGCATCTGGACGGGATGTATGTAGCTCTAGTATCTCAGGAACGCGCGAGTGACTACGCGCGAGTGGGCTCGCGCGCAAAACGCCTTATCTGGACATGCTCTTAAGATTTCGACTGTATCACCTCCCGTTAACTTAGAATAGCTTAGTGATTTGTTGTCTACGAATTACTGAAAATAAAATCTCACTAATAGACCTATGTGCAAATACGATTCTAATATATATAAGAGTGATTCATATATATAAGAATGTAAATAAAATAATAAAATATATTTACAACGTGTCACCGTGTGCTGGAAGAGATGAAAATATGCACGGGCAAAACACTAAAAACGCTCTCCTGAACAATTCGCATTTTGCAGATACGACTGTTAGTCAGGGGAGGGCCGACATGTGCTTTAAACTTAAGTCTTCTTGAAGTTAGTGACATTCAGTAAAAGCGTATAGGTTTGTTTATTTACATGTCATTTGCATAGGCTTTCAATTGCGAATATTTGAAATATTTGTATTTGTTTTAAATATAAACATTAAAGAGTCACGGTCCCAATATAGAGCCCTGGTATTAAACGAATATATGTGAAAGAAAAAAAAAGTCCTTGTCCCCAAAAAAGAGTCAAGTTATATGGTTGTTTATACAGTATCTTTGTACAATATCTAGTACTTGGGGTGGAACTCTTAGATTCTCGTACTTATAAAAAGATATGTCTTCTTAACACACTTTTATTTACAACGATCAGTATACAATACAATTCAATGTCAATACTAATTATACACATGACGGAAGAATGACGCGCAGCCCGCTCGACCAAACAATATATAGGTAGGTACTCTCACGCTACAGAACTGCTATCTCTTTCATTCACATATTTCACAGTTTCAAACACTCGAAAAAACTCAACGATGTTAATGCGTCATGATGACGTGGCAAGAAAATCAAAAACCATAGAAAAAGTCGACTAATGACATCACATGACGTCAGTATTATTTTTAAAAAATACGAAAATATATCTGATCGGTTTGAAGGTTTGTTTTTCCATCTCCATTTTTTCGTATTTCTTCCCGTCTACAAAATGACCGTGACCTTTAAGCTAAAAGTATGGGTACCCATCTAAAATTATTATTGTTGAATAATCCAAATTGGCTAAATTGGAACATTTGCTATTCCATTCAAGGAAATGTGTAGTATCTCAATCGAGTATTCGGAAATAATTTCTATACGTGATGAGAATATCCGACTGCGCTTTAAGTCTTGCCTTTTGATGCTATAAGAGCTAAATTAGCTTCAATCATAAAAATTAATCTTATCTTTGGAAAATAATGTGATCAGATGAAGAATCAAAGAAGACGATTAATTCTATAATAATATACATATAGGTATTTACGATATCATAATTTCGGATGTATTCAAATATGAGAGCTAAGTTTAAAATTATCCAATCTACTGAAGTTAAAAGTATTGTTTTCAGGTAAAATCAGTTAGATCTTATAATAGTCTGTGTGATAATGTTTCACAGTCTTTATTAATTATTATTCTACTGTTTTTATACCTTTTGATCTGATGATCGTTTCGCTGTCGTTGCCCTCTTTACACTCGAATCCGTTTCCAGAACAACAATAGGTCATTGTACATACATTAATTACATAAACATTTTGATTGGTCGGTATGCAGTGTTCGCACAACAAGAACAACAATAGGAAAGTGCACTCACATTAATAACTCTAACATTTTGATAGGCTGATATGTATTGTTGGCACAAGAACAACAATAGGAAAGTGTACACACATTAATAACTCAAAACATTTTGATTGGTTGGTATGTAGTGTTGGCACAACAAGAACAACAATAGGTCATTGTACACACATTAATTACACAAACATATTGATTGGTAGGTATGTAGTGATCGCACAACAGGAACAACAATAGGTAAGTATACACACATTAATTACACAAACAATAAACAAATTTATAGATAGGTATGTAGAGTAGTGTAAAAAAAACAATATCTTTTAGTAAAATAGCGATTATAAATGATAATGAAATATACAAGTAACTTAACATAAAAAAAGAAGAAAAAAACAGCAGAATTATTATATGTAGACAAAAAAATAACAAAACACAGCAATAACTATAAAGTATGATTTGCGTTGAGTAGCCTTTTAAAACCAAATGCCTTATAAATAATCGCTATCTTAATCGCTATAGTCCAAAGTATATAAAATTGTATTTATCAAACAATTTTTGAATGATATTCCTTCTAGGTCTAATTATTCCTTCCTTATCTCATTCCCATGACCAGTCATCATAGCAGTGAGCAGTATTATAAAATTAATAATCCGAATCAATAAACTCTTTTCTAGACTGCAAACCCCTCCCAACGCTACGTAGTGCGCTTCTTCGGAAGAGCAAAATCGACCCAAATCCTAATAGCTGATGTCCCCTACGTAGACATGTTAAAAAAAATCTATAATAACAAGTGAAATTCTTTTTTCTTACTTTCCAATTTACGGTTTTATTTGCAGTTCATTTATACTCTGAAAGTTTTCCCCTGCTAATATTATATTATGTAAGAAAAGTTATATCACACAGTCCACGTTGTCTTACCCGTGTCTTTATTACGCTTCGCAAAGAAACATTAAAAACACCGGAAAGATTCCGTGAGGTGAAAAAATTCACAAAATATTGCTGTATAAGTTTTACTTCCTGGATTCCTGGTTGTTAAGAATAAAAAAATACAAGACAAGAAATGAGATGCGCGCGACAATATTCTGAGATGGAATAAAAACAAGACGGTTTTTATAAAGATTGGTCTCCACTATAAAATATAATATACTTAATATTAAATAATCATAAACTGAAAAATAGGTGTTTGTTGTAAGATTTGCTCCGAAGCTACTTTGTTTATTATTTATTTTTTTGAGACACAGCAAGTTAATGGTTCAATTTATTACAGTTTATATACATAAAACATGTACATATTGTCAATTCTCCAATTATTAAGAGTGTCTGCTGCATGCTCTAAAAAAACAATGAACTTTTTACTATTATTATTGCTAACACTTCATTCAGAAAAAAAAAGTATTTACCTATTCCCTTTTCTTTCAACACAAATTAAATTACAAACGACATAATTATTAATGGATATTAGCATAACAGAAGCAAATGAAACCCAAAATATTAAAATAAAATAGCTATGAAAGAAGAAGTAAAATATCGTAGAATCACTGATGACCAAATTTTTAAATAGAAAAATTTCATACAATTGTAATACAAAAAACTGAATTAGATAATTTATTTACATTTTTTTACAATTATATTCTACATAAATATTCTGACGATCCAATTCTTATTGGTACGAAAACGTCTATAACCAACGAGCGACCGTGGATAAAAGAATTTTTTCTGCGCCGTGTGACGTAATAAATCCCGTATAAATGCAGTCAACTTTTTGACATTTCTCATATACCTGCTTAAATTCAGACGGCTAAATTAAGACGAAACAGAATAGGACATATGGAATTCTTGGATGGGGTGAATAGTATAAAACTAACTAAAAACCACTTGAAAAAATCAATATACTTCCCCTCCTGTGAATTACTTAAACAATTTCGCGTTTCAATACGGCTTAGGTAAGGCGCGCATGGAAGCTAAAATTCATCGGCCGATTATTATCGGCAGATGAATTTATCGGCCGATAATAATCGGCCGATAGGTTCTAGCGCGCATGGAAGCTTATAGAATCGTACGATTGGAAATAACACGGCGGTCAACATTCATATATTTAAAATACGATATGTATATTCACAAGTTTTAATATACATATGATTAGAAATATGGATTTTTTTATTCATTAAGTGGAATATTTATTAAATTACCTATGTAACTGTTAATCAATTTAGCAATAACTTACCCAATTCAGTTCTTTTATTATGATTTAGCTGTACCCAACTAGTTAATAATATTTCGCTTAATTTTTTATCATACAATGAAGGACGTGCTTCAACATATTATATAATTAATTGTTCGGAATCAATATTTATTTCATCCATGTTTTCTGACATTTCGTTTGGCAACACTGACAACGTACTTCTCGATCTACTGCGCTCGGACTATTAAATTATCGGCGAGCATGCGCCATGCGCGCCCTCTCATACAACAGTATTGGTTACAAAAAATCGGTCGATCGAGATCGGCCGATTTTTTTGTGTCTCGTCACAGATTTTTAAATCGGCCGATTCTGTTAGCTTTCATGCGCGCTCTTACATGTTATTCGTATGTTGTAGCTCACCGATAATAATTAATCGGCCGATGGAATTAGCTTCCATGCGCGCCTACCTTTAAACAACGGCTTAAAAATAAAAAATTAAATAATAATTAAAAATATTTCAAAATTATTAAAATTATATCAATAGTAATACCAGAATAAGATCAAAACCTAATATAACCATCCCCCGACTGAAGCCCAACACCATTTTACATATTAAGTACTTATTTTTTATCCAGCTGTGAGGCACCGGCTTAGAATAGTAGTGCTTCCACTCTTTTCTATTATTGTTTTCGAGTGTCCCGTAAGAGCCGGGTAATCGAAAATACATCAGGAAACAATAACATCTGACATAGTTCAGCAATGAGGTTCACCACCCATTCTGAATGTAGTGCCTTTTTAGGTGAGACGAGACTGGTGTGTGGGTATACACAGATGTTTTGTGCTCCCTTTTATAAGGCAATGCACACCCGCACACTTTTCGCTGGTTACCCCACATTGTGGGATATGCCGTGATGGTATGAACTTATTTTTTATTATATTTTAAACTTTTTGGGCACATAAGCACAATGGCGGGCTTATTGCCAAATGGCAATATCTTCCAACCAACCATATTCATTTGGTGAAAAATATTGTATTTATGATATGTACCAACAATTTTATGAATACCTACAACATATAATAAAAATATTCATTCATTCATTCAAACCATCACGGCATATCCCAAAATATGGGGTTACCAACGAAAGGTGTGCGGGTGTGCATTGCATATAAAAGGGAGCACAACACATATGTGTATACCCATACACCAGTCTCGTCTCACCTAAAAAGGTACTACATTCAGAATGGGTGGTGAACCTCATTGCTGAACCTCATGTGAGATGTTATTGGTGCCTGTTGTATTTTCGATTACCCGGCACTTACGGGACACACGAAAACAATAATAGAAAAGCGTGGAAGCACTATTCTAGGCCGGTGCCTCACAGCTAGTAAAAATATAATTATATATTATAAAACAAAACAATAAAGAAACTGAGGGAACAGGAGAGGGGGGGGGTCAAGGATTGGATACATAGGCATAAAACATTTCAATGATCTTAGAGAATTACAGAATACATTTTGTTCAATAAATAAATATTTAGACATACCTATTGGCAACTCTAAAAATAAAACATAAATATAATAATATAATTAATAAATTATTAAAATAACAATATAACTTTGTTTATTTCCACTTATTTATTTTTATTCCACAACAACAAGTTTCAAGAACTACCGTTATCTTCTTCAGGAGGGTTTAAACTAAAAACTAATTTGGTGTGGTGTGCGGCCGGGTCATAGGTATAGCGGGAGGTGGGGGTAAGGGGGGGAGTAGGCGTTGCCCTAACGGACTTTTTAAATTTGTGTATATATTCACGTGTTTTGGTACCACTTTATTACGTAAGCACGATTGTAGAAAGTATATACATATTTAGAACTAAGAGTCTGTATTTTAAGTGCACTTTTTTGTAAGTTTTCGCCTTTATTGCCGTATCGGCATTAGACAAATATTCTAAGGTAGAAGGTAGAAATATTCTATAATATAATTATTAAAACTCAACGTTGTCCAATACATCAAAATTCAACGTTTACGTTGGCTTGGACACGTTTTTAGAATGGAGGATAGCCGGGTCCTAAAGAAAGTATTGGACACCTTGTCATGTTATTTTTATTATAAAGTAACATGACCTACTTACCTGAAACAAATAAATTAGTACGACTTTGGACAATCCCTTTTAAAATTAATTAAAAATAAATTTATAAGACTGGCCACAATATTAAGGAATGTTCTTTTGAGGGGTGGTAACATCGCGGTGTGGCACACGCGTCCTTTTCCTTTTTTTTTGGCAAGCGTCACGCGGACGAATCGGTCGGAGCCGATAATGGCTGCCGATATTAAATAACCTGTGTGATAAAAGGCCAATTAAAATGCCTCGTAACGTTCCGGGATAACCAGGAGAAATCCTAATTTCTCCTTTTTTATCCCGTTTAATTGTAGTATAATACCACACGATGTAACGTCGATGATAGTATCACATTATAAGAAGACGATGTCTTCTTATTAAACCTCATATTTGTGTCTAAGAAGCATTATTTGGCTTCTACAAAATGGCGAACGGCCTACTTCAACCGAAAAATCTAACTTCTTGTCATATTCTACAGCATAAATCAACGGAATCTTCACAACCTCCTTCGATTATTATGTTAATGTTTATTTGATATCATTCCTTCCGAATGATCAAAATGATAACTTCTTCTGTTTTAAAATTTAATGTTAAAAATGTAAATCAAGGTTAAAAATCCTATGTATCTCATCTATTTATAACGATCATATAAATTGGCCAATTTTAAACTAAAAAGAAATTTTGTTAAAAAAATAAAATACTGTATTCTGTTTAAATTGTTAATTTAATATCGCTCATTGCATATAAACATAATTTTTATATTGGTTATTAATTCCATGTAACTGTATAATTCTGCAACAATATATTTATGTCATTGATAAATCTGATGTTCATATTTCTCTCTCCACCCAATATTGATTAGACAAGAATGATGAAAACTTAATTATGATTTAATCCACTTACTTGAACTTTTTTTTATATATTTATTTTCCTTGGCCATAATTTGGCAGACCGTGGAAGGATAATTTCGTCGCCTTGGGATCGCGGTCTCATGCGAACCACTGTCTGGTCGGTGGTGAGGTGTCGTACCGTCGGGGCGAAGCCCCCGGGGCTCTTTACTGTCCCCACGAACGGATTCACACCCTCACAATTGGCGCTCGTACGTGAGGCGCGGATATACCGCCACAATTGACACCATTCAACGTGGAATGACCCTAAAACGAAATCGTCTTTCTAAATTCTAAATCTTTCATTTTTTTTGTAATTTTGGTCTTGCCGGTCCAAGGATGGCGCCCTTCTTTTTATCATCATTCATCATCAGCAATGGCGCTACAGCCCGGTGCGAGCCTTGGCCTCCTCAAGAAACTGCCTCCATCCCGCCCTGTCGACAGCAAGTCTCCTCCAGTTTGTCTGTCCGATCGCTCTTATATTGCCCTCGATGTCGTCCAGCCATCTCATCCTAGGTCTCCCTCTGCTTCTTCTTCCTTCAGGACAGGTGTCCAATACTTTCTTTGGGACCCGGTAATTATTTATAATTAATTATTTATAACCCGGTAATAATTTTATCATCATTAATTCTTGTCAATCATTGGCGGGGACGGAGAAATATACTTTGAGGAAATGTGATACAGTTAGTTACGTGGAGAATCCTTGTTCCATTCCTTACCCAACCCTTTCCATCCGAACGAGACAACAACGCAGTATAACGAGCATCGGACACACCAGCAACCATCCACGGCGGACGACAGTTGCGTCAGCAGATACGCGGCTACTCCAGAGATTGCCCTGAAGAAGAGGCGACCACCAAGTCATGTGGGATGTTTATCAACGCGGGAGGAGGAATTCTATTTTAATTATCAGGTCGTACTGTTCCATTATTTTAAATATAAAAATGTCCATAATTTAAAAATCATAATCTTTGAATTTATAATGTTTTTCTTACAGTGGATCATACCTTTCAATATGAGCCAAACGGCAGGTATTTTAATACCTACCAAAACTTATACTATTTTATAGGTATTGTGTTCAACAATATAATAATTTTGTCATTATATTTTGTTTGGTGGGTAATAATAATATTTTTCTATAATGTACAAAGTACATCTAACAATATTGTTCAACATAAAAATATGTCAAGTACCCACAAAAATATTTTTATATAGTAAATGTTGTACACAATGCATCATCAATTTATTTGAACAATAAATTTTTGTCACCAATTTTTCAGTAGGTAACCAGTTGTCTAGACACATTGATACAGTGAACATTATGATTGAAATCAACTATCTTAAAATTATTTTGTTGTGCAACTTTGTTTTATAAAATAAAAAAATACTATTCCACCATTGGTGTGAACTATAATAAAATAAAACAATAAACATCAACCTTATACAAAGTGAAACTAATCGTTAAGAAATATTTCTCCTTTCTGGACGAAAATATTCTGTTTTCATATAAACTTAATTTCAATTTTATAAAAAGTTTTGATCAAACCACCTGTTAATTTTTCCACTTTAATGTGGGTGAGTAATTGAAAACTTATTTTTAAATACTTTGAGTTTTCATAGTTGGTGTGCTCCATGAATAGAACCCTATAGACGAAGGATGTATTTAATTGTGTGAGGACGAACTAAATATTCCTAAAATTTTCAGCTTTTGGTCCCGTCTTCTGGACTTTGATATCCTGCATTTCTACCTAATTGTTGAGACCAGAGAATTTTGAAGGAAGTTGCTGAGATCATCTCTAGACCTCAGGACTGTTGGTGTTCGACTCTACACGCGGTTCTTCCACCCTGACATAACTTTTGGAAAGGACGCAACTCGGTTTCATTTTTTCTCGATCGACATTTTACTGCTGCAAGAACGAAGAATCTCCATCTTACGTTTTATTGTCTGGTATTTACTTATTTGTTGTTTTTATGTACTATTTCTAATTTTTAAGTATCATTGAGTAGCAACTGATAGCTCTTCATCGGGGAAATCTTGAAAAATAACTTATTTTAACGTTTTAAAATTGCAATACTTATGATTTTGTGCTGACAAATTCAAATTTTTTGTAATTATTCGGCTCTTATAAGCCAAAGTATTTTTTCTCTTGAGAAATACCTAAGTATTCTGTCAAATATTCCTGAAGAGAAGGAGATTGGATAATTATCGCATACACTCAGTAAATTATAATACTTACAATTTTATGCTGATTATACCATTTTAATTTTTTTTACAATTTTACAAATATTTTGAATCAGGTGAATTGATTACTTTCGATGGTTCAATGTGTGGCACGATTCTGTGCATATTGAACATTGATAGCATTGTAATTCTATAATATATTCTTCATAGAAAACTTAATAGTTTATTTAACAATTTAAATAACGTGCTCGACTTAGTGCATTTTTTTTCTCTGTTAATTCATATTTCTTGTTAGTAGAAATTAATTTTTTTAATTCTTCAACCATTTTAAATATCGCATTTTAAATATGGAGATCATTCCTGAAAGTTCATTTAACTCGGTCTCTCAATTAAAAGCCGAATTATCAAATAGAGGTTTCAAGCCAGATAAAAAATTGAAAATTTTACAACAACAGGCGCGTGCATGGAACCATTCTCTAGCTCACATGGAAGATTATTTGAGAAGGAAAGGTCTCGAAAATCAATCCTCTAGTATTTCACCTCTTGAACGTAGCTCAGAACAGGACTTAGCCGGTTCTACGCGATATATGGAAATCGGGGAGAATGAAGTTCAAACGTCAGATAGAGTTAGACGAACTGAAAATTCAAATCGAACATGCTGTTCGAAAAATGAATATTTTCTCAAAGAATCGAGGATAGCGGGATTGACTAGCCTTAATTTAAAATATGACGGATCATCCGACGTTATAGATTTCTTAGAAGAATTGGAATATTTACAATATGCCCGTAGAATCCCTGAAGAACTAATATTACGTGCATTCTCCGATTTAGTATGCGGACACGCGGAAGTATGGTACAGAGCGAACAGAACATTATTTAATTCGTGGGAGCAACTTAAATCTTCTTTGACAAAACGTTTTGTGAAGGCCGGTCGTAATGCGACATTAGAACGTGAATTGAGGGAACGTGTTCAGAAACCTGGCGAACTCACCTCGAACTATATCGAATCCGTGCATTTTATGTCCAAAAAATTAGCCAAGCCTTGGGAAGAGTCGGAAGTCATACGTCACATTGTGAAGCATGCTCGTCCCGACTGTAAATTAATTCTACGCACCTATCACGCCTCGTCAATATCCCATTTAATGGACATGGTCCATGCTGATGAAGAATTGGATGAAGAAGAGTTCGTACCGATGTCGTATCCATCTAGTAAAAACTTCACGAAATCTAAAAATATATCACACCCGGTCACCGCAGTATCAAATGCTGCTCCCCTTATTTGTAAAAAATGTGATAAAAATGGTCACTTAACGAGAGACTGTAAACTTATACCTAAACCAATATGTTTTAAGTGCAGGAAGATAGGCACCTTAACCTCTAAGTGTTGTGGTGTGAAGAACTCCACATCGCACCCTAAGAATAATAATAATAATTTTCAAAGTTCAAATGAAAACTCAAAAAACGCATAAGTGCCCGCGGCTCTTGTCAGCCAAGGACAAATTATTCGGACCCCGCGGCACTTATTGAACATGTAAAATTTGTCAAATGGTTTTTGTCATCTACAAAAATAGCTCCTGTTATTTGTGCGAGAAACAAAGACATCCGCCCTTATTTAACTTTTTTTGTAAAAAATCTAAATTTTGAAGGTCTGCTGGACTCAGGCGCATCCGTCTCTTGCATAAACTATAACCTATATGATACTCTTTTTCCTTTTAGATTGGGTTCTGAAAACGTGAAAACGTCAATCTATACCGCTGATAGAAGCTCCCAGCCGGTCAATCAAATATTTTATTTGCCTGTCACGATAGAAGGTGTCGAAAAAGTTATTAAATTTTATATAGTTCCTAACCTCCATCCGAATATTATATTGGGAATCGATTGTCTATTGGCGTTTGATTTATGTCCTCAATTGTTAAAAAATATAAGAATAGCTACTTATGAGGAAAACTCTTAAGATGTTTCTGCTCTATCCTCGGCCCAATCTTTGTCGAATAGAGAAAAAATAGAATTAAACGAAATGATTAAAAAATTTGAGGAGGTATCCTTTGAGAAAAAAGGTTTAGGTAGAACTCATATAGTTGAACATAGGATAATTACGGAAGGAGAGGCCATCAAGCAGAGGTATTACCCTCTTTCACCTGTCAAACTTGCTCAGTTGGAGAAAGAATTAGACGAGATGCTCGCCTTAGATGTAGTAGAACCATCGCGATCGTCCTGGTCTAATCCTGTGATCATGGTCCCCAAGGCTGACGGTTCGGGTCGGTTCTGTCTTGATTCGAGGAAGCTTAATTCCGTAACTGTGAGAGACTCATACCCTCTCCCGCATATTCAGAGCATTCTGCAGAATTTAAATGGAGCTAGGTACATTAGTAGTTTAGATTTAAAGAAGGCCTATTGGCAAATTGGGTTAGAGAAGGCTTCGCGGGAGAAGACAGCCTTCGTAATTCCAGGAAAAGGCTTATATCAATTCAAGGTATTACCCTTTGGGCTGAAAAATTCGGCGGCCGAAATGCAGAGGATTGTAGATAAACTGTTCGGGCCTGAATTCGATAAAACTGTTTTTGCTTATGTGGACGACTTAATAATTCTGTCAAAAGATTTTAAATCCCATATAGAAACATTACACTTGGTTTTAAACCGTTTGAAAGAGGCTAACCTCACCATTAATCTGGAAAAATGTGAGTTCTGTAAGAGCGAATTGAGATATCTAGGTTATATCGTAGATGCTAAAGGTCTACGTACAAACCCTCAAAAGGTCCAAGCTATAAATGATTTTCCGAGACCCCGTTGCATAAAGGACATACGAAGTTTTGTAGGAATCTGTTCGTATTACCGGAAGTTTATTAAAAATTTTGCAGATCTATCTGTGCCCTTGACACGCCTTACGAGCACTCGTAAGGGCGTTAATAATTTTGTATGGTCAGAGGAAGCGGAAAAGGCGTTTATAGCCTTAAAAAAGGCACTAACCTCAACGCCATTGTTGGCAAACCCTGACTTCTCTCACCCCTTTGAGATTCACGCGGATGCCAGCGCAGTGGGTATTGGAGCTGTACTTGTGCAAATTATCAATGGTTCCGAACAGGTGATAGCGTATTACTCCCGTACACTTCATAAGAACGAAACGAACTTTGCGATTACTGAGAGAGAATTGCTGGCAGCTCTAGAAGCCATTCGACATTTCAGGCCCTTCATTGAAGGTTCTCATTTTAAATTAGTGACCGACCATTCGAGCCTTAAATGGTTGGTATCGTTAAAAAACCCCACTGGTCGGTTAGCGAGATGGTCTACTGAGCTATTGCAATATTCGTTCGATGTAGAACACAGAAAAGGAAAATTTAATGTTGTCCCAGACGCTTTATCCCGTATTGAAATTGCCACCTTATATGTAACTACCGAGACCCAAGATGATTGGTATTTGAAAATATTCAAGGGAGTACAGGAGAAACCTCAGGAAACCTCAGGAAACTATTTGATTCAGGACGGTAAACTGTTCAGAAATTCGAAAATCGCTTGGAAAATGGTAGTCCCGAAAGAGGAACGCTTAAATATTCTAAAAACCAATCATGACGCAGATAACGCTGCCCATTTAGGTATATTTAAAACCTATAAAAAAATTCAGTTAAGATATTATTGGCCATTTTTTTTAATGCAGAATTATATTAGGTATTAGCAAAAGTGTGTCGGAAATCACATTTTCCGCTTTGTTGTGTGTCATTTCTAACGAAAAACTTCAGGTACAAATGTCAAACGAATTATCATTTTTATTTTTATCAAAAGAGAGATTCAACCCGCACTCCCGGCGACTAAATTGAAATGAATTGACTTGAAAAAATAACATGAAAAATTGCCTCGTATTTTCGCGAAGATGAGTGTGATTCATAACATCTCCTAACACTCTGTATACTTACTGCTAAAAGAGCCGGTTCATCATTTTAAACGTATAAAATTGAATCTTTGAAATACTACTAAAAGAGCTTATCTAAGAAAAACCTATATTTGGAAACAGAATTTTTGGGAATTTTTTTTCTGAATATTGTCCATATCTACAATACACTTTTTGTACATAAAACATTTAAACAAATTATATGATAAATTTCTTCAATATATTCATTTAACTGAGGAAGACATATTCAAGTGATTATTTTGGATCCTATTTTTAACATTTTTTTAAATTAAACGTAATTATGAATTTAATGAAATTAAAATCTTTTTATTAATGATTTTGTGTACCTGGCGCTGCTCGGGAAGGTAAACGCGAAGCATGATGCATTCTAAATACAAATGTTGCCATTGTATAGACAAAAAAATCGTTTTGAATTCCTAGCTAGGGAACAGTTATAATAGACTGGTGAAAACCAACGATACAATAGGGGCTACCTAAGCTTAGGGGATCCACAGCTATGTGACAGTTTAGGTAGCGTTGGTGAAAGTCACCATTAGTTATACTTGAGAATATTTATTATTCGTGTAAACAAACGAATATTTTTTTCACAAAAAGTACATATTCGTTAAAAAAGTTGTACGAAATTTGATGAAAAGATGAAAAATAAAATATTAAAAAGTTGAAAAACCTTTGTTGGTTCGATTTCTATGTAGATATTATTGCGACTCGCGTGAGCGATTTGCATAATATATTATGTTATCGCGCCATCTATCAGTTTCTGAATTGAATAAGTCGCCACCAAGTGGACTCGCATACAAGTGAGCTCGCTCCCAAGCGTCTCGTATAGGGTGTGGCAGAAATACCTACATCAAACATGATATTTCTGTCACAAGAAAATTAATCAGTCAAAACAATCAAGAAAGGGTAATGACTCAAAGGTGTTACTTTCACTTTTGGTATACAACAATAAATAATTCTTCATACTGATATACCCTAAAGGCTGTTTACCAGACGACAGTTCAATGAACCCTAAGTACCCAAACAATGGGTATATAAACAAAACAACAGGGGGTACTTTATCTCTTTACCTGTCAAACTTCCTAGTGAAATCATCGACCTGCTAAAGTTTTATACGCGAGTGAAAATTGTCATTATTCTAATTTATAAAAACTGTGATAGTGCTAAAATACAAATTTGTAAGTTATCATTTCAATTTGTTATTTCTCATCTCTACTCTGACTTTACCCTGTCTTAAATACTTTTACTTGATTGTGACTTGTTGGAACCTTTTATAATACTAAATAGAGTTCGCACTCTATTTAAGCGAACAGTTTCTGTTCTGGTGACCTCTCTTCCAGCAACTCATAACAAGGAGTTCATTCTGTATTAATTTCCCTTCTGGAGTCTCAAAACATAGAACCTAACTAAGGATTCTATTGGTATATAGTAAACCCCTCTGGTTACTAATTTTATTGACCTACCAAATTGGTAATAGGCACACACTGGCCTTTAGTTGGCCACACCGCCTCAAGGGGTTAAAAAAATCCCATTAATACTTAATACCATAATATTGTTTTGACAAGTTTATGGGAAATTTGATACCTCGTTGTGATTATGTGAATGATACTTAGGTACTTTGTAAAATTACATTCTCTATAGGTACGAGATGATAATTCATACACTTCAATTAGACAAATACGTGGGAATATTATAATAATTGACAATACTGCTCCACACATACCTATCAATCTATCATCTATTATAATAATTGACAATACTACTCCACACATACCTATCAATCTATCATCTATTATAATAATTGACAATACTACTCCACACATACCTATCAATCTATCATCTATTATAATAATTGACAATACTACTCCACACATACCTATCAATCTATCATCTATTATAATAATTGACAATACTACTCCACACATACCTATCAATCTATCATCTATTATAATAATTGACAATACTACTCCACACATACCTATCAATCTATCATCTATTATAATAATTGACAATACTACTCCACACATACCTATCAATCTATCATCTATTATAATAATTGACAATACTACTCCACACATACCTATCAATCTATCATCTATTATAATAATTGACAATACTACTCCACACATACCTATCAATCTATCATCTATTATAATAATTGACAATACTACTCCACACATACCTATCAATCTATCATCTATTATAATAATTGACAATACTACTCCACACATACCTATCAATCTATCATCTATTATAATAATTGACAATACTACTCCACACATACCTATCAATCTATCATCTATTAAATATTTCTTATTCACGGTTTGACAAAAATAGTCAAAACAACATTATTATTATCCTTCTTTGAAGTGTTTCATAATAACGTTAAGGTCATATTACGGAAGTTTTAAGAAAAATATAATAAAACTCGCTAATTAGACCCTTAAGAGAATTTCATTTCAATTCAAATAAACCAAATAATTAATTAAATGACCTAGTAACATTCCTGAAATATATTTTTACATTTTTGTGTAAATTAAACTTTTGTACATCAATGAAAAACAAATTAATTGATTTGATAATATTAATTAAAAATGTTTAAAACAACACAGATTTAGTGCACAACGAAGAGTATTAATTATACAAGCCATAGCGCTTTCGAAAGACACAGTCAGCATCCTCAGAGGTACATTATATAGTAGCTATACAATATAGGTACTACATTATAATGAAAACTTAACTGGAATATTTGTGCTATACGTATGTGAATAAAAGAGAAACGCTGGATTGAAATTGTACAGATCATGTAATAAGTATTACGAATAAAATATTGAAACACACGAAGAATATTAAAGCTTAAAATTCATATGAAGGTAGATTTATACTTATTGATGTGTATTTTCACGTTTACAGTATCTCTTTGGATTTTTAAAGGTATTAGGGATGTGATTGCCAACACACCTGATCCATCCAATATATATTTGTTAAAATAATATACTGAATGAAACTGATGAGCATGTGTTGACAAACGACCTACCCTATACGCGTGTTCTAATATTGAATGGTAAAAGCATACTCGCACAGACGTACCTACCAACCTAATGTAGGCAATTTATTTTTTATTTCATTTTATTGATTTTATAGAACCAACAGTTTACAATATGAATTTACAATAGGTATAATAATATTAACAGGTTATAAACCTTTTAAAGGTTCTTTTAAATAGTTTAAACTAAGTACGTAAATTATTTAACAATTGCAAAAATATTTTTTTAACACAGGTATATTAAAATATAAACTTGTTGCATGTAACACATGAGATCCAACTGTCGATAGCGATAGTATGTATAGTTGGATAATAAGTACCAAACTATAAACCCATTAATCCAAATTAAGAAATTTTGTTTTCTATACAAAACATGTAGGTATGTATGTCAAGATAGGACAGTATGGAGGACAGTCCTTTTTTCTACCCAGAATATGAAAACAGCATTATGGTATGTATGTATTTTTGGAGATGAAGTACCAAATTATTGAGTCTTCTTAGATATTGTGTATAGGCGACTGCCATACAATTTGTATGAAGCGATGTCGTCACTAAATTCAATTTTTATAAAAATTGTTCAAAAAATTTTAAGATGTACTACTACAATGTTCACATTTCTTATAGAAAATTAAATTATCTAGTAGGGGTGTTTCGGCTTTTTTCGGTATTATCAAAAACTTTGGAAATATAGGCATTTAAACACATAAATTTATGATAGAATAAATATTTTTCTTAAAAAAAAAATGTTTGAGAATCGCTGGAATTTTTTTTAAAAAATAAATTTGATATGTTTATTTGTCTATATTCATACCAATTTTCAGCATTCTAGCTTTTATGGTTTCTGAGGTAATTCAAAATTCTGAGTATAAAAGTTTTGAAGGCCTATAACTGTTTATATATTCTGAAATTATATTTCATTTTTGTCTTCAATTATATGATTCTGGGAAAGATTTGTTCAACCCCCAAAAAGAATGTTATGTTTTTTTCATGCCTTAAGCTAATAGACATAATAATATGTAAGCATTGCGTATAAATGATTTATATCACACATTAACGATCTGTAGTTAAGGTAAAATTTATCCCATACAATCTGTTTTTCTTGTAATCTATAATTGCACGATGTTACCAAATAAAATTGCGCCTTTCTGAAATGTATTTATGTTATATCAAATATCATTATTCGTAAATATGTAGGTAAACATTAAATATCCATTAATATTATTATATATTTCATGTAATTCTTTTAAATGAAAGTCTACAACGATATATAAGATAACGGACTTAATAATTTTACTTATCATAGTAAATTACCATTTAATAGTTTTTACATAGCTTTCCAGACCGTATGTTTTTTCTTTTTTTATTGTTATTTGATAAAAATGTTATACCGGCTCACCAGTGTACAAGCTAAATTAAGAGGGTGACTGCTGCCAACGTACCTATTTTTTCAATTTGAATTTGCGTCATTACTACAAAACGAATCATTTTGAAAAAATAACCTAGTTAGTTTGGATATTAATAAAGAAAAATATACCTTAACTTTTTAATTATGTGCTGTATATATTCTTGTAGGAAAATAATAAGCATACCCCAATTTTTGACATTTAACTTATATTTCTAAAAAACTATAAGGTATAGAGCATTATATTTTTTTTTTATAAATTAAAGAAGATTTAATGGATTTATGGATTTAATATTACTTCTCGGGCAACTAACAGGTACTTTGTCAAATATTTATTTAACACGCACCCAATAACAAGTTGCCACATTCTGGAGACTTACGATATTAATCGTCTCACAGATCCAGACTGAAAACACAATTAAAAACTGTGTCTCCACCGGGAATCGAACCCGGGACCTTTGGATCAGCAGTCAGATACCCAACCAACTGAGCCACGAAGGCCGACAATCAAAATATCTGGAAAAATACGATGTAACGTTGCATTAATGCATCAGGTTAAGTTAATTAACCAAAAAAACTTTTATTTCGCAATGGCGCTGAATGGATACTAAATGTTTTTTACGTTTATTTACTAAACCTGAAGCATTAATGCAACGCCACATCATATTTTTCTAGATATTTTTTTCTTCTTTAATTAAAAAAAATATGTTGGACTACACCTTATATTTTATTAAAAATATAAGATAAACGTTGAAAATCGGGGTATGCCATTATTTTTCGACAAGAATTTATACTGAACATTATCAAAAAGTAAAGATATATTTTTATTAATTAATACCCAAACTATCTAAATTATTTTTTTCAAATCGATTGGATAAGAAATAATGATAGTATATCAAATTGAAAAATAGGTGCGTTGGCAGCAGTCCCCCCCATGGTGTGCAATATATATCTTGGTGTAGATAAGTCGAAGGAATTCAAGTATTTCAAAGAAAATCTTATTAGATATATTTAGAACAGTTTCTATTATTGTCCGCTGGAATTGGAATTAGATCGAGTTTCGAATGCCATGGTGTATTATATCAAAAATTGTCTTCAATGGAGAAATATTTTCTTTAATTTTATCTTTCTATTCTATTGCTCAAATCAATGTTGTGATATATTTGTAGATCACTTTCTCTTCTAAGAAATCTAGAAAATAAACATTTTACTGAGACGCTTTAATAAAATATTAGAATTCAATGTATAGGTAGGTTCTTATCTTCACATATATATTAAAATGGAGGGGTATGATTTATACACAATCACATTTTTTTACGTTAAATTATCAACATATTTACTTTATCTCTATGATTTCATTTGTCATATCGTTAAAAATTTTGCTTCATTATGAAAAGTTGACAATAACTTTTGCTTATGAATACCTATTAAAAATTCTCATAAAAGAAACTCATTCTGGTTTAAAAATCATTGAATAAAAAAAATGTTCACTAAATCGAATATTTTTTTTATTGCATATACGCAAACATTGGATTTTTTCCCCTTTTGGGAGTCAAATGATATTTTTACTGACAAACTTTTTAACATCTCAATAGAGAAGAAGTTGGGATATTGTGGAAGAACCGGAGCGGCTGCTCATCGCACGAGACAAGAAACTACCTTCAAGCATATTTCATATCACTACCCCTAAGGGTTTAACAAGTCTTTGGAGGTTCGCCTGTCATGGCGACGGTCTTCCGTCCCAACAGTGTCCGGCAATAGGCGACTCAACAGCGAGCGTTCATCACACATTGACAGTTCTTCAAATTCCACTCCAAACGCGATGTCGGCTACACTGGATCATCAACGTGTCGATTAACCGCTGAGCTGGACATGGTCCACCAGTCATTATACACGAAAAAAACAGTTTCACAAATACACTGGGAAGGTCTGATGCTATAATAGTACTCGCTGGTGACGTGCGAGTTTAATCGTAACACCCGCTTGATTCTCGAGCAATATGCAAAAAGGACAAGTAAAAACAATACAAAAACCCAATTCAAACACTTTTTTTTAATATGAAATACATTCAAAAGCTGTGTCAGAGAAAAGAGATCTTTGGGAGGCATATCACGCTCAGGTCATCGTGATCACAGAGTAACAACTCCTTAAAGGATTTGGACAGAGTCAACAAAATACGCTTACTATAACCGATGCTTTGGTGTAAGCGGTCCAATTATAATAGTGGAATGCACTGCATCCAGATGTCCACAGTGCTCAAAGCAAAAGCACTTTCAATAAAGGACTGAAAATAGCTTTATGTCGTAGAGAGGCACAAAACGTCGGCACATTGTCGGCCTTCATGGCTCAGTGGGTTGGATATCTGACTCCTGAGCGAAAGGTACCGGGTTCGATTACCGGTGGAGACACAGTTTTTTAATTGTGTGTTCAGTCTGGATCTGTGAATGTGGCAATTTGTTACTGGGTGCGTGATAAATTAATATTTGACATACATAGTATCTGTAAGTTGCCCGAGAAGCAATATTAAATAAATAACTAAATTATCAGCGCCCTTTGAATGATCTTGAATCATTAAACGGCGCTTTATCAAATCTCCTATTATTATATAATTAAGGGTCCCGGGTTCGATTCCCGGTGGAGTCACATTTTCATAGTGTTTTCAGTCTATATCTGTGAGACGATAAATTTCTTAAATCTCCCAAATGTTATTTACCCGAGAAGTAATAAAACTTGAAATGTATTATACAGGTGTATCATGAGGAGTGGATCAACTGAAGCATGGAGGTAGAGGACCTCAATACCTATCGATTTAACCCCCATGTATGTCCAGCGATATTGGGTGGTTCAAAAGTTATGTACACTTTTGTAAAATTTGAATAAAAATCGGATTTCATACTAAACTACATCACTGTACCTAAACTATTAGGTTTGCGATCATGATTTTTTTCAGGGAATAGTTCAATAGTGAGTGAAAACTTTGACTTACATTATGGCCCGTTTTATTTATTAAACTTTTTATTCTACGTAATCGCTTAACAAAATAACTTTTCAAGTAGTCATTCATGTATTTGTCTTAAGGAAAAAATATCGATTTTTGGTACAATTTAAGTGAATTTTTCAACATGATCCTCTAATACAAGGCAAATGAAAATTGCAGAGCTAGCTCTCTATGAATGGTAGTAGTTTTTAAGATAACTTGTAGAAAAAAAAGTTATGTGAAATTATTGTTCCAAGAGCCTTTGAAAAGTTAGTGGAAAATTGAGGCTTCCAAAATTTTTTAAGATTTTTTTTTTGTTTTTAAAGTTATTAGGTACCTACTGACTCACAACGGTATTATTTTCATTAAGCATCACTATTGAACTATTCCCTGAAAAAAAATCATGATCGCAAACCTAATATTTTAGGTACAGTGATGTAGTTTAGTATGAAATCCGATTTTTATTCAAATTTTACAAAAGTGTACATAACTTTTGAACCACCCAATATCGCTGAACATACATGGGGGCTAAATCGATAGGTATTGAGGTCCTCTACCTCCATGCTTCGATTGATCAACTCCTCATGATGCACCCTGTATATATTTGTACGTAATTTTTTTAAATCCAAGTTGCAATGAATTTAGTTAGTACATGAACAGTACTAACTAAATTCAGTAAGTTTTCCTTAATTTATTTTTTTAAGAATGCCAATACCCTTTTCAAAGTCTTCGATAATATGTTTATTTCAGCCCCTCTGTCAGACATCTCCATCACAATTTGACAGTTGAATTAATAAGACAAGTCTGAAGATATATTATTTAATGGCATTCGTTGCAGGTATATTTCCCAACTAAAAGTATTATCATGCTTTTATATTTTAATATTATCATTCCTGAAATGTTAAAATTTAAGATTTTATATTTCTTTACAAAAATAGCCTTCAGCTTCGTGATTTTCTTATTTACATATTATAAAATAATTTTTGAAAACTTCAAAACATTTTGAAGGAATTTTAATCACGGCAATCATAAAAAATTATATTCATAATAATAATAATATCGTTTCCAAAAATATCAACAAATAACGACTCGATAAAAAGAAGATTCAAAACTAACTACCAAATTAGAATTTTGTGAGCAACTTAAAAAAGTTAATTAAAATATAAGTACAAAGCTACATTTAACATTTTTTTAATTAGTTGCATGCAACACATGAGATCCAATTGTCGAGTGCGAAAGTTTGAATGCATAGTTGAAGAATACAAAAAAAATCTAAACCTTGCCATACAAAATCTCGCACTTTATCGATCTGTTAAGAGGATTATATTCACTTGAACAAATCGACAGTTGGACATTTATTTGGGTACTAAGAATAATAGAACATCATTAAATCTCACTGAATTACAAATAGCAATTTAATGTTAAACGAGTGGGTTGTAGCCATCACTAAACTCTCCACACCATAGTATGTGTTCATTTTTTCTTCTTTTAAGGTTGACAATCTCTAAATGCATTTTTATGAAGTAAATTTCAATTAGATTCTTAAACAAATATGAGATTCCCTGAGGATAAAAGTTTTTGCAATACACCATACACACAAAACATTGTCACGAACCTGATACCTGTTGAGAAATTTTAAGTAAAATTACATTACTAGCAAGATGAACATGTATGAGACAGTGTATCAACGTTAATGAGGCGATGTATGTGTCAAGATAGAAGAATGCGGTGTTCGGTTCTCACTGCCTACCCCTTGAGGAAGACAGAAGTGGAGAGTAAAAATACACTTCTCTATAGAGACAAATACAATATCAATATGAAATTGATGACTCAATTTTCCAATACAGAAGCTATTTTACTTATGTTTATACATTTTTCATACAAATACCTCGATTTTCTAGATCGTGAGAGCATTTTGAAAATTTGGACAGATGAAATCATAGAGAAGAAATTAACGGATATCTATTTAAAACTAATCAGATCTAAGTCTATGCACTTTACACATATGATGTTAATATGAAGTCAATCGGATTCATAGTTTGGGCTGTAGAGAGGACATAAAAAGGATAGTCGTACGCCGTACATACAAACACATCACGACGAAATCTTCGACAAGTACATAAGTAGGTACTATCAAATAATACCTGAAACTTAGAAATTATAAATTAAGATATTCTTAATTATAAACATTCATAGGTTAAACCTCTACAAACAGCACGTGTGAATCTTAATACTATCATATACATATGTATATGCTTATTATCTACTAAAATCTACCATATAAAAGAGTCTATTTGGGTATTTCAAATATATATATATTAGGTACGAAAAGTTTTAAATTTTTTTGTACCTAATCCTGATGACTTAAAAAGGTCTACACATAAAACACACTATACGTATGAATCTAAATTAAATTCGGTTTTCTTTTCCTCTCCGCTTTATTTAACCGTGCAATTCGAATAATAGCCATCTCCGTGGTTTTGGCAATAACTTTGTGTTGGTCCATAGTTAATGAAATTACATACACTATCTTAATTTTACATTTCATTTCTGAATCAACTTAGACTCGTTTTGGGTGGTCAGTATCGCTATCGACAGGCGAATAACAACTTCCCTTGTGTTATATTCAATTTCATTTATTTATTTCTCAAATCCTTACAAGTTTCTATACTATTTAAAAACACCTGGATATACGTTATTTCCCAACATCACCTATACTACATCTATTTAGGATAATTCACAATTATTATAGAATATACCGATTTTTAGTATAAGAAAAAACAATAATCTATGTTTCAGCAGTTGATAGGGGCCTTGTCAGTTGAAACAGTCGTCCTCATACAACGAAAATATATGATTTAAAAATACCTAGTATAATGGAGATCTACACCAATATTAACTATTTAAAAAAATATCGCAAAAGTGTAATTAAAGTATCATATTTCTTGTAAATTGGTGTTGTTATATTGTTAAACAAAAAATACTGTTAAATAAATAAATAGGTAGACACATTCAGCTAACTTGTATATTAGAGTGTTCATTGTTTATCTCTTCTTCCTAAATGTTTATATTGGTTGTGTATAAAACTCCTGTAATAAATATTGTCTGTAGAAATATTTTGGCTTGAACCCTGTTTCGTATATTCACTTGAGAGATAACAAACATCACACGATTAATTAGAAAGGAAAAAGTGAAAAGCTAAATATTAATAATACAATGATATGATACCAGGAAAAGTTTTGCCCAAGGAGGTTGTGTTATGCTATACCAGACCGTCATATTATTTTTATGACTTAATACATCCCTTAATAATTCTCTCCTTAGCGGTCCCTTTTCGCATAACTACATCCAATTTCTCTTCGTAACTATATCCCATTGAAGCTTTCATTCCGACGGAGGAAAACCCGAATAACCGATGATCGTTCAGGTTGATCGTGTGAAGGAAGCTTAATTCAATGTTACAATGGAGATTGAGGAGGAAGTTGCGGGGGTGTAGGGTAGGAAAGGAAGATATGGTAAATTGGTTGGCTAGGGAGAGGGGTGGGTGTTATGGCAGCAACAGGGAAGGGAGGGAAAGTGGGTCAATACAGAGCAAGTCGCTCGCACCACACCTGAGAGAGCACACCCATTTTGTACTGACACCACATTGTAACGAAATTATTTCGGGAAACTTTCGTTGAACAAAAATTAAATTAAAAAATTGTTTGATATTTCCATTAACTCCAAGTTTGGTTTGAGTAAATGAGATGAGGCGATGACCGAATGTAATTGTGAAGACTTAACGGATTAAAATAATTAAATCCATTATCGATCCATTCCGATTCATAAAATAAAATCTTCTTCTACAATTTTACATTTTAACTGGTTATTTTAATATGTTTATCTTCTTGAATTACCAAAACCAATCAAGTATTTTGTGTAAAGGGATTATACAATTTGATTAGATGCTTATATAGAAACGATGTCCAAAATTTACTTTCGCAAAAGAATTTATGTACAGAGATGGATTTTTCGAACCTTTGCAAATATCACTTAGTTGTAGGTACTTTTGACAGAATGAGTGTATTATTGTTCACAAAATGGCATCAAATACTTATAAATTACCTAAATAGGTAAGTCCAAGGATTTCATAAGTTTTTCAGTCCTTCTGCTTATGGACACTAACCATGGCCCATTACAGAGAAACATAAGATAAGAAAAATCTCGAGACCTTGCAAATTCTGTGGACATTATATATCTTTGGAAGTGACAAAGAGCGTAAAATAAGAAAACAGATGAACTGCTGCAAGGACTGCTCTATTCGTAGCATTTTTTTTTATGAATAAATTCCAACTACCATGGCATAATCTTGTGTCATTTCTCAGGGAGTATGACACACTCAAGTTGTCTTAATTGTTCACCAAGTTGTTCATCTACTATTATTATGATGAATATCAGCTGCTGGAGGCTTGTCCTCCGTAACATAGCTGAGCATGGTCCTTTTACACAATATCTTTGTGTTTGTAATAATAAATGTTATCATAACAACGTTCCTTTAAATATGGATAATCTCTCTTGGTAAGTGATGAACAAATTTGAAACCAATTCCAAGGTCTTCAAGGTGTCGTGATCACGGTTTAAACTTGCGCCTTTGCCTTGCTCTAACAGGTATTGTCGTAGTCTTGATTTCGCATTCTTGATCGTGTCTTTATTATGTTTTTGGTAGAAGAATCTTGGGAGACATGGAATCTTAGATTGATTCGGTATAAATCTTACGAGATCTAACTTAACTTGATCCCAGTGTTGCTCTTGTGATAATCCATGCAGTCTTGATATTGGTCTCACTCTTCACTACACTCCTGATATATTCAGAGCCCAAAAAACAAGACGATTCTTGTCAACGGACCTAAATTAGAATGGCATTAGGATCTTAAGGAGTGCATACCAGTATAGAGAGAGATGGCGACGAATGGTGAAGGCAGCCAGCCCTCCAAATGGCTGTAGAGCCATCGTTAATTGATTGATATCTCGTAAATAAATTGAAAACTCTCTTTCTTTTCTCTTCTTCTGGTTTTAGGCCAAATGCCTGTTTTTTCAGTCGGAGACTGCCTTTTGTGATCTAGACGTCCAGCTTTAACTCCATCTTTTTGCTGGTCTCCCCCTTACCTTACGACCCTCCGGGACTTCCTTGGAGACAGTTTTGGGTATACAGTCGATTGTCTCCCATTCTCTCGACATGGTCTCTCCATTGACGCCTTTGCCCTCTACCCCAGCGGATGATGTCGTCTACATTGCATCTTCTCCTTATATCCTCGTTCCGGACTCTATCCACGAGTGTTACGCCCACTATGGAGCGCAGTGTCCTCATTTCAGTAGTAGAAATAAAAAACGACTTTGTTTTAATTAACAGCATACAGATGAGCTTTGAACGTCCTTGGAGTTATTACATCATATGAGACATAAATAGCCATGTTAATAATGACTATACTAATAATGACTATTGTTGTGGGTTATTTTTTATATCTTGTTTTTTCCTCGAATATAAACCGTCTCTATAAACGTGTTGTCACCCTAGTCAGCGATGTGTATCCATCCACATAGTAGGTGTTCCTCGGTGGCTTTACCGACCTGTAGAGTGTAGTGAGCACGGTGTGTACAGTGTGTACAGTGTGCACAGTGTGCGCGGTGTACAGAACAAACCACTTTTTTTCACATGAACCACTCACAGTACAGGGTACACAACAGAAAGGCAACTGAAATAATTACTACACCACTGCAATAGCCTCCACTACCACGAAACTAAACCACAAAGCGAAATTGGAAATACAACAAAGAAAATAAATTAATTCATTTTGATACACAACCCTTGTTTCTTTCTGATATTGTACTGTTACAATTGTACAATTTAGAAAATGAACGAATTTAAAAAAGTATACTGGCTAAGATCTCATAACAATAGAATTCTTCGGTCGAATTAACTACGAGTATTCAATTATTTTTTAGAATATTCATGATAATTTTATAATTTCATTCTTTTTCGAAGTAATATTTTTATAAGACATGAGAGAAAATATTTGTTTTATAACGTTTGATCACATTTTCTTTATTTTGTACTACTTTGAACGGCGTGTTTATTCTACTTTATCGATTATAAACTAAATAACTAATTCAGTGAATATTTCAAAAAAATATTTCAGTGACCCCAAGCTGAGAAAAATTTAAAATTGATATTTTTATTTTTAAATTGCCAAAAAGGCACAACACTTCCATAAAATGGGATTTGAAAAATTATCAAGATTTCATACTAAATAAATTCAATCAAAAAGAATTTGACAAAAAACATTTCATGAAAATGCCGAAAATTTTCCTTGCCAAAAAATACTTTATATATGAACGAAAAATCTCATTTCTAAGTACATACAGATATTTCACATTATTGAAACCGCTACAGATTATTGAAAAAAAAATTGAAATCGTACATTACATCATTATAGAGAACTTTTAAATTGAAATATTGAATGATAGATATTCGAAGTTCAAAGAAAAGAAAGTTTTACAGCAAAACAGCAAAATGTCAAAGTTGAAGCTAATTCGAAATGACAATAACTTTTTAGTCTACAGAAATAAATAACATTTTTGTTCCATTTTATAACTTACCCGTAAAAGTTTGTCACAAATAGCTTTAAAAAATATCCCTAAATGTACGTATTATTACTACATAATTAATTGTGGGTATACAAAAACTTCATTTGTATGGCACGAATTGATTGAAAAACATGAGAATATTTTTTGGTGAAAGATACCTAATTTTTATTTAAGCTCTCACTTCTCGCATTATATCCTATCTTAACTATCGCCTCTTCAATATAATTTAAAATCGTATTTTTGGATTGAATGTTTGATTCTAAAACATATATTTTGTAATTAAAATCGTAAAATGCACAATAGGCATATTCAACGTGTTAACGAAAATAATATTTATACATAAAGTTGAAAATTGTTCGTCTTTTTTGTTGTTGAGTTATACTCAGGAATTGTATCCTTTCAGCTCTCCTGTGATGCTGAGCTCCAGCTATCCGTCCATCGTGCATCGTTAGATGGATATTAACTGGGAATGTTGAATATTTAAAATAATAATTGCTGTTCTACAACTTCGAATAAATTAGACTTGTAAAAACAATTCCAATTATAATTGCTAGCGAATGATACGATTTTACAACCATACCATAAAATAAATTAAATATTCTCAGAGGATTCAAAAAATACACCGACAGAAGTATTTCGTATACCTACCACCTGTCACCATTATAATTATTTAAGTGCTTCGTTAAATAACATGTTCAATGTACATAGAATATTATACTTTATTAACTTGGGATTTTGAATATGTATACCTACATAACATTATCGTTCTACGGGGCATACCAAATATTTTATAATAATTATATTACCTGTCATATAAAAAAGTCTAAGTACGAACCTCGAAAGCTTTTAATTAACTTAATATGCTTTAGTATAAATAATTATTATTCGTGCAAAAAAGCTTTACTCGGTAGAAAAGAAAACATCATAATTATACTAAGCTCCAGACTTGATACGCGTATTTTAAATGGACGGTTTCAACTTCTATGTACTTAGTGAATTTAAGTTGTGAATTTTATGTAAAATGTACCTATAGATTTAATTATCATTAAACAACCTTAATAGTGGCCGAAATAAAGAGGCGAATTGGACTAAGTTGGGCAGCCTTTAGGAAATTAGCCCACATCTTCAAAAATACCCAAATTCCCATCAACCTGAAACAGAAGGTATATGAGACCTGTGTACTGCCAGTAGCTACTTATGGCTTGGAGACTATGACAATGACTCAGAAAAGTGCTGAAAAACTAAGAGTCACCCAAAGAGCCATGGAAAGAGCCATGTTAGGATTAAGTCTGAGAGACAGGGTGCGAAATGACACCATCAGGGAAAGAACAAAATTGGTTGATGTCGTTCACCGCATTCTTACCCTGAAGTGGAGATGGGCGGGCCACGTGGCTAGATATCCCGAAGACCGATGGCCAAGAATAGTGTTGGCTTGGAGACCGAGAACGACAGTCAGAGGTGTTGGAAGACCGCCAATGAGATGGAGAGATGATATCAGCCGTTATGCTGGTGCCAATTGGTTGCTCAGAGCACAGGATAGAGTGGCGTGGAAGGAGATGGAAGAGACCTTCGTCCAGGAGTGGACAGGATTGGGCTGAGAAGAAGAAGAAGAATAGTAGCATAAAAGAGCAATTTGTATTTTCTTTCGTATCTCTTTTTCTTTGACACATTGATGGGGACTATCTAATAATATGCAGCCTCTCTTATCTTGTATTAAAATAGTATTTGCTATCACGTCATTCAACGTCTCCTCGTTCCTCGCCAGATTTGCTCGATCATCCCAATACCGGTCCATTTGCGGATGTTCCTTAGCCACGACATTTGTTTACGGCCTATGCCTCTTCTTCCCTCAATCTTGCCTTCAAGTATGTTCTCGGAGTTCTGGGATGACGTGCCGCAAATAAGATACTTTTATTTGCTATAATATGACGTACAACAATTGACTTTCAGAGTCAGCTCTCTATAAGACCTCGATGTTGGTGACTCTATCTGTCCAAGGTATTCGCAACATTCTCCTATGTAGCCTCATTTCAAACGACTCCAGATTCATTGGTTTCTATGTCCATGTTTCTAGACGATAATATAATAAATAGTATGGACCAGACATATCACTTAACCCTTCTATGTTGGCTTTTGCAAAACATGTATCGCCTTTTCATTAGAATTTACATTTATTTAAAACTTTTGCTACAATTGATCGAGATGAAAAAAATAAATGGTTTAATAGGGCACATAAACCTAAACACCCCAATTTTAAAATAAATTTCTGAAATACGTAATAAAGAGTGTGTTCTTAAATAAATAAGTATTTTCAACATTTCTCTAGTGAATGTTTGTCACATAATTTTCTAATTCAGCACGAATCATGCTTATGCAAGAATTTTGTAAAATGCAAGATGTGAAATTTTGTAAAATTACCTTTCGATAATTTTGTGTGAATATGTCATATTCAATGACTTGACGTATTTATCATATATTTATGAGAAAATACGAAGCATTTTTATCGCATTTTTAACATCGCGAACATCGTAATCCTTATTCTCGAATTTTGGACAGGTAAATGTATGTTGTTACTTCTCAGGGGGTTACTTCTTACCCAGGGGGGGGGGGTATAGTAAAGAGTTATGAATTCGCAATTTAACGGCTATTTTCTTATTGCAGATTATATTCTTTTATTATGTGCAGATTGTATTCTAAAAGTTTCATCATAAAATGTATCTTTGTGTGTGTGCTGCGTACTATGAGATTTGTGATATTATATGCTATGTGCTATATACTATGTACGTTATGTTTATTCTAATTTATCGATTATAGGCTAAAGAACTCATTCAATTATTTTCAAGTTTTGTAAATTTGTATATCTAATATTCGCTAAGACCCCATAAGATTTTGAAGGATATCTGATAATTGCTTCTCATTATTTTTAACTGTCAAACATTTTAATGTGGCCTCTAACTCAGGAAACTTAAAATTTGAAATTTTTATTTTCTAATTGCTAAAAAGGCACATCTTCTTCTTCTCCTTCGCTTAGTAGACATAGTTGGTCTGTTATTCAGAAACTATGCCTCCTGGGATGACGAAGTCCAGCTATCCTTCCATCTCTTGGGTGGTCTTCCGGGTAGACGTCGGCCAGAAGGAATTTCATTCGCCGCTATATATGCAAGTATATCACTGTCCATCCTGGCTACGTGGTCCCTCCAATGCCTTCTTCTGGATCTACTCCATCGAACGATGTCCTCTATTCCACATGTTCTCCTTATTTGAACATTGCGAACACGATCTCGGAGAGTTTCACCAGTGATTGACCTTAGAACCTTCATCTACGTTGTCCTTAGGTGCCCCTTGGTTCGTACAGTGTCTGCTCGCATTTTCACAGCATACGTCATGATACGTCATAAGGCACATCACATTCCTAAAATGGCATTGAAGAATAAATTATCAAATATTCATAATATAATATCTAAATCCAAAAAAAATTAACGAAATTCACCATGTGTAATCACAAAATTTACAAAGCAGTAGTTTTCTGAAATAAAATAAATAAATTAACTCATTTCATGAAACGGTTGAAAATTTTCCATACAAAATTTGAATACTTTTTGGAGTGACTTGGTAGTGCGGGGTATAGCTTTGGCCACAACTCACTCTTTTTTTGTATAGAAACATTACATGCTTTGGTCAAGCCCCGTGTCTTTTCTCTAGTTCATGACATGCCCTCATGCGTGATATGTCGCCTGTCACGACAGACATATTATTCATACGAACAATTCTTAGCGTGTCAAATTTGACGTGTTTTTTTACCGATATTACTGTAATACAATTTTGCACTACCAATTCTTTTTTTGTGCGTTTGCGCTAACGTTGCGTGCATAGATACCTCCCTGACAAAACAAAGTGTATTTACATATCTACGTATGTATTTGCTTTCACTATATCAATACTCATATTAACATATTTTGCCTCATTATGATTATTTAAATGATACATGAGTGAGTAGAGAACGAATATATGTATAAAGCACACGAAAACTTCTCAACTCCATGAAAAGTAATTAAAAAAATTCAATTTCGCAGAACATTTTCAGATGAAATTAGAGAGAATCAGCTAAACTTCTCTAAGTTAATACGCTATACACATTTGATGTAAATACGAATTCGATTGAACTTATCCTATTTCCTCTTCACTCTATTAAGAATTTAGATTTTTAATAATTGATTCTCGTAACATGTCAAGTACATTCCTACATATATAGATATCTGAATATAATATTACACTGTATTTGCAAGTTATGCAAAATAAATAAAAAAAGACACAACAAAACATAACCACGTATGTGTTTTCATATGTTTTTGTTAGTATCACTTGTAGACGAGTGGATAGTCATAAACCAGTTGTTTTTGTTGGTAGATAGCGTATTTAGATTTTTAAAGGTGTTTATAAATGCGAGCTCTCTTGGTGCGTTTAGGTCAGCTGTCTCCTCCTATCTTTCCTAGTACTTTGATTTACTCAGCTGTCTTATTTTGGTGTTTTTTTTATATGTACTGGTAAATCAATTATATATTATATGCAATTTTTTGTATCAATATTAATTATCCTATTGAATAATGCATGGAGTTTTCACTGGTCTACTAATAAAGCAATGTACATACATTGTCTGTCTTGTAAATTGTGGAGACTGTATCTCTATGACTAATAAAATAAAAAATTTAAATAAATTATGATAGCTTATTTTTTACTCTCGATTACGTTATTTTGTTGAAATGTGATAATAAACAAATACAGTAAACGAGTTTTACTATACTATTTGTAAATGGAGTTATTGTTATTGTTTTTCTCTTACAATTATTATATTTTACAATTGTTTTCTCTTACAATTATTATATATTCTCTTGCAATTATTATATACCTATCTTACAATTATTATTACATTTATTCTTTGCTTATTTTTTGTGTGCACGAAGTACATCAATTAGGATTTATTGATAAAAGTTAGTTTATTTCTAACTCATTAAAATAACGCGCAAACTGTAATTAGTTTTATTTTAATAGATGCAAAATTTAAATGACTAAATCATTAATAAATAAAATATGAAGATGCTCAAAATTGGCATATTTGACTGTGGAATATGGAGACATTAATAATTTTTAAATATCCGTAAAATGCTAAAATGTTTACAGGCATTTTTAAATATAGGCCTGTATAGGCATTTTTGGTCACACATTACATACAATATCAACAATTTACTTTTCGCTGAAATACCTTTTTTTCGAAGTGTATAAATAATTTTGTTAAATTTTTTTATTACTTTTTGGTACGACACTCACTGTTTAACTTATGTCATTTTTATTATGAATTGTATACTCCCCTATTATTAAAGTGATCTTAGTAAAAATTTTCCATGCGTATTAAAACTCTCGTGTAAAATTAATTTCAATTACGTATTCAACTAATTCCCAAAACTTTTTCCATTTTCCACATAAAATAAGTTTACAAAAGTCTCTGCGTAGGCTACTATATTAATTCTCTTGAAACTTTCGAAAAAAAAAATGTTGAGTGAAAATTTTCACTTAGCCATTTAACTAATTAGTATCCTTAATAAAATGACGAGAAGCACAGAAATAAAATTTGTTAGATGTCTGACTGCTGAGCCAAAGGTCCCGGGCTCGAATTCCGGTGGAGACACAATCTTTGATTGCGTTTTCAATGTGGATCTGTGAGACAATTAATATCGTAACTCTACAGAATGTGGCAACTTTTTACTGGTGCGTGTTCAATCATTATTTGACATAGTACCTGTTGGATAGGTACCCGAGAAGCTATACTAAAACGCTATCCAAATCTTTATACGGATATGATTCGAATAAAAACGCCAATCCAAGTAAACGAGAAGTCACTTTTGGCCTCCGATTCCAAGGTGTATAAGTCTTCATTGCAGTAGCGGAATTGCTTATAGAATCCGAAAATCTTGGCTTGCCTGTGAATATTATGTTAAGAAATTCAAAACCCAATATTTTCTGTCGGTTTAATTGAAACCATACTGCGTACATACTATACTATGTAGATACTATGCTTGACAGGGCCACAAATGTAAATATTATTTTGGCATGTGATTTTAAAATATTTTTAGAGCCACTCAAATGAACACCGATGCTAAAAAACATTAAATTTTTGACATTTTCCAATTTTCTTTCAGGGTTTGCCTAGTCCGAAGGTTCTAGGCACGCCCCTGCTTGATTGTTAGGTTTGTATAAAACAAGATTTAAAATAAAGACTTTTCATAATCTGCATACATAAAACGTTCAATTTAATCAATTAATAATAATAATACATTTCCTTGCACCCTTCGCAAGTGGCGAATTTATTGCCGTATGGCAATTTCTTCCAACTAACCAGTGTTTCCAGCCCAGAGAAGCAATATTTGCGTGAGAAATTAATTTAAATAAATTTCTCCTCTGCTGGGAATCGAACCCAGGACGCCCGCACAGAAACCGAACGGCTAACCAACTGTGCCACGGCCGTCTATATATACTTCTTTTTGGCAAATAACACCCCTTCGAAGTGAAAAGCCATACAAAAAAAACTAAAATAAAATAAAATAGTTACATGATTCATTTTCAACTTCATAGTGCTGCAGTATGGATGTTGTAGCTCTAATTTGTATCTTGCTCAATCCGTTTTCACTCTTGCTTGAGTTGAGCATTGAAAAAATTACATCCAAAAAATGCTAAGATTAAGGAGATTCATAATTTTGATTTGTTAAAGAATTATTCACCCACATGTCACGCATAATATGCTTTATCAAACTAATCATTCTTGCAATACCCACAAACAGGCAATTGCCTGATGGTATTTCTCTTGTTTATTTATAATTGTTGAATTATATATATTTTTTTTCATATTATGTTGTTTTGTTATATTATTATATATTTTTTATTGTGTTTAAGAGAAATAAATATTTAATTTATTTATTTATTTATGCTTAGCAAATTGAAGAGTTAGGTGATTTTCTAATGAATGTCATCATCAAATCATGGCCAAATTATATTTAAAACACTCAAAAGGTACGTCCTTTCTAATAAAAAAATATCGTTGAAATCAGAAAACGTGATAAAGAATTATCGCTGAAAAAATACATTAATTACGACGTATTAAGAGCCACGTCATTTGCTGAAGTTGGTTGAAAAATTTGTTTCTTTGATTTAGTATGGGATCCTTCAATAGACCGATGTCATGTTTATATGCTTTAGAATTACTTATATGCATGTACTTAAAGGTACATAAAATAAAGTAAGAGATAAGTCTTCTAGCAAGTTATTCTGACGAAACTTTTAAGTAGTTATGTAAAGTGCCTCTAGAGACAAATAAGGGAGATCATTTTCCCTAAATGAACATACAGCCTGGTTTATATATAAACATTTACGAAAAGTAAATTATGCGTTCATTGTAATGTTTCGATACACTGACATCATTTTTATTTGATCGTTTTATTTTTAGTGTATGTGATAATAATATTAGAAAGATATTCTTAAAAAATAAATATAATAGAAATAAATATATTCCTGAACCGTTTCGGCTGACTAGTTATCTGACTGGCTAGGGCTGACTTCGACTGGCTTGGTTAGCCGAAACCGTCGTCCTGTTACAAGGACAATATATAATACTTACTTAATTAATTACTCAGCCTCTTCTTGGGTCCAGTATTGGACAAAGGCCTCCCGCTTGGACTTCCACTGGTCTCTATCCTGTGCCATTCTTCGCCATTCTGGACCTGCCACTTTTTTTATGTTATTGGACCATACAATTTGGGGCCTTCCCACGCTTCTGCTTCCTGTTCTTGGCCTCCAGTCTATCACAAGTTTTGTCCATCGGTTGTCCGACATCCGAAATATATGAACCGCCCAACTCCACTTTAACTCCGCTATTCTTTTGGCCACATCCGCTACTTCTGTGTTCTTCCTAATCCATTCATTAGTTTTGTGGTCCCTTAGCGAGATATTCGACATTCTTCGTCTCATCGCTCTTTGTGTCACCCTTAGATTTTCCATCATTCTCTTAGTCAATGCGGATGTTTCAAAGCCGTAATTGAGCACAGGGTGCCGTAAGTGAGCACATAGGTATATGCAGAAATATAATTAATTTTGTTTAAATTAAAAATACCTATTATACTCTCGTATAGTACTCTAGTATAGTACTCTACTATAGTACTCTAGTATAGTAGAACTCTAGTTCGACACCTTCAGTACCGTCATAATCGACAATTCAAAATATTTATTGCACCATAGTGACAAATTTATCATCATATGGCAATTCCTCCGTAAAAATCAGTGTTTCTGGCCCATAGATCAATAATTTCTTAAAAATATTTTTGAAATCAGTACTTCTATGCAGTAAATCGATCCCAGAACACCGATGATGTTTTAAAATAATTTACAAACTACTACTTACTAAATAAATTTAATGAATAATTAGTAGCAAAACACGAGATATTTCGTATATTTCATTAATTACATTAAATTATTGCGTACATCCGCACAATTAATTTTTAAGCACTACTAAATTACTGTAGTTTATTATCTTTTTCTAGACAATAAAGAACCTAAATATTGTGGCTTTGAAAAGGTTGGCTAGATTTAATTTTAGATATATGGTATTTGTGGTCTAAATTAGCAGATTCCAGAATGAAATAATAACAAGTCTCCCACTTTTTACTAAATGCCTTTCAATAGCATTATCTCTAGACTAGGAAGTGATTTAGCCCCGAGCTTCCAATAAAGGGTCATGATGTAAAAAGTTTCAGGAGCCCCGGGCGGCTCAACTCCATAATTTATAAATCTACATTTCTGCATAAGGGGGTGGAGGCGATCGTTTTTTGGGGTAAGTACTTAAATTCTCATTTAACCCTGCCCATGCTGACCCGTTTTCGAAACACACTCATACCTAAAATCTTCTAACTTATATTTATAGGGAATAATAATGTCTCCTCGTGAAAAACGGTTATTACTTGAAGAAAGAGATAAAGAATATTTCTGATTTTGCCTATGTACTGCCGATAAAATTTTGTTTGGTAATATTTGTATACAGCATCATTAAAAACTACATTATATCATATTGGTAAAAAATAAAATTATTTCGTTATCATACATTTATAAATATCTCAATAACATTAATTTATATATCCCTCCAAAAATTCAATAACTATTTTTGATGATCAATAATTTATTTGTATCTTACTATTACTAGGAACATATTACATCCTTGCTTTTATTATTATTTATTTTATTTTGTTTTATTTAGAAATACAACAGCTGTTTACAATTGTGGTAGACCATCTATATGATGTCCACATATCACTACTGGCTTGTCATGGCTACCAACTCAATCTGAACGTATAAACAATGATTCCCTCCTACTCTCATCATTCGGAATTTCTTCAGTCGCCCGGCCTAGACGTATCGCGTACTTTCCTCCACATTCTTAGTGTGTGTGAATTAAATATAATAATTTAGCAAATACTATAAAACATTATTCAAAATAAATATGTATACATCAGAGTGAGTACAATCTTTTATTGCATGAATTATCAGTTGCACCCAATTGTTTGCAGTGTATATATTATAGAGAGATGACTTTTAATTATACCTTTAGAACACGCAATAATCCATCTTTTAAATTAATTAATCATTAAAATCAAAAAACCATCTCCCTATACAATCATTAATACACAGTAGCTTTGAAGCTGTTATAAAAAAACATATTTGACACATGAAGATCTTATATATTTCAGTTTATCACATGTTGATATTACATGTAGGTACATTAAACAATGTTTTTCCCTAAACACAATATCACTCTTATTTTATTTTGTATTGTTTCTTGGGCAACAGACAGATACTATATCTAATATTAGTTTAACACACACCCAATAACTATTTACCACAGACTAGATCGTCTAGTAAATCTAAATTGAAAACACAATTTGAAAATGTGTTTCCACCGGAAAACTTAACCGGGACATCTCAAATTAAAAAAAACGCAAGAAAAACCAATTACGTACTTACAGTGTTATTTAAATTCACTAAGAAGTCTATTTTCACTGCAGCACGCATTGACATTAATTAAATTTAATTACAATACACACAAAAACCTTGTGGGTCTGTTTTACCCCTTTTTAAAACACACTGATTAAAAGGAACTGTGTTAAGTGCGGGTTAGTGAGATAATGACTCGTTTGTTATTTAGTAAAATTGAGTAAATTATACTCAAGACGGATACTGTGGCCTTCAAGGACTCCTTAAGGCTTATCCCAACTTTTGCAAGTTTAAATTGACTTAAAAAATTAAATTATTAAATATACTGTTGCCATTATTACTGGTGGACAAAATACCCTCGATTGTTTGATAATTATAATTTTACTTAGAACTCAGCCCCTTGACGATTTTCCCGGGTTCGATTCCCGGAGGAGACACATTTTTTTTAAATTGGGTTTTCTTTCTGAATCTATAAGACTATAAATATCATTCATCTGCCGAATGTGGCAACTTGATATTTGGTGCATGTTTAATTCATTTTGGACATAATACCTGTTAGTTTCTCGAGACACAAATACAAAATATTTGCAAAGATTTCACAATAGTTTCAAATAAATAGTATTGTATTTAAAAAGTTTGAGTCTTTATCCTCTGAACGTGAATTTTATTATAAACTAGTTGCATGTAATACATGAGATCCAAGTGTCGATAGCGATAGTACGTATAGTTGAACAATAAGTACCAAACTATAAACCCATAAATACAAATTATTATTAAATATTTTTAGATATTTGGTTTTCTATACAACACATGTACCTAGGTATGTATGTCAAGATAGGATAGTTTGGAGGTCAGTGCTTTGATCCTACCCAGAATATGAAAACAGTATGATGTTATGTATGTATGTTTGGAGATTGGTATCAAACTATTAAGCCTTCTTAGATATTGTGTGTAGGCTATTGCCATACAAATTGTATGAAGCAATGTCGTCACTAAATTCAATTTTTATAAAAATTGTTAAAAAAAATTGAGATGTGCTAATATAATGCTAATATTTTTTATAGAAAATTAAAATGTCTAGTCGGCTTTTTTCAATATTTTTAAAAAATTGGAAATATAGGTAGTTAAACTCATAAATTTATCATAAAAAATTTTTTTTCTTAATAAAAAATGTTTGAGAAACTGGATTTTTTGAAAAAAAAATTGAGATTTTGTATAATTTGTCTATATTCATACCAATTTTAAGCGTTCTAGCTTTTATGGTTTCTGAGATATATGGAAAAATAAAGTAAAAATTTAAAAGTTGATAACTCCTGACTGAAACAAAAATTCTAAATTCTGAGTATAAAAGTTTTGTAGACCTACTACTGTTTATACATTTTGAAATTATGGGCTCTGTAAATTTAGCGGATCAAAAGTTATAAGGGGGGGGGGGACATACACAAAGACACATACACACAGAGACACACGAAATATTCTACTCTGAATTCTGAGTAAATCCGTATATGGAACATATATGCTGCGAAGCCTCTCAATTGGTGTTTTTTGACTTCAAAGTTGGAAAAGCCATGAAAAAAGTAGACCCTGCATACAATTCCTTCATACACGCGTTTTGGATTTAAACTGTCTCTTCCTTCAAAAGAATTTCATTATCTTGAACGAATCGACAGTTGGAATATATACAAAATATTACACATGCATATTATACAGAAAAATTACAATAAAATAAAATAAACAACAAGAAAAAGAGAAAATTAATCGTATCAATAAAAATTTAAAGAAAAAAAATCACAATAATAATAGCCACCTAAAACTTTGAGTTGTTTTTTTTTATACTTTGTTCTGTTATGTTCATAATATAATCTTTTTTTATTTTTGTCATTACATAAATTATAGCCATATTAAACATTGTATTGTATATAAAAGTTAACTCTGGTTGGTTGTTAGAAATTTCCGTTTAACAATAAACCCGCCAGTGTACAAATTATATGCACAAGAAGTTCCAAAAAATAAATAAATTGTATCGGCTATACGTGTTGCATAATTTCTGGCGTTATTAATATCGTTATTAGATCGATTTTAGTTTTCTTTTACTTCACCTGACTTCATTTCTTTGAACTTTGAATAGGATGTCTTCATTGACTTGTTGATTGCCGTGTTTATTTTCTCTTTAGGTAGAAACCATCTATGTACCAGGTATCGTGTACTAATTTTACTTAGAGCTCCTTTTTTGGGTTGTAAATAAAATAATTAAATTAATAAGAATAGTATTTTAAAATATCTAATACACATCACATTTTAGAAAATTAATAGGCAGGAATGCAGTACACGCCCATTAATAATTTATAGCTCTACCATTCCGACTAAAGAAAGGGTTTTCTTAATCGATAAATTTTCCTTCCCAGGGGAAGTTGGGGGTCCCTCACACCAACACAAGGTTCAAGTTGTAAACATTGTTACTTTACGAACCTAAATTATTAAAATTGATCTAATTTTCTCTTACTTGCCCAATACGTTCTAAATTAGATTTCAGGCCAGATAGAAATTAGATAATGACCCAACGAAACAAACTCAAAATGGAATAAGAAAAGAAAATTTAGCGAATTCAAAATAAAGAGACGCAATCAAGTTGAAAAATTAAGCAGTTTTGCTGGGGCCACACGAAATGTAAAGTAAACAAAAAAAAACTATTTATTCATTTTTTTTTTATTTATCCACATAAACAATAAAGAAAAACAATAAAACAAGAGTTCAACAATAGTACAATTAATTATGCAACATAGATTATTTAAAATATGTTGGCACAGACAAAATCCACCGAGAGGACACTTAATTTCAACACAAACAGTGTTGAAACATGAAACATGAAAACATGATCTACCAGTAGCAACATCCAGTGGAAAAGAACTATTCCCTTAGGCAGTGTTTGTGTCGTAGCTTTATATTCATTGTAAATGCCATAGTCCATTCTAATAAAAAGTGAATGACATAGTCCATTCTCTCAAGTTTAATATTGGCTTACCCTGACAATTTGTATTAATTTTGGTTACCCTGACAAGCAAAAGAAAAACAAAAATGCACACACTTTTTGTAAAAAAACGGAAACATCTATCACATAAATACGATTTGTAGAAATTTCAGTATACAAATTATAATATACAGTACGATTTATGATATCTATCACGATAAGGCTTCAAGTATAAAATCATCATGAGCGAACTACATTTTGTGTCATATGGGTTATAATGTTTTGTAGCTTCATATTTGAGTTGTTAGTGTTTTTCTATTTCTTTTCCTAATTTTCTCAGATATGGTTGAAATTCATTTCATTCGTTCTTTTCCTGATGACTGAGGATAGCGGCTGTAGTCTGTCGCCACACGTATGGCCCGCCTCCATGCCAATCTGTTTTGGGCTGAACCCAGAGCACCAGTCACCGAAGACCCCATTGTGGACTTAACCAAATCGCTCCATCTGGTCGGTGAACGACCACGAGATCTCCGTCCCTCCACGCTGCCCATCACAACAAGCTTCTCGAGGCAGTCTGGTTCCCTTCTGGCAATGTGTCCAAAGAATTGAAGGATACGTCTGTAACATATCGTCGATAGACGATCCTCGATCCTTAGCTCGTCTAGAATTGACACATTGGTTCATAGGTGAAATTCGTTACTTATTCTTATATAAAAAAAAATATATTTTCAAAACCTAATTAGTGATAAATTGAAATAATTTGGCAATGATTATTACTTACTTGACGATGTGTTATTTCTCATGGAAATTCTTAATGTCAAATTTATTGTAGTTACACGATCGTTGATAAGTCCGTTGAATATCAGTTGAAAAGAGTCTAGTCAGCCGAAACGGTCGATCTGTCAAAAGGAAACTACATATTATGTATGTGGAACTATAATCGATATGTTTGATTTAAATAAACCTTTAAAATGTAAGCGGTCTAGACCAAGTACCTGCCTATAGCAAAAAATATTGATTTCATATAATAAGTCTAAGAGATGGCATAGTCAAAAAACAATTATTTTTTTAATTAGTGTTTTTTTGACATTTCCATCTTTATTGAATATAGGTATGAAAAGGGTAAGTCTGGCACCCGGGAGTGGTCGCGTTTACAAGTGCGCATACCCTTTCTATAGGTAAAAATTGCAGATTTTAATACTCGGGAAGATTTCTGAAAAAAAAATTCAGTAACTTTATGTGCATATTTCACAAAAGGACGGATATTATATTATGTAGGTACAAATTACAAAGGAGTACAAATTATATTGAAATAATGTTCAAATCATACTGGTAACGCAACCACTCCTAGGTGCAAGACTTTTTCATACCTTTATTCAATAAGAAAGAAAACATCAAAAAACCCGCCATTAAAAAGTGATTCATCGAAAACGTCGCTATCTCTCGGACTAGTAATTAGGTATATTATTTTAACTCCAAAATTATATACCTTATTTTTCATTAGCACATAATATTTGTATTTACCTATAATTAAAGTTAGTAACTCAAACGTATATTGTATGTAGGTAAGTACAAAATAATATGGCAGGTCAAAAGTCTACCTTTTGTCTACCAATTTCTATTATACATAGTCCTTTTAGACACATCATAACAATGTATTTCAGACATGTACACTTTTACCTTTGTGAAGCATTTGTCTGAATAACTGTACAAGAACTACGAATACCTTTATAACAACACATACAGAACATGCCTCCTATATTTAATTTACCTTTTATACGTGATACGAAACGACAATTGAAACGTTTTTAATTGAAATGACAGCCATTTCAGCAGCCAGTCAACTTTGGAAATTGTAATTAACAAGAAAACTGATATGCGAGAATCCTCGTGAATTCCAATTTAGAATTTACATCTCCGACTCTCACCCTGTATAAAATTCGACAAGCCGACCAAAATTATTACAATTCTTCCAAGTATTAGGATATAAGTAAATTATATCATAAAGTAGCGTGGTTTTGGTAGATAAAAACAAGACAGACCGAAATTATCGCAACGATTTTGTACGCTCATCAATTTATTGTCTATATACTATCTGTCGGCAAAGTCAAAATACACAACGGCTGGAATTTATTTTGAGAACCAAATTAATTTCTGAAACTTACAGTCTTATTCATAATAACTTATGTTAGGTTTAAAACGGTGTATAACAACAGTACTGAAAATCACTATTCATAATAACATAATAAGAATACACAAATCCGCCTCTATTGGTGGCTGTGCCTTAATAATAAAAAAAAACATATATAAGGCAATAATGCTATATAACGGCTACATTACTCCTATATAAGATAACACAGTCCCAGGTTGTTTTAACAGCAATATAAGAAGAATATAGGGACCGAACATTTCCGATAATTCCCGAATGTTGCCGATGGTCGCATTACATGTCAATTGTGGTGTTTCATTCCAAAACTGACTATTTCCAAATTAATGAAAATTGAGTTATATATGTAGACTTATAAAATTGAACCTCAGGAGTATGGTGGTGAAATCATTATCTCAAAATCGCACCATTTTGTATGAGATGTAGCCAATTGAATATCACCATTTTTTTGCAAAGTGCACTATTTCCAGTATGGACTTGTGGCTATGGCCATCGCACAACTCTAATTGATGGTCATTGCCCAACTCTAATTGGCGGACGTATATATATACGGCCATTTTGAATAAAATATTCATTCCGTTCTGATACCCAACTGTGTGTCGTACTTCCCGTAAGCACGTGATTTATAAGTGTAAATTTTATTGATAAGGTATAATTTCAGTAGTTGTTAATTGTAATCTTTTTAATTTGTTCTCAACAATAAATACGTAAGTCATCTTCACTCTTTCAATCTTAACCTGTCTTATGTACCAACTTGCATCACATAATTATCATTAATCAATTTGGATTATCGCTATCCACGATAATCAATTATATGGGACTGTTGGTTGAACACGCTCGTTAATAAAGAAGGCAAATTATGAATTACATATCCCGGTTCGATTCCGGTATATAGGGATAATTTGTGAGCCAGCAGAACTTACACGTATGTGGTTTGGTGTACATTAGATCTAGTACATGTACCCCTATTGATCTACACGCCACATGCATGTAAGCCCCCATAGACTAAATAAAAATTTCCTTTAAAATAACTATCTTAACAACAAACCATTTTTTCCATAGTGTACTAATTCCATAAAATTTTTTGGGTAATTTCTCATCTGTCAAAATTTGCCGCCGTGTTGTGTTTGTTTCGTTTAATTTACTTTTTATTGGTGTCATTTAAAAACTAATATAAAATGGATGGTAGTGATTATAATGATAATAAAATTACTCATTATTACAAAAGAGTTGTACAAATTTTTCCCGTGAGTAGTCATAGTTATATGCCAGCGGATCGCACATTTGGGAGGGCTGAACAAAACATACGAAAAAAAAATATACTGTCCCCTACAAAGTACATTCATATCTTTAAAAAATATTGCACAGTTAAAGTCTATGGGGTTGACTTGTATTTATACGATTTTAAAACTGCTGTCAAACCTTTACTAAAGGTTTTCCCATTTAAAATTACACAGCAAAAAAATATCTAATATGTCCCAACACTGTTAACAGTAACTTTCCAAATTGATAGTGTCCTTCAGGTTTTACCAAAAAACAAACCACATAAAAAAAAAGAGAAAATGTGGCGAAACTAATGAAGTATTTCACTGTCCCTCCAGATGCTCAGCAGTTATATAATGAGATCTTGGGCTTTAACATTTTCACTGCAGATCCTGAGTCAGACCAAGATTAATATTAGATGAAGATGATGATTAAATAAATTTATCATATTTTTTCTAGTTCCATATTACAGAATAAACATTATTATTTTTCATACTTAATGTGTCTTTTTATGTTCCTATATTTTCATCAATATACACAAAATAAGCCAAAAGTGACTATTTCCTGGAATTAGTCAATTTTGGAAAAAAATAATAAACAATATTTTACATTTTCGTAAATAACTTTCGGTATATTGCATGGATGATGATCTTTTTTCCAGAAATGATGAGCATTTGTACTACCATAAAGAATATATAAATATTTTTTGACTGGTATGCTTATAGTTAAAGATATGAAAAAATCTCCATTACTGAAAAATAGCAAATTTGGAAATAGTCAGTTTTGGAATATAACCCCTCAATTATTTTTAACATTTGTGAAGCGACGTGAATATTTGTTTTCTATTTCTTTTCACAAATTAATAAAACAACAGATAATTATAAATATGATCAAACATATTGTTTCGCGTCTTAATTACAAAAAAAACGAATTACAAAAAATATTTGTCATAACCACTGACAGATCATTTGAGAATGGGTATATTAATTTAAGATAACCCACTATTTCATTATTACTACAGTTTTCCACATAAATATCTAAATAATGTTATTCAAGAAATAAAATATAAAAATTAAGCCCAAACACTATAAGAAAAATTATATATTTTTTTCAAAACATCGACAAATGTCAAATCACCGGAGAAACATGAATGAACTGCGACATTGTCAGCTCAAACAGTAACATAGCAACGTTATTGTTATATTGCTATATACATGTTATTATGAATAGTCAAGAATATAAGTGCATAATATATACTGTGTTTTAGTTATATAATGTTTTTATCATAGTATAAGGGAATATTATGAATAAGACTGTTAAACTTAGTACCTATATAGGTATGTACATTGTCAACATAATAAGAGTATTCCCAAACAGGTATTTGCTAAAGAAACTTCCTCATTCTGACTGAGGATGGCTCACTGAGGTCAAACATTTCCAACATCCGCATCCACTCTCGTCTTGTATACTTGTTTCCTTGTCTTATTTCGTTCTTCCTTTCCACACCACCATGTATATATCCACACCACCTTAACTCAATCTTTTTTCAATCCTTAAAACTCCATCTTACTTACTTTTGGTAGGTATGGCTCCGGTTAGGCACTATCTTAACCCAAATAGGTATCGTCTAAAATTAACAGCCTTAGCTATAGTTTTATTAACCAGTCCACCGCATCCAGTATCACCTTGAGGATGTTTCTCTTTAAAATCATTACGTTCTCTAAAATTTACTTAAAAACTTTACCTAAAGTTTCAAGTATTATATATTTTATATACAGGTACCTACGTTGATAATATCATACTTAATTTGTTAAATCTAATTTGTGAAAGAGGCACACTTAAAGTGCCAAGGACCCAAATTTGAATCGTGAACCTCGTTTTGACGATCTCTGGTCATAATAAAAACCAGACATATTTGTTTGCAAGGAAAGCTAAATAATTCATTAAATATTGGCACCAACTAACGAAACGTTGCGAAAATTCCTCAACCCTCTATACACGAAAGTTAAATATTAATACAAACTTTATTAATTTCCTTTTAAAACTTTATACTTTTCATCAATGACGCACGTTGAGTTATCGTACTTTAAAATCGATACTTCGCTTACAAAAACGATAAAGAACACTGGAAACCCTCAAAACATAATATTAATATATCTGCTTTCTTTAATTATGTATTGTATATGAAATTTACCTGCACATTTCTTAATATAAGCGTCAAAACTATATATTTTTTTTTCTTCCGCTTTAGTTAGGACGATTAGGAGTGATTGTTTGTGTTGCAACTGGAATTGGTGGTCTGAGTGGGGCCATCAATAGAGTCAGAGAAAGGACGACGGAAGTTTGGCAGGAGCGCTGGGATAGAGGAGGAATTGCTAGGGTTACCTATAAGTTCTTCCCTGACCTAAGAAAAAGGATGAGTATGAGATCGCTGGCACTGAGCCACCGTGCGGTGCAGCTCGTGTCAGGACACGGGAAGTCAAGGCCGGCTCTTTGAGTTAGGCCTAGCGGCGGATCTGTGGTGTGCTTGTGGCACCGGTGCCCAGAATGCAGAGCATATCCTTTGGGAATGCCCTTTGTTGATGGATGCCAGGGAGAATATGATAGGAGGTGTGTGTACTTGCACCGCCCGGCCAGATTGGTTTGGTGAAGTGCTGACGATCTGAACCTGCTCTCCCCACATCTCTCCAGAATCGTCTTTGTGCTCTTTCCATATGTTGACACAAAAAATCACAACTTTTTAAAATACTTACAATTCTCGAAATACATTCGAGAAAAGCCTCAATGGACTCCGAGAAAAAAACAAAATTAATTTTAATGACAAACTAATAGCTGTTAATTGTTTAGAACCTTTCGGATGATAAGTTCCTCTCGTGTGAATTCGGCGTGCCTCAGACCACAGGCCACCTGCGAGACTGACCTGCTTACTGCTTACCCTGCTACCTGCTCATGTGAGGACCAGCTCAGCGTTCAACGTCGCTAAGTATTGGTTGAAAAGTGTTTGATTGCTGCTGACACGAGAGAAGTAGAAGCTTTTATTAAAAGGTACTTTCCTTAGCCACAACTGCTAAAGAAGTATGTCTTTAATATCATAGTTCTTGAGAAGTTCCATGGGATTTAATTAGCATGCATGCCTTATCTATGTATGCCTTATCTTATATTCATTTGGAACCCGCTGTACAAAATCCATAGAAAAAATATTGAAAATATCCAACGCAAATTTTTTAAACGACTCAACTATAAATACAACAATAATACAACGGTTAATAATATTCAAAGTTTAGCGAACCGACGAACAATGACTGATTTATCTTTTCTTTACAATATTTTAAACAACCATATATAGACTCCGCCGATATACTCACGCTTATTGACTTTAATATGCCTATAAGACGTACAAGACATACACCATTATTTAAATGCAAATATTATAAAACAAATGCTGCAATAAATTCACCAATCAATAGGGCCATGGATGCTTACACAAGGTATGTGGATATCTTAAACTTGGACATTTTTTACGACTCCCCAAACGAATATTGACGGAAAATATCACAAATAGATAATTTAGAAAACGATGGCTAACCATGGCCCATCACTCTTAAGTCCACATACACATACACACACACACACCCTCACACACACACACACACACACACACACACACACACACACACACACACACACACACAAACACACACACACACACACATACACACACGCGCGCGCGCGCACACACACACACACCCTCACACACAAACACCCCTCACACACAAACACCCCTCACACACACACACCCTCACACATACATACATATACACACCCTCTCTCTTACATAAGCGGAAAAATAATTAAATAAATAAATAATTAACTAATTACACTACACACACAAACAAAAATGTATTTGACACATGTAATTGACATTAGATTTAGATAATTTTATGTATCATAACATATTATTAATTCATGTAATCAAACTATCTAATGTTGTTTGTGTTAATTAAAAATAAAAATAAAATAAAATAATATGGGTAGGCAGAGGTATGGAGGAGCTATTTCGCACAGGGAGGTTTTCTCTATGGTGTTCGTCAATATCGGGGAGATCTGACATGACACAAGAAGAAGAAGGCAGAGGTAACTAAAGATAGATTTTTCCAGCTTCAAAAAATAGCATATAGAGTAATAAATAAAAAAAACCTATCCATACAATATTATCAAATGTTTTTTATAATTTTGAAGTTCACAACGCCGCGCGCCGATGAGGCAGGACTTTAGACTGCCTCAGACTAACCTGACAGGTACTCAAAATAATGTGTATTATAAAGGTTTTCAACTATAAAATGATTTACCAGAATGTGTGAAGGAAGCATCTGGTCTTGCCGCTTTTCGTCGCCTAGGTATTGAATATATAAAGGAAAAGTTCTTTTAAGATATTGTGTGCTCTTTGTTTCTTGTGTAAATTAGAATATTGTTTTTTGTTGTTTTAATATCATTCATACTGTATAAATTTGTTATTATTTCAATTTTTTATTATTCTTTTTGTTTATACTAAATCTCAGAAAATGCATATGTTTTTACATTTGTGCGATATCGGAAAAAGAAACAGATTGGACAAGATGGAAAGTTTGAAGTGAGTGGACTTACTGTGCCAGCTGTCTTCTTCCTTTTCTCTGTCGCGAAATTCTCCCCTCTTCTCGTCACTAGTTCATAATGATTCACTAATTGTCTGTAATATATGCAATATACGTGCGAATACGCGAATACGCGTATTTGCGATACCCAAGAATGTGGCTTACTCGAGGCGAGATTATTGTTGCCACGTCCAGGTATGGATGTAGGTATGAAGAGATTAAGGTATGTCAGAAAGATGAGAATAGTTATAAATAGGAAGTATCTGTCATCTGCACCAACAGCATCTAATTAAAATATACACATTTATCTGCAGTATTTTTTAACCAATAAATATGATTATTTCACTTTACCTCCTGAACTTCATAACTACAATAATTGATTAATATATTATATTTTTTTAATATTATAATAATAATAATAAAATTGGCTTATTTATACAGCGCCGTTTTTGTGAAACCACCTCAAGGGCGCTTTACATATAAACTTAACATTAAACACAGAAACTTTTCTTAAATAAATGAGTTTTTAACTGTTTTTTAAAACTTATTTCACTATTCACTGCTCTTATGGTTGGTGGTAAATTGTTCCACTGAATCGGTGCCCTTACAGCAAAAGCACGTTCGCCGAATTTAGTGTAGTGACACCGATTTTTTTCAGTCAAACGTCCAACGGCAGTTGCTGCAGATCTAAGCCGCGTCCTCCGGTTCGTTAACTGCTGTGGTATACATAACTCTGTTATGTATGATGGAGCTTTTCCCTTGACCGCTTTATGCACCATCCAACAGTCTTTAAATAAAATACGCTCCGGAACACGTAACCAATGCAGATCTTTCAGTAGTGGAGTGATGTGATTATATTTTGATGAACACTTAATCAGCCTGGCAGCAGCATTGAAAACTGATTGAAGTCTATCTAGTTGATTCTGGGGTAGACCGGCGTATACAATATTGCAGTAGTCCAGTCTTGATACGACAAGTGCGTTTATTAGCATTCGTGCTGCGTCTATTGGTAAATATTTTCGAACGGATTTTAATTTACGTAGTTGATAGAAACAGCTGCTAACTGTATTGCTGATCTGTGTCTCAAATGATAATTCGGAATCCAGGTGGATTCCAAGTAGCTTTATTGACGTTTTAGGTTTAATATTCCTGCCATTGATTTCAAAGGGTGAACGATCGATTGTATGTTGTTTCCTATGTGTGTTGATCCAAAGAAATTCTGTTTTTTCAGAGTTTATTGTTAATCTATTTGATGACATCCAAGTGTTTATTGTTGTTATGCACTGCTCTACTTTGTTTTTTAATATGAGAATTTCTTCTGTCTTACAAAAAAAATAGATTTGTGTATCATCTGCATAGGTATGTGACCACAATCCGAATGATTGTATAATTTTCTGAATTTCTGATGTATATACGTTGTACAGAATAGGACCTAATATAGAGCCTTGTGGAACACCTGTCTCAACTGACATAATCTGTGAGTTATGTCCATTATATTTTACAGTATAACATCTATTTCGTAGGTATGATTTAAAAAAGTAAATTGCTGTACCTTTAATTCCAAAAGAATTTTCTAGCCTGTTTAGTAAAATTTGATGGTCCACGGTGTCAAACGCAGCACTCAAATCCAATGCGGCGATTAATCCCATGTTACCATTATTAACGGAAATTGTTAGATCTGATATGATCCTTGAGATTCCAGTTTCTGTTGAATGGTTTTTCCTGTATGCTGATTGTCTGTCTGGGAGTAGTCTATTGCTTTCCAAATAACTAACCAATCGTACAGATATTAACTTTTCTAGAACTTTACTTAAAATAGAAAGATTTGAAATTGGTCTATAATTGGATAGATATTGATCATCAAGCTGCGGTTTTTTTAATATCGGAGTTATATGAGAAAATTTGAGATAATTTGGACAGTCACCGCTACTTAAATAACTGTTGAATATATGTACTAATAACGGTGAGATTGTTTCGACACATTCTTTAAGAAGCCATGTCGGTAGTGGGTCTAGAGCACACTGTTTATTTGGTAGATTTTTGATTATTTTTGATATTTCAGATACCGACGTTGGTTCAAATTCATGTAACGTAGAAATATATGTTTCTGGAATATTAGGCTTTGTTGAAAATTTAGATTTATTTCTGATATTTTCTACTTTCTGTTTAAAACCATTTACAAAGTCTATTGGTTTTAAGTTAACATTGTTTTGTGGTTTACTATCACCAAATACGTGATGCAATGATGACCAAAGTTGTTTCGGACTTTGTTTTTCGCTGATTTTTGACTGCCAGAAGACCTGTTTTCTGTTGTAAATTGTTTTCGAGTACAGTTTCTGTGATTCTAACCATAGAGAGCGATCATTTGGATTTTTGTTCTTTCTATAGGCCCTCTCAAATCTGCGCATAGCTTTTTTACGCTTTCGGCACTCATCATCAAACCAGTAATTTGATATACGAGCTCTAATGGTTTTTATAGTTTGCGGTGCATGTTTATTTATTAGTTCTTCTATATTTTTGTTATAAAGATCGATTAAGTTTTCCGTGTCTATGGTGTTTAAATCAACATTAAATAGCTCGCATTGCCTCAGGTCACATATAAACTTTTCCTTATCAAAGTTTTTCCAAGAGCGTGAGGTTTATGTCTCATACTTTGGATTTGGTTTATTTATTTTCAATTGAGTACTAACCAGTCTATGATCCGAAGACCCAATATCAACAACTCTGGTTGACAATGGATCATCACATATTCTTGATATAATTACATCCAATATTCCACCTTGGTCATGTGTGGGTTTATTAACGTATTGAGTGCAATTGAAATCCTTAATTATTTTATTGAAAAGAATGGCTGCCGGGTCAGTATTACTGCGATCTAATCGGATATTAATGTCTCCTGTAATTATAATGGGTTCTAATGTAGTGATAAAGGTTTCTAGTAGTGATCGAAATTCATTGAAAAATTTTGTTGAAGTTCCTTGAGATCCTGGTCTATATATCACAATAAGAGTAGTTGAGTTACCAGATGCTGTGATTCTGCACGCGACGCTTTCGAATGTTTCCGCTTTTGTTATTTTCAGTTTTGTTGCTTGGATATCCTTATGAATAAAAATTGCGATTCCGCCATGATTCACATAATTAGTTGAGTTCGTTTTCTTTTCTAAGGAAGGAGTCCTGGCAGATTCTATTGTATGGTAGCCTCGACTGCGAAGAGTTTTCAAGGACGTCGAATCATATCCCTCATGCCATGATTCCGTTACAGCTAGTATTTGAATATTATTTTGTTTACATATGTCTTCTATGTGTTCAAATTTATTATTGAGTGAACGAACATTCCAGGTAGCTAAATTAATATATTTGTTATTAATTATTGTTTGGTGTCTCTGTTGAGGCACAGGTTTAATATTCTGACTATTCAGGATCACTTGCACTATTGGATTATCTAGAGTACTGTTATTTCCAAAATTTATGTTTTTATTAAAGCCACGCGAACACTTCCCTGCTCGGGTTCCTCGGGCTCTAAATGATTTATTGGGGTTTCTTTGTATTCTAAGGTCATATAATCTTGCACTCACTAAACGGTCAATCTTCGCTTCAGCACCATGTGACAAAGATTTTAGAAAACCTTATATTTTATTATACCCCCCATTAAGATTTGGACTCACCAGTGCACAGGATTCACCCTTAGACGTCGTGTATACCGAAACATGTGGCGAACCGTGGTTTCTAGTAATTTCTTCCCAGCTTTCTAGTACACACTATGCGAAGGCATTCGTTGTATATTTTGATAAACTGTATTCATCACTAACCGAACTAAACACTTATAACGTCCAAAAACTGCTTGATTTACACTAAACATTCACATTTTATTTTTTTAACTTTATACAACTTAATTATAGTAACAAAAATTAAATTTTCACTTAGTTGAGATACATAATTCCTATGTTTAAGCGATAGTCCGAAGGACACAGTCAATACTGCGACCGGCTGCTAAGAAGCGCCCGGACCAACATTATGTCAAGCATATTGTACTTGTTGCACGTAGTGGAGATTAGTTGAGAATATGTTGTAGGCGAATTAGCATACGTTAATGCAGGAATCCTTTTATTGGAAATTCATGGTAGAAAATCCCCAACGTCAACGAGTAAATTACTTTGAAATTAGCCTATACTTATTTTACTTCTTACTTGCTTCGTCTATCGAATAAGCAATCTGGATAGATTAACTTTTTAATATCCTGATGAATTTGTTAAGTTTTTTACAGATTTTCATAATAAAACTGTTTTACCCAAATTTAATTTTTTGGAAGGTTTGCAATCTGCTCAAGAAAATATTAATTCGGGTTTTAAAAAGACCCGAGTTATGAAAAAGTGGAAACACAGAATTCGTTCCACAATCGGGCAGTTTTTTTTAGTAAAAGAGTTCGAGAAGCTACTGGTTCGAGTATATTAAAGTTTACTTTGAACGGCTGTTGAAAGAAAGGGTAAAACGAATGACTCTATTGTGAATAGGTGGCAGGGGCGAGCCTAGAACCTTCGGACTAGGCAAACCCTGAAAGAAAATTGGAAAATGTCAAAAATTTTATGTTTTTGTTGGATCGTTGTTCATTTCAGTGGCCATGGAAAATATTTTCAAAATAACATTCCAAAATAATATTTACATTTGTGACCCTGGAATGCATCGTATCTACATACGGTTAAATTTTTACTCTTGATGTATGGTTGCAATGAAACTAATAAATTAACATAATTCTTAACATAATATTTATAGGCAAGCTGAGATTTTCGGCTTCTATAAGCAATTCCGCAACTGATGGGTGGAGTGACAATGGTTCAGTACATAGATAAACGCGTCTATTTTTACACGAAAATTAAAATATTTTGAAGGAAATGCTTGAGAAAATTAAATTAACAACGTCAATGACGAAATTAATTCATCATCATCATCATTGTGGGGCCTCAAAGGACCACAGCCAGCGACTGCGCAGCTGTTGTGCGCATCGCATTTGCGCAGGCGCAGATCACCCGTGCGAGCTGCCGACCTGTACCAACAGGCAAAATCATTCGTGTTGGAACTCCCTTTACGCCGAGTTGTTTTGTACGGACCACGCTGCAGTACTTCGTTCCGACGACCATCGATCTATATATAACCGATTCAAAGTAATATTTTAATTTGTAATTGTTTTGGGAAATAAAAACTGTAAGTTCATTCATTTCTTTCATTTTATATGTAAGTTCCTTACATAATATCTATTCTGAATTGGTGCATTTAAGTAGAACATAAAACGTGGATTGGGTTTATACGGGTTCGATGCCGTATGTATAAACCCATAATTAATACCCACAAATGGTGACCCCGACTGGCTTAAATGTACAATTGTAGCTTTAGTAAATTTAAATTCAGTGTCATTTTATTTTATTGCAGTAAATTTTCGAGTAGCAAAATCATTTTAATGTACCCACAGTGGTAACACATTTTGTCCGACATACTCCTTTTTTTTAAGCAGCTATATTATAATACAATACCATTCTTATCATTTATACACTCGGTGAGAGGAGAGTCCAACACGGATCTTTGCTGACAACCAAAAGGTGACATATAAAAACCTTATTTAAATTCCCTATCTAATTTAGCTTGTTTGTAAAAAGTGCTGGACCCGCAAATAGGCACTATATATTCGTCGATACAAAATGTATAAATAATAGATTGAAAATGCATGTAATTCCTTTTAAAATTTTATTGACAAAAATGTTCACAGTGTATTGCTAAAAAATCATTAAAAAGAATATTTTTTTTGTTGCAAAATTTAAAATTTTTTTTTTCAGATACTCAAATTTTGCAAAAATTATTGTGTACCCAAGAAGTAAAAAAATACTACCCTTTTGAGTAAAAAATAAGAAATTGGCACATTATAAAAAAACTGGTACCAAATACAATTAATCAAACATTTAGGTATACTAAAAATTTAATATAACATTGCTAATATCTTGTATTTATTTCTTTTCATGAGAACTTCAAGGAAAACTTCAGCTCATAGCAACAACTGCCGTTTCCACTAGCTGCAACGAAAAATTTGCCGTTGCAGAGATGCAACGAATGCAGTTGCAACATTAGTATTAGAAGAAAGAACAAAAGTTAAGTCCAAATTAATTTATTAAAATCTAAATGTTGAAAAAGTTAATCATATAATTCTTATTTAAATTCAAATTTTATTTTAAATTCAAATTTTGAAATAGTAAATTAAAAAAAAATATTTTTATTATTTAATTATCATATGTTCATTCCAAATGAATTTTAATTTTGCAAATCATTTGTATTTGATATAACAACTCACTCAGATATTTTAAAGGAAACTAAGGCACCCAAAATAGAAAGTTAATTTTCTTGAGCTCAAACATATAGAGAAAGTGATAGGAACATATTTACCTGTCATAGACAAATTTCTTTATATTGTTTTTCTAAACAAATCTACATAATAATTTACCAATTTATATATGTGACAATTTATTTTTCTCCTAAATGAACAGCTAAACATAAATTATATATCTATAAATGCGCTGAAATATTATGCCAATGTAATTTGACGTATTGAAATATAGTATCAAATAAATGCTAGCGAGCGAAGACCAGAACCAAATTTCATTAAACTCTGTCGAAAAAAAAAAATAATGACAACAACCGAAATAAAATCGTCTCATTACAGTACATACTACTTTACATTGAAAATATAATAATAACTTGCAAAATATTTTTGAATATAATACACTTAAAGTTTTGCATTGTTAATTTAGGAAAATAAAATACCTTGATACTTGCGCCATTTAAAAACAGAAATAATTTTACTGTACCTATTACACTTATAAAATTAAAAGAGAACCATCGACTTAGAATTATTTTGAAACATACCTATTACTGATAGAATATTTTATACATGTGTGGACTTTTTTAAATATTTGTTACAAATTGGAAAGTTGCAAACATTTTTGAAGATGGAGAATATTATTAACAATCAATACTGATTTTTATTATTTTTTTTATCAAATACCTACTTGTACTTTGAATACTTTTAGTACCTAACCACACTTAGAAAACCTTTCAATACCTAAAGGGACATAGAAACATTTTGTAAATACCTAATACACTTTGAAAATTATTAAAAAAATTTATTTTAATATTTCCTTTCGTACATAAATACAATTAACAATTTCAAAATAATTATTAAAAATATTTTAACATAACGTACGACACATAGGGTTTACTCATTTTGATATCATTTATAAAAAAAACAATTTTTTAAAAAATTAATTAAAAGTTTACAATTAAATATTGTAAATTGTACTTTGTCAAATATCTCAAACAATTATTATCATCATCATCATTATTACAAAAGTAAACAATCATTAAAAGTTTATTTTATTTTATTTTCTTTTTGCAATAATATTTAAATACACAGAGATTTACAATACTATATTACCAACAAGAACTACATCATCATGATATCAGACAATCAAGATTCTTCAAGCAACTTCGACAAACCCAACTTCAATACAACTTCAGAAGACATGAACAATCAGATTCATGCATCACATATCAAGTTACCAAATATCTGGAAGGATAAAATTGGACTTTGGTTTATGACTGTTCTTCCCCCGCCACCACCCGTTCTGCTTATGGGGACTAATAACGGCCCCTTGCAAAACTCTGAAAGAACACATAAAGAACATACGAAGAGTCCGGAGAACTCTAAAACCTTGCAGACACTGCACTTAATGTGCCAAAGAGAGCTAATCATGTTGAAACAACTGGCTCACTGCTCAGTGATAGTGAAGATAATAGTGAACCGAATTTAAGACAGAAAGTCTTGAAAGCCCTAAAGTTGCTCTTCGTGGCTACAAGGTCCGCATGTCCAATGGGTCCAAAGAAATTCCCTCGGACATCGTCGTAGAGTTCTCGTCGGAATGTTGACACGGAGAAGTTAGTGCATTCCCATAGGATATGCTCAGAAGTCTGTTCAGGGTTATCACAAAGCTGACATGAGGACGAATCGGATAAGTGAAAACGAAAGAGATAACTTTTGAAACTGCCGTGTCCAGTAAGGAATTGCGTGGTCCAATAATCGGGAACAATCCACGAGGAAAAAATTCGAGTCCTCACATCAGGAAGAAATAAAAATGTCAGTCTGCCCATGGAAGAAGAAGACCAGCGACGTTGCCAAGCATCTAAAAGAGAACTCCGGGCCAAGTTCTCAATCTCTCCACGAACTGTGGGTAAATTTACAGGTGGGAGAGAAACACCACCCAAAATTTGGTTTATGACTGTCGAAGCTCAATTTGCTACTTCAAGAATAACACAAGACGCATCAAAATACAACTACATCCTAGGAATATTGGATCCAGACACAATCTCAATAGTTGCTGACGTCATCCAGTATCCACCTGCCAGAGACAAATATGAAAACCTAAAACAAACATTGTTAACAAGACTGCAAGAATCAGAAGACACGAGAATTACACAACTACTCAATGACATACAACTGGGAGACAGAAAACCAACCCAACTACTCAGACACATGCAGCAACTAGCTGGCCCTGACCTCGCGAACAATGCTTTCATTAAAACGATATGGATACAACGCCTACCTAGAAGAACGCAAGAAATAATCTCCGTATTAAGATCAGACGACCTCTCAACATTAGCAGAAACAGCAGACAGAATAACAGAAGTGAACAACAGAAACGACATACAAGCAATAAATTATACATCATCATCATCATCAACCGGACAATGTCAACAAAACAACTCAACCACAGAAAACCTTCTAGTATCGATGCAACAACAGATACAGCTACTGACAGAAAAAATTACGAAATTGGAAATCGACCAAAGACAACCTAGACAACCCAGACAACCTAGACAATCACAATATAACCATTGGAGAGACAGGTCTAGATCACCATCAAACAGCAGAAATAGAAGTAACACAGGTTATTATCAAAACTATAACTCGTACAGAAACCAACAACTAAATCGTCAAAATAATTTTGTATATAGACCCAACAACGTAAATAATAATCAAGAAATATGTGTCAATCATCAAAAATATGGAAATAAAGCCAAGACGTGTCGACTACCATGCAAATTCAACGCGTCGGAAAATTAGGATTGCGACAGGTTTGTGAGGCTTACCTGCCGCATCAACAATATCGCCTCTTCATAAAAGACGTCGTTACTGGAACAAGATACTTAATAGACACTGGCGCAGAAATTTCTGTATTACCAAGATTTTTCAAGAAAGACAAAGCGACAATTTCAACAGACACCGACATCACACCACTTTTTGCAGCAAACGGTACATCGATACCTACACATGGTCACAGAGTTGTAAATCTTAACTTGGGTTTAAGACGAAACCACAAGTGGAAGTTCATCATAGCTGATGTTACGAAACCAATTATAGGTGCAGACTTCCTTCAACATTATGACATTATGATCGACCTAAAAAGAAAAGGAACTAATCGACAGGACAACCGGCATATCGTCAATAGGAAATGTACACAAAACAAGCGTTATTAATATAGCCACTATTCAAGAAACATCAAGATTCCATAAAATAATAAGTCGATATCCAAATGTAACAAGGCAGAAGTTACATCAGAAGCAAACAGAACATCAAATAACACATCATATACAGACCAGAGGACAACCAGTTACGTCAAGAGCCAGAAGACTCAACCCGAATCAACTAGAAATCGCAAAAAAAAAATTTCATTCATGATGGAACAGGGCATCTGTCGCCCTTCGAAAAGTAATTGGTCGAGCCCTCTTCATATGGTTCGAAAGCCAAATGGAGATTGGAGACCTTGTGGTGATTACAGACGCTTAAATGCCATCACCAAACCAGACAATTATCCCATACCACAGCTCCAAGATTTCGGACATAAACTCCATGGTTCAAAGATATTCTCAAAATTGGATTTAACAAGGGCCTACCATCAGATCCCGATGGAACCAGAAGATATACCAAAGACTGCCATAATCACACCTTTCGGCTTATTTGAATTTACAGTAATGCAATTTGGCCTATGCAACGCAGCACAATCATTTCAACGTTATTTGCACAACATAACCAGAGATCTCGATTTCGTCTTCACATACATAGATGACATCCTCATCGCGTCAAAGAACCTGAAAGAACACGAAAAACACATGGATCAACTTTTCAAAAGACTGTCAGAACACGGATTAGTAATCAACGTAAATAAGTGCCAACTGGGACAGGAATCAGTCAACTTCCTCGGTTACAAAATAGATGAAAATGGAATCAGCCCCTTAAAAGAAAAAGTGGAAGTCATAGCAAAAATGGAACCCCCGAAAACTGCAAAAGACTTGAGACGTTTTATGGGAATGATAATTTTTTATAGGAAATTCCTGCCACACGCCGCCAATAGACAAAAACCATTATTTGATCAACTTAAGTCATACAAGAAAAACGATAGAAGAGAAATAAATTGGGAAACAAATGTGTTAAAAGCATTCAATCAATGCAAAAACGATTTGGCTCAAGCAACACTGCTCGCTCACACAAACATAAACGCCGAAATTTCATTAATGGTAGACGCCTCTGACACTGCTATAGGTGCAACATTACAGCAGAAAAACAAAGAAGACTGGGAACCATTAGCTTTCTTCTCGAAGAAATTTAATAATGCTCAAATGAAATAAAGCACTTATGACCGTGAACTAACAGCAATATACGAGGCAATAAAACACTTCAGACCCCAAGTGGAAGGGAGAATTTTCACAATCTATACCGACCACAAACCAATTACATTTGCATTCAATAAATCGAAATTAAATTCGCCGCGACAGGAGAGACAACTGGACTTCATAAGTCAATTCACAATCAATATTAGACACATCCCTGACGAGGACAATATAGTTGCCGACACACTCTCACGTCTGGACGCAATTGAATTGTCACCCAGCATAAACTACAAGAAAATGGCAGAGGCGCAAGAAAACGATACGGAAATAGAAAACATGAAAAATAATTCGTCACTAAAATTGTTAAAGATCATAATACCCGGTAGCAGTGAAACACTATGGTGCGACGTATCACGCAACTTACTACGCCCATTTGTTCCGAAATTATTTAGAGAAGAAATAATCTGGGCAATACATAAAATAAACCACCCTGGCATAAGGGCCACAATCAAACTAATCAAGCAACGATATGTATGGCCACATATGGACAAAACAATAAAAAATATAATACAAAATTGCATCGATTGCCAAGCATCAAAAATTAGTCGACATACTATCACACCAGTTCATCACTACAAAACACCTGAAGGACGTTTCAAAAATATACATTTAGATCTCGTGGGACCAATGACTCCGTCTAAGGAAAATATACATCTTCTAACCATCATAGACAGATACACGAGATGGCCAGAGGCAATCCCTCTCAAGGACATGTCAGCCCAGACAGTAGCGGGTGCAATATTGTACCATTGGATAGCCAGATTTGGTGTACCTTCTACTATAACAACTGATCAAGGCCGCCAATTTGAAAGCCACATATTCAAACAATTAACAGAGAAACTAGGAGTAAAACACCAAAGAACAACAGCTTACCATCCTCAGTGCAATGGACTCATCGAGAGATGGCACCGTACACTGTAGACCGCCCTGATGACAGCCAATAAAGAGACATGGACGAGTGCACTACCCATGATACTCCTCGGGTTACGCTCAGCAATAAAAGAAGGTTCGGAGTACACACCCGCAGAGATGACATATGGCACTACAATAAGATTGCCCTGTGATTTCTTCGAAAACTCAACTCCACTAGAACCAGACACATACGGGCACAAACTACAAAAAATTATGTCAAATATACGTCCAGTACCAGTCACACATCATAACAAGAGCAAAACATTCGTACATAAAGAACTAAAAACTGCGAGATATGTTTTTCTCCGAAATGACGTTGTTCGTAAGCCACTGCAACGGCCTTACGACGGCCCATTTCCGGTTCATACTATGGACGAGAAAACCGCAGTCATCGCCATAAATGGAAAAGAAAAAAGAGTGTCAATCGACAGACTAAAACCAGCATTTATGACTAGCGACAAACATGACGAGCTAACAGAAAACCGCCAAAATACATCCACACTACCGGATGCCATCCAGAGACGCCCAGAACAATCATCTGAACCACCAGACCAACCTACTGAGAGAACTTCAGCACTGAAACAGCCACACACAGTAACCAGAGCAGGAAGAAAGGTGCACTTCCCAAGGAGATTCACACATTATAATTAAAAACAATGAAATATGAATATTAATGTAATATTTTTCTCTCCATACAATGTATCAAACGTAACGCATACATACCTATAATGATATATATTTATTTTATCTTTGAAATGTACTATTTAGAATGTAACGTAGAAATTTTTTTTTCGAAAAGAAAACTACTTATAAAATGTAAATCATGTATGTATATTTATGAAACAAATTATAATACAACATTTAATTATCTCAATAGAGACGAAGTTGGAATATTTACTGTAGGAGAACCGGGAAATCAAGGCACCTACAGGGCTTACGACCTGTCATCGGCTGGTTTACGTGATCACTTTATGCGCTTGCGCAACGTTCACCAATTATGCCTTTTAATGAGAAAGGCATAATTGGTGAACGTTGCGCAAGCGCATAAAGTGATCACGTAAACCAGCCGATGACAGGTCGTAAGCCCTGTAGGTGCCTTGATTTCCCGGTTCTCCTACAATAAATATTCCAACTTCGTCTCTATTGAGATAATTAAAAATCTGTTAAAAAATATCTTTGACTCCCGACAGGGAAAAAAATCCAATGTTTGCGCATATGCAATAATAAAAATATTCGATAATACAACATATTTACAATAGACATGTATATACAAATAAGTATAACTTTTTACAATGCTTTTAACGCCAATGTTGAATTAATATCATGCAAACACACATATTTAAAAAACAATCTATTATGCTATACCTTATAAACATTACTTGTATATCCCGAATATTGCTTATTTTGCTATAACTTCTTTTATAATTTTATTTCGTTAGTTTAGTTTCATAATGCTATGACCTTTCTTATATTTCATATGTGTTTGTCAATTTTGTCAGGCAACGATTTTGAAAATAAATACATAACGTGCCTGATAATTATGCAAGTTTTCTTATAACTATTTATTATTTTTTATTTTTTTATTTTGTAAAAGCAAAACGCTTAAAATTTTTTTTTTCATATTGTATGTTCTAGTAATCAGAAGGGGCGAAGGACTCCAGCTAGGTATCGTCTGACGACTTGGAGGGGACCTCTGTGGGGCCTCAAAGGACCACAGCCAGCGACTGCGCAGCTGTTGTGCGCATCGCATTTGCGCAGGCGCAGATCACCCGTGCGAGCTGCCGACCTGTACCAACAGGCAAAATCATTCGTGTTGGAACTCCCTTTACGCCGAGTCGTTTTGTACGGACCACGCTGCAGTACTTCGTTCCGACGACCATCGATCTATATATAACCGATTCAAAGTAATATTTTAATTTGTAATTGTTTTGGGAAATAAAAACTGTAAGTTCATTCATTTCTTTCATTTTATATGTAAGTTCCTTACATAATATTTATTCTGAATTGGTGCATTTAAGTAGAGCATAAAACGTGGATTGGATTTATACGGGTTCGATGCCGTATGTATAAACCCATAATTAATACCCACATCATCATCATTGGCCCTACAGCCCGTTGTGGGCCTTTGCCTCCTTCAGAATCCGTCGTCATTCCTCTCTGCACTCTGCGGCTCTTTTCCAGTTGGTAAGGCCCAGCGCTCGTACATCAGCCTCCACATCGTCCAGAAATTAATTCATACATACATGAATTAGAAATTCAGAAGTTTTTTACTTAAATATTTTTCGTTTATTTTTATTTGCACTAAGATATTTCAAGTATTTAATGATTTATTTATCAATTTCTTTATTTTGTTTGCATATCACATTTTGTTTTTTTACTGCCCACTGCGATCATTTTTCCGTTCAGCCCCCCTAGACAACGTTTCGTTTAGCTCAAGAAAATAAAAAAGAAAAGATGACTTAATGTATGGCAATGACAGTTGCCAGTCACATGACAACTGTCACTTCCATACATTGAATTATCTTTTCTTGAGCTAAATGACACGTTGTCTATGGGGCAGCTTCAGAATCGTTATCAACCATAGCAAACAACCCGAAACCCGATTTTTAGACTCCCATAAGATTATTTACCAAATCTATTGTATGTAGGTAACTGATAAGTCATTTTCTCTTTGACCATCCTTGTCTTATTTGATTATTTTAACACAATTACTTACTGGTAATGCGAGGCTTCATGAGAGGTTCAGCCGAAAGTACACATTTCTCGGGACATCTTGTGCAGCAAGTTGAATAGAATACACAGATATAGCACTCTCATATACCATACTCTCATCATTTGCTCCTATATAAAGCATAAACTTACACGCAAGAGTAACCTAACTGAAACTTAGAGAGGGGTACAGAATATTAATGGAATAAGTTAAAGTACCAAACCAAACACAAGCTAATAGTTAAGAAAGTTGGGTTGTTTTGGTAAGCAAGGGTCTGCAGAGAAACCGCATACAATTATTGCACAACATGGTTCAATAGTAAGTTTCTAGTACAAGACAGTGCGATTTTTTATTAATAAATGGCTATATGATACAAGTGATGCGAATAAAAATGGAAAATGATGACGATACTTTACAATAATCAGATAACAATGCTAGATCTATGTATGATACGGATATATAATATTCAGAATATTAATATTAGGTACTTGTGACCACATCTAGTCCATTTAAAAGAGCATTATAACGCTAAATCTAGTGACTCAAACCATGATATATAAAAACCGCCTAATGCACTATGAAATTACGTGTTATTAAGGTTATATCGCGTGCGTTAAGAGGAGTTTACACGGGATTGAAATGATCGGAAACCCAAAAATTGTTGATTTTTTTGCATTTTAAGAACAAACCTGATTTGAAATGAAAAAAAATATCGGTCATTCGCTTTGATTTAATGCACTCATTAAGCACATAAAACACGTATTTCTCTACGACACATGGTTATGGAGTAATTTTAAAAAAATGCTGTAAAAAGTTTCACTAGAAAAATATTGGAAATACTAATGTTTTATTTTTAATAAACACACTGTTTAACATATTTGAGAAATTTGATTTCCAATTGGGGTGTTTAGGTTTACATGGCCCCTTAATCATACTAATTCACAAATATTTAGCTATCGAATAACTTTTTAATTTAAAAGTCAGCAAAAACTCCTTCTAACATTATTCCTTACAAAGTTATTTGTACTTTCTGTTGAAAAATCTTTGATAACATTACGAAACAGCCATTTCCCTGGGGGTATTATTATGATACAATGTATTTTTTCGAAGATTTCAAAACTTTACGTATTAAACTAAATAACATCTAAGGGTGTTTCTTACATTTTTCCAAAAAAAGTTTAGTGACAACACTTCTCATTTTATATTTCCTCATCCGTTTGGTGCCTTCAGCCTTCATACACAGACGGGATTAAATCGGTTGAAAAGACTACCCAAGAACACCTCTTTCCGGGACGTTCAGCTACACAAAGAACTTCGCTGGCATCACGTTCTCTCAGATTGGCCTTGTATTCAAGAATATTCGTGACTCTGAAATGCCAAACTGAAATGCGACGAAGTAATTGAAATGTAGGTATGCTTATACCAAGTCTAATACTGGACAGGGTTCATTGAAATATTTCCAATAAAGAAACTTCAAGTACTTGCAGACTCGTTGATACAACTCACTTGAAGAAGATGCATTTGTCAATACAATGAAAGTAGTTTAATTTTATTAGTTTAAAATAAACCCGAATTGTCATTAAGAAATAATTTTATAAAAAGTGCAATCAATACATTGTATTAATAAGAAGAGTGAATATTTTTATCCAATTTATTTATTTTATTCCTGTCGCTGGTTGTATGGATGGATGAATTGACTACAACAAACAATTAAAAAGCATTATAACTAGAAATCCAGAAATGATATATTATAAAATCACTAGGTACTAAACAAAAAGCCGAAAATAAGAATGTAATAAAAAAAATAACAAATCTTCCTGTCGTGTCGGTCAACACATCAGACTAAATGACCATCCGGGCCCAGAAAGCCACAAACTCCGTTGTGTTGTTCTCCAGGTGGGTTCGCTCATTAAGATAAAACCACATTATAAATTATTAACTAGAAAGAATAAAACAATTCAATAATAAATGAACGAAATATTGATGAAAAACTGTCAATGTACATAAATAAAGAAAGAAACGTTATGTTAGTTATGTATGCATGACGGCGGTAGCGGTAGCGGGGTATACGCAAACAATGGATTTTTTCCCTGTTAATGTTTTTTTTTTCAATTTTTTAACATCTCAAAAGAGACGAAGTTGGAATATTACCGGAGAACCAACATAAAGGTAAACAAGCCAAATATGAAGTAATATTTATGGCGCAGTTCTGGGGTGACATCTGTGCGAACACATTGTCACCTCATATATAAGGAGTTAAGGACTGCTGCTTTCACGGTTTACAAAAAAATCAATTTCTCAATAGATGGAGTTACAAAAAGGTTTCTTCGATACTTCATAGATTCACATAAACAAATCTAATTCCTTAAATAATCGGTGATTTCAGCACATATACCTAAACAATAATTTCGTAAGAAATATCTTCTACCAAGCATCAAGGATGCTCACTAAATCAAAGACGTTTATAATTGTCTGTGACGTATCAATATAGATATTTAATGAATCAAATACAATTAGGTACATATTATTAAATGTTTATATAAAATTTTATATAATTTCAAAATATTCTCTAAGTAAATTTAATATTTCTAACCTCGAATCGAATGTAAGTCCACCAGATATTTAACACGCACCTGCACATCTAAATTATTGTGTACAGTTGGTGCAAAACGAGTTTAAGTGTACAACTTTGTAAATGAATTATGCAAACACGAAATAATTCATTTTGAATTAATTCAACTTTACTATCGGGGAATCTTGGTCGTAAAAGTTCTTTGAAAGAAAATTCTTTAAGTAGAGATTTTACTGCCATCAGAAGACGTGTTGCTACGTTATATATTTCTGAGATAAGAGAGCAATGAATCTCCACCAGCATAGTTCAACTTTGAATTTTTAATGTGCCCGGAGCAATAACAGAAACACCGTCAATCTTCTCTAGGAAAAACGAAAATAAAAATAACGACTCTATGTCTGTTCAAACCAACAGGTTATAAAACTCTGTTACACTCAATCTGAGTACAATAATTTATAAATTAGTGTAACAAGTAAAAAAAAACAGATTTTAGTTTACATTTGAGTGTAGCAAACCAATTATAATAAAAACTGATGAGATCAAACTGTAGAAACAGAATCGCAAGAATGTTGACATGATTCTGATAATTGAATTTATGTATTTATTGGAATGGAATAAAATATACAATTTCCACGATTAATTTATTATTAGTTTCAAGTTGTTATCTTAAACAGGATTCGTATCGTGAATTTTTTTTTTATTCTATTTATTTATTTATTTTTCTGTACATAATGTAAACAAATATATTTTAATCTGGCTGGCTTATTGCCATTAGGCAATTTCTTAAAGCCAACCAGATTACAAAGCATGACAAAATTGTGTATGTATATCAACAAAATAATGAAAGAAAAGAAATCAACGAAATTATATAATATACAAAAATAACGATTAAAACAAAAAAAATGAAAATACTTCAAGTAAATTAAAAAAAATTAGTACACCCTTATCAAAGTTTTTTTCTGTTGAAATAAAGAAAAATAAATACTTGAAATGTATATTATTATTTTTGAGAAATGTATATTAACTATTAAGAAATTTTTTGTTCCATTGAAAACATGTAAAAACAATAAAATATTATTGTTACATCTAAGCGAATATTATTGTTACATCTAACCGAATATTATTGTTACATCTAACCGAATATTATTGTTACATCTAACCGAATAAATTTAAAATTTTACTAACGCTCAGCCGGAAACACATAGCTTTGTTTACTTTGTGTGAAATACAAAATTGTTCAATTTTATCAAATATCAAAAATTGTTTTTATGCTGCCTTTTGTAAAATATCAAAAATTGGCACAAATGATCTAATGTCCGACTAACGACAATGATACGATTTTTTTATTCCATTACCTATAGTATTTATCAGTTTCTAAAAGAGATAAAATTAACCCAATTTTTGTAACTTTAGACTGATAACATATTTTTAATAACATAAAAAATTAAAAATAAATTAATAAATTATTATTATTAATTTGATATTGTAAAAAAAATATTTGTGTAGGTACTTACTTATTTTGATTTTTGTTTATATCTAGCAGATTCTGTTATTTAATGGCTGAAAACTCTGGTTAGTTGGAAGAAATTGCCATAAGGCAATAAACTCGCCACTTGCGCAGGGTGCAAGGAAGTGTTAATAATTATTATTATTATTCCTTCCTTTTTCTTCTCCTTTCCTTTTTTCTTCCCTTTCCCATCACGGGCAAATGTGTGAAATATATGAATATGTAATAATTTTAAGTATGTTTAAATTATTTTTTTGTTGTATTTTGTTTTGTGGTACATACTACAATGATTATATAATGTACATCAATTGTGGACAAAAGTAATTGGTCTGTCTTTTTTCATTTCATAGTGTATGTTTGCAAAGAAGTGTTCAATTCAATGCAAAATAATAATACAAATGGTCAACTTTTTTATCATGCAGAGACAATTTTAATTTTGAGTATAAACGAATCGATCTTTCTTCGATCTTTATAGTTATAATTTTTATTTTTCTAAAAAAAAATCTACACATTGTAAAATAGTAAGGCAATGAATGACCAACCCATCAGAATATAATATTATGTTTTTTGATACTTGCAAACGACCACAGATATAGGTTAAATCACAAAAATATTCTCCCATATATCAGCATTATTAAATAAAACGCATTGATTATAAGTTCAATTTTAAACTAAGTTTTTCTTTTCATAGAGTAAGAATCTAGTTAAATATTAAAATATATGCCAAAGGGTATTTACTGAACATTATGCGTGCCCAACGACATTAATTTGACAGTTTAGTTATAATAACGTAATAATACGGACAAAATTACAGGTAGGAACTTCAATACTTAAAAAGTTCTTTAGTCATTGCAAGATTTAAGTGATAAATATTCATAGTAAAATTTGTACGACAAAATTTATTATAATCATATTTTAACACGAATCTTTTTTACGTATTAAAAATGTGTTTACTTATCTATTACATCTGCTTAAATCCTGCCATGCATGTACATAGGTAATTAATCCAATTGTGAACTATTTTAATATGAAACCTATTATATTTTTTAAACTCAACTCGCATAAATTAAGTAGTTACATAATAATTTTGCTGAAAATATACCGTGAAATATTTCTCAAAGCAACATAATTTATATTAACCATAACCAATGTATTGTGTAATTTTTTCAATGTTTTATTCTCACATAATGTAACAAAAAAAGTGTAATTTAAACACCTTTTCAAAATTAAAGTATATTTTTTTCATGTATAATAATGTATTTATATTTTTATTTGTTAATTCAGAAATACAATAGCTGTTAACATTATTCATTAAACAGTCGAATATTTTTTGTTTTATATCGAAACACTTAATGTAATGTTAAGTGATTTCATGAATAAAACATGATTATTAAAATTAAATTGTACATTGTACAAAATTGTACAAAAAATTCAAAATTGAATTTAGTGACGACATCGTTTCATACAATTTGTAAGGCAGTAAACACTACACAATATCTCACTCAATAGCTTGATACCTACTTAATCTACAAATATCCATCATGCTTTTTTCATATTCTGGGTAGGAAAACAGACTGACCTCCATACTACCCTATCCTGACATACATTCATACCAACATGAATAATGTATATAGAAAACAAAATGTTTATAAATTTGTGTTTTAGTGTTTAAAGTTAGGTACGTATTCTTCAATTATACATACAATCGCCATTGACAGTTGGATCTCATGTGTTACATGTAACTAGTATATATTTATACATAAATTAATTAAAAAGTAAGTGGATATATATATGGATAAGTATATGGATACTATAAAATAAAAAAATAATTGAAACAACAATTTAATAAAACTTTAGCAGTAAATTATATCTTGTTAACCCGATGTGGGGTTAGGGGAGATGGTGGAAGGAAAATACACTCAGATTCATGCTATAAAATCTACTGGAATCTGATGAAAATTTCCTCTACCATCCGGAAGAAGGTATTCATTATATTGGAGAAGATATTTTTGGTGCCCGTTCACGGAGTAACGTTTCAATACAAAAATACACAATTTTTGAAATCTTTTCGGAACAAAAACTTTTTCAGGTGGAAAATTGTTTCCGAATTTCCTCGAATTTTGTGATTCGACAGAAAAATATATATTGTATATATATATATTGTGTATTCAGAAATGACAATTTCTTTCACCGATACAACGATCGATGATAACGGCATCCTTCACAAAATACAAAACTATTTATACAAAATAATATAACTACATACCTATAATAGGCGTTGTTACCTAAAATGTTTTAATTTAAAAACCAATGAAATTTAATGTTCGATATGCCCAAGGTCATAGACGTTAAGAACGTTGAAAACATCATGTATGTTTGTATTTATTAATTAACATATTGTTTGTTGAATTTCATATGCAAATGTGGGTTTATCGCCACAAAATTAACTTACCCTAGAAATGGGATGTCCTAAATAAATTATGATTAACAGTGTAGCAAAACATCAGCAAAATAAAATAAAATACATAAAAGCATAAGACTTACAAGGAAGAGGGAATCGGAGGACTTATATGGACATACGTTTAAGAATTATTTAACAATAATATTTGTAAAGAATGACACTATATTAAATAATTACCACTCTATAGTAAATATATTATATGCAATAGTAGGTAGATGTTTATATAAATTCTTTACATTCATTCAAATAAAGGTAGTTTTAGTTTATGATTTTGTAGGTAACTACCTATAATTTAGACAAAGCAGAAATAATACCATCGGAGAAAACTGGAAATTAGGCTCTACACTTATCATTATCAGCGGGACAAGTCTCATTCCATGGTACCCCATATCTTGGTGGCAACCCACGTTATAAACCTATGTAAAATTTTAAAAATCGAATATTTAAATGGAGGGTTTATTTTCCGCTGTTTGCTCGGGCTAACCCCCCTTAATTTACATGATCACTATAAGCGATTGCACAACTTTCAGCAAGTTTGCGATGTATGATAATTTATTTAATGTATAATAATAATTTATATTTTCAAAATATGTGGAAAAAAGTATTGTGAAATTATAATTAGGTATAAATTAAATTTTGTTATGTTCCTTTGTAATATTTATACTGTTGGAAATATCTTATTCATTCATTCATTCATCATTTAATTTATTTATCCCTTTTTTTAAACAAATATTGAAGATTTCACTTATGATTATGTTCGTATAAATAGGAATATAAAAGATAGTGTAAGAGTTAATAAGAATACTTTTAAAAATATACGAGAAAATGGAGTATGTCATGTAAAATTGGTCTATGCACGTTAATACAAAATGTTGCACCACTAGAAGTATTTTATAAGTTTTCTCATCTGCCATTTCCAACATTCACATTGCAATAAATGTAATAGAATGTGTAGAAAATTTAAACAAACCCTCGGGAAATTCCTTTTATATGATATTTATACATACAATAAGGATAATACGGTGGATTGCTTGCATTAAAATGGATATTTTCTATAAATTACTTAATATAACCAATGCATATCTATATCTATAGGTAAATATAATTAATAAATAATTTAAAATGATCGCTTTTATGTTTTCTGATATATATTAATTGAAAAAAGCTCTTCTTTACCATTTTTAATTATTTACACCCTGTGCAAGTGGCGAGTTTCAATTTCTTACTGGCAACTGTTTCCAACTTGGTCCGTTTTCAGACCTGGGGGGCAAGTCTGGTTCAATCGGCGAAATAAAAACCCTCGTGATTACCCATGTCATGGATATAATTATTATATGGAGTTCTACAATATCTTTAGATGTCAAAGAACTCCATACGATAATTATATCCATGATATGGGTAATCACTAGGGTTTTGATTTCGCCGGTCGAACCAGACTTGCCCCCCTGAAAAGCAAGATTTGCTTAAATTTTTTTTATGAATTTCAAACATGTTAGTACTAAATATTACCAATATTGTGTTTTAACTCCTCACTACCCTAAGAGGATATAGTGAGGACTCATCGATTCGCAATTTTTAAGGTTATTTTCTTTATTGCATCTCTGTGTGTGCTGTGTACAATGCACTTTGTGCGGCGTGTTTATTCTACATTATCGATTATAGACTAAAGTATTCATTCGATTTTTTTTTAATTATCTAATTTTTATATATAATGCTTAGACGGCATTATATTTTTTAACATTACATTATTTAAGGATATTTGATCAGTGCTTTTCAATTTTTTTAACTGTCAAATCTCTCTCTCCTCCTTGGATTGTATCCCATGGTGGTGGTGTCAGCTCTCCTTGCGATCGATTTTTTTTATCTGTCAAATATGTCTACTTTAAATTTGATATTTTTATTTTAATTTTCTAAAATGGCACATTACTTTCATAAAATGTCGTTAAAGAATTATCAAGTATTCATAATAAAATATGAAATCAAAAATAAACTCATTTTATGAAAATAATTAAAATTTTCCATTCATAATTTGAATACTATGTGTGGAGTGACTTGGTAGTGGAGAATACAGTGTTGGCCACAACTCACTCGTTTTATTTCAAAGAGCAGGGCCAAATAGAATAAGATGATTATTAATTGAGTAAATTGATTGTATGTTAAATTGATTGTATGTTAAAATTGGTTGTATGTTAGATGGGTCGATGGCAGAGCGGTTACTGGCTAATAATCAAGTGGTCGCGAGTTCGAATCCTGCCTCGACCAATTTCGTTCACCTTTAGCACAAGCATTTATGCTTTGTTTAGGAAATGTAGAAAGATGTATATGTACTTGTTAAACAAGGATATATTAATTTTATATTTGAAAAATTAAAATTGTTACTCATAAAAAAGGATTAATGAATGATTACTCTTTTCGGTTGATCAAAATTTATGAACCTGGCAATAGTGTTTTCATAAAATAATTCCCTAAATAAATATATACGTTTCATTCAATAACATTTAATAAAAATTATCTGTGTTTTCAAAAAAATATAAAAAATAAAAAATATATCAGACAAAATTTCATCCTCATAATCAAACTCAACACTTACTATAATATCATCATTCACACAATATCTCACCATAATATGTAACTATTCCTAACTTATCTTAATATACTACAATAACTCCAGTGACAACCTATAATTGACTTTAATATAACTCAAATCATCTTTATTTTATATAATTTATTATACGCTGTATGTTGTCCTCTAAATAAATAAATAATGTCGAAAATATTTAGGTATATAAAATCAAATATTTTATTTGCACATAAATAGGAACCTTTATAAAAAAGGAGGTACGTCATTTCCCCCAAAATGGTTTAGTGCTTTTTATTATGCTTACTGAACACCATCACCATCTCGTAATAAAAATGGTCCATGCCATACACAGAAATGTCAACTATAAATTTGAGTAGTTTCCTCCTACGTAATGTTATTGTCTATACCCAAGAAGCACATTGTGACTGATAAAACAAACTGTTCCATAAACATTATGTTTTTGTATATCAAGCGAATTTCGTAAAGTGGTGCTTTACCAGTATTTTACGAACCATTATGGCATCGGTTTAAATTCAATATTTTTTTTCAATTACTGATGTGGTTTGCGACAGTTATAAATGAGGTTATATTAAAACAAATATTAATCGATATTATCTAAAAAGTCCATAGATACTGCGAGATTTCTTATTCATATTTAGTACAATTGTCTCCATCGTACTGCCAAAGAGTACAATTTACGTCAATGCTTATTATCTTTAAGAAGTCATATAACGCTTAATCTAGTGACTGAAAACATGATGTATAAAAACTGCTATGTAGTTACGTGTTAGTAAGGATAACTATCGTGTGCGTTAAAAAGGGTTTATTCGAGATTTAAATCGTCGGTAACACAATTTTTTGGCATATTCATAACAAACCTCCAGTATTCCTTTTTTTTATTTAATTCTTATGTACCTATTTGTAATTTTATATATTTTTATTTAAGTTCTATGTCTGAGTTTATTTGTTTGTGTTAATTTGTATATTTAATTCTTATGTATTTGTAAATTTTAAATATTTATTTTAGTTCAATGTCTGAGTTTATTTGTGTTAATTTGTTTATTTAATTCTTATTTTTTTGTACAATTTTTATATTTTTATTTCAGTACCATATCTGAGTTTATTTGTTTGTGTTAATTTGTTTATTTGCTGATTTTTCAGCACAATTCATCCAATAGGATGCAATGCCTTGAAAATAAAAAAAATTACAAACCTTGAAACCAGGGGGGCAAGTCTGGTAACCGGCGAAATCAAAACCCTCGTGATTACCCATATCATGGATATAATTATCATATGGAGTTCTATAATATCTTAAGATGTCATAGAACTCCATATGATAATTATATCCATGATATGGGTAATCACGAGGGTTTTGATTTCGCCGGTCGGACCAGACTTACCCCCCTGATTTGAAATGAAATAATTATAATGGACATTCACTTTGATTTTGTACAAAATGGGGTATTTAGATACAGGTATATGCCCCCTTAACAAGATCATCTGTTTGCATCTTAATAAAATTATAAAGTTTTGTAAAATTACAAAAACATTAATTACGACTTATTTTATACAATGTTATAGTTTATTGGTACCTACAGAGTAAGGAATATACAGAGCTGACATAAGCTACAACTTTAGGTAAGGGGATTGGTACACAGAGTGGGGTGAATGGGGGTATCGTAACACAATATTTAAATATAAATCGGATATTATTAACACGATTATTATTTATATAGCAATTAAAGTATTTTTGTTTTGGAAATTCAAATCCCTTTGTTTACAACATGTACTTTTTCCAATTTTGGTGGCATAGTCACGCAGTGTGCATTTAAAAAAAATGCTTATTTCATGTCTATATCTTGTTATTCTGTGTTCATACCATATATTTTGGCAAACACTAGTTACGTAGGTATGTGCTTAAAAATAAACAAAAAGCTGCGACAAGGGCATTAGGGTTCAAATTCATTTTGAATATAATATAACAAAACTATTTTTGTGCAGCCCAAGTGAATTATCATGTTATTTGATTTTTGATCTGAGCATGGCAAATAACATGATAATTCACTTGGGCTGCACAAAGTTCAAATTTGTGTGTTTAATTAGGTTGGTATATTATGCGCAAATCGCCTCCGTGAAGACCAAAATTCTCAAGTCGTTTGTCAAAATCTATTACATTCAATACAATAGATTCCGATTAGTCGCTACTTGTACTAGTACGCCATCTGTTTTTATTACCAGATAAAATCGTGCATCTTAAAGCGAGAGGTGAAAATTTTATGATATTACAGAAATCTACCATTTTCAACTCTAAACCGATCTATCTAAGATTCAAACCATTACGGAGCCTATCGTGAAAATTTATACATTTAATTATTGTTTTATTATATAGATGACGTCCCTTATGTAACTACATTTGTAAAATGCTAAATAAATGTAAATTATTATAATTGAGTGCACTAAATAGGTAAATAAATTGTTTGATTTATATTCAGAATTTGGTTCATCGCAAATAATTGGTGTGTTATTTACTATTGCCTGAAATTAAAAAGAAATTTTATTATTTCCATCATTAAACTTCTCTAAAAGTTATCAGACATTTGAATACATCCAACGTGGGTGCTTCTCAACTACTCAATATCACGAACGCATATTAATTTTCCTAGAATAAAAAATATAAGTATAAATGGGTCGATGGCAGAGCGGTTAGCACGCTGGGCTAGTAAACCAGTGTCGCTTCACTTATTTGCACGAGCATTTACGCTTAATTTTGGGAATATATCATTTAAAAAAAAATGTGACATACATGAATATATAAATAAATAGCGACAGTCAAATTGAGAAATTTCAAAGGAGAGGGCACAGATTTCAACCAAGAATAAACAAAAAAATTTCTACTGCGCAATTTACATGATTTATCGAGTTATTTGCCAAAAAATATACACTCATATTTAATAAAATACATTGCCGAAACTGACTTGCTTGCACTCAGAACAAGTGGTATTGTATTTTCTTATATAAATTCAACGGTATTCGATCCTTTAGGATGTATCATATACTCAGTTCTTTTTCAGTGCCAGCCACCCGACGTTTATTGTACAAAAATACATGAATGACACTACATTTTTCATTCCCCGTCTCACAAGGAAAACCTGTTCTAATATGGGTCACATACTCATGTTTATTTTTTAATAATAGATATATAAAATTTAACCACGAAGAATCTCCCGTGTCTTCTTTCTGGAGCGTCGCTCAGCTTCCGGTGAGGCTTTTAAGCTGGCCTACACCCTCGATATCTGCGGAAAAAAGCCATGTCCGCCGACTTATTTGATCCCAGTGTTTCTGATGAGGAGAAATCATGCCAGTGCATTATTATGACTATTCAGCCTGTTGGCGAGGCTGGATCCCGCTGAGTAACCACCAAGTTATGAATAATTCCCGGTAGTAATATTAGCATCTATGTTTTCCATCCACAACGGCATTGATGGTAGATGGTAGAAAATTAAGGTTTACACAAACTGACAAACTATGTGTACAAACAGGGGGGCTACTCATGACACGTTCTTAATACGTTCTTAAGCTTGCCTTAATCTTAAAAATGTATAAATCAGGGGGCCAAGTCTAGTCAATCGTCGAAATCAAAACCATCCATGTTCATCCATATCATGGATATAATTAATATTTTTTTTAAAATGAATATTGTCCTTGTTAAACAAGTACATATACATCTTCCTACGTTCCCTAAAATAAGCAAATAAATGCTTGTGCTATAGGTGAACGAAATCGTTCGAGGCGGGATTCGAACTCGCGACCACTGGATTTCTAGCCCAGCGCGCTAACCGCTCTGCCATCGACCCATCCATGATATGGGTAAACATGGAGGGTTTTGATTTCGACGATTGACCAGACTTGCCCCCCCCCAGTACTCGATTATAATCCAAACTTAATCTTTCTCTATATTTAATCACGATAATCTGTTAACATCAACGTTTAGTATGAAATTGTTATTAATTTTTATATAAATTAATATTATCATTTAATTAATTTAACCTCAAAGATTGCTTAAGTCTGAAGCTGATCTTAATTTAACTGTTATCAACTTCATGAGTTGCCCTGCTGTTTGTATTAGAATAGGTACTTATTTATGCAACACATGATTCAGCTGATATTTATGTAAATATAGTTTTTTTTTACTCGCTACCCCCAAGAGTAGAATGAATGGTAGTGGGGAGTTATGAATTCGAAATTTTTAAGATTAGTTTCATCAATCTGAAATTTGTAATCTGGAAGTTTCATCACAATGTATATATGTGCTGTGTGCTGTGTACTATGTGCTATGTACGGCGTGTTTATTCTACTTTATCGATTATAGACTAAAGTGCCTACTCATTCGATGCTTTTAAAATTTTGCAAATTTGTATATCTAATACTCGCCTAGACCCCGTAAGATTCGGATCTGAGGGGCAAGTCTGGGCAACCGGCGGAATCAAAACATCCATGTTTACCCATATCATAGATACAATTATCTTATGGAGTTCATCTTTAGATGTTATGTTAAGTAAAATTAGAACACAAGTATGATTTTTTAAATATTAAACTTGAAACTGACTAAGAAGGTCACCGGGTGATGAATGCCATAATTACAAAAAAATCCATAAGATAATTATATTGATGATATGGGTAAACATGGATGGTTTTGATTCCGCCTGTTGACCAGACTTGCTCCCTGAACAGTGCTTCTTAATTTTAAAACTGTCAAATATTTCAATGTGACCCCAAGCTCAGGAAACTTAGAACCAAGAATATTTTGAAGCTGCTTAAAAGACACGTCACTTTCGTGAAATGGCATTGAAGAATTATCCATACAAAGATTGAATGCTTTGTGGAGTGGCCTAGTAGTGAGGTGTACAGCGATGGAGACAACGATCCACTCGTTTTTAAATTGACATTAAAAGTGCAATTTGTAGTATTATTAATTCCTTCTACCTATTATACCTAGAAACCTGTCCGGAAGGGAGAAGAATTAGAGATATACCTAGATTGAGATGTCTGGACGACGTGCTGTGCGATATAAGAGAAATGGACCTGATAAATTGGAGAAGACTGGCGGATGGATGGAGACGATTTCTGGAAGAGGCCAGGGTCTGTAGCGGACTGTATCGCCGATGATGATGATTATAATACCTACCTACTATTATTCGGGAACGTGTGAAAATCTGTACTGTAAATTTAAAGAATTTTATTTTCATTAGGAAAAAATACAGCAGTAAACATTAAATCAAACTATAAGAACACTTTATTAATAAAAATACTGCCAAGACAGTTTTCACAAGCAATTATATAAAGCAAAAAGCACAGACTGGTACATAGGTACCTACTTATTAAAAAAGAAAATATTATATCACATACAAAAAAACATATTTGGTTATAAAAAGTGGGAATAGGAAATAGGGAAAAGGAGAGGACGGACAGGGAGAGCAAATCTCATATACCTAACTACATTATGTATAAAACTGAAATAATGCTGTATAATACGTAACCACTATTCACTGCCGCAAATCACACGCATTACCTCGCGGCGAAACTGATTAATAGGTAAGTCAAAAATATTGGTATGCATTGAAAATAATGCATTAAATCTACGACAGATGCGTGGGATCGTAGTGGTTTTATATACCTAATGTATGTTGATAGCTCTGAAGTATTATTTTATTGCTGTGCCGTCATCTAAAGTAATTCAATTAAAAAAAATATCTTAAAATTATTCCTCAGATAATACATTATTTTATGGGTTGCAAACACTAGTTAGTTCAAACAAACTATTCCCATGCATCATTTTAATTATTTAAGATTGCTCGTCGTTCATTGCAGTTGCACAGCTTTACTTTGAGTCCAGATTCAGGATGTAAAATTAAGTGGGTATACCTAAGGTGATGTGAAATTATTTAATATTTCTTCATCGGTTGATAGAAAGCTTCGCTTAGACTTAATGATAGGTTCAACCATGAATTCTAATAATAACAATAATTATGTACTGGTACGTGTCTGTATTGATATTATAATTTACAATGATCGATCTGAGAACCAATAACCGCGAGCTTTGAGAGATGCATTTCTTTGAGCTCGTAAAATTTGCAACTTTCTCTAACAACTGTAATTTTATGCACTGAAAATACAAATTATCCAACGTCTTGAGAAAGTGCAATTTGTATTTCTTTTGGTTTTATAGTCTACATATAGCCATTATTTATTATCACATTACGCCTTCATAATGTCTCTCGTCTCAATTTAATTTCCGTAGAAACCATTAAATTTATAATGTGTTTCAGAAACTTCGTGTAATCGATTTACTTGAGACTGTGTAATTATTAAGAATAAGCGGAACCTGAACCATGGATTAGATTCTTTAATTAGTACTAAGTAAAATATAATTAGAGATTCAGATCAGTTTATACAACTATATTCACGATGCAACAGCAGCACTTATATCTAATTATTTATAGTATAAAGGCTTCTTTAATTCAAGTACGAATTTCTTTAGAAGAATTGTGTGTAGAAAGATATCAAATATTTCAAAATAGTCAAAATAAATTCTCGTACAATATTTTATAATTCATGTAGAAAATTGCACTATATTTTTACGAACTTAGTTGCACTGTATTATGCTTTATATTGTTTGACTTAAATCAAATAATTATAGCAGCATTTAATGCATTCATTATTGTTTTATAGCTGTATTTTTAATAACGACAATTATTAATAATCATATTTTAGCACAAGATACGTACCTACTAAAAATATTATTTGCATATAAAATTTTGTGTAATATATTTTATTAATGTACACGTAAATTTTACGTCACTGTTTTTGAAATTAATTTCACGGTTCCACTGTTAATTTTATATTTTTAAATTAACAAAGTTTTTTTTTAATAAAGAAATAAACAATTTAAACCGAGTTTTAGTTTTATTTCCAATATTTATCACTTTTATATCATATCTTTATATATTCTTGTTGATATATGTATTTCCTAAAAACCTATACAATAAGTTATTTTATATATGTATTACTTTCTGTGTTAGTAAAAAGGCCCTTACCAGAAGAAACGATCTTCAATAAAAGAGAATTATTAATTTTCGTAGAACATTATTAGCATAATTGCCTACCTATATCTTGAAATACATATTTGTATAAATTGAAATTATTTATGATGCAGTTTCTCTACAGTCAATAAATTACCTACAATTTATCTGATTTCATTTATAGAAAACTATATTAATTGAAAAAAGTTTTATTTATGGTGATTATTGGTTATTGGTGTTAAACATAAGTTTTACAAAGTACCTCGATTACGACTACTTTCAGGAATCAGTAAAATAATTACGACTGAATTAAATTGAAGAGTTAATTACACTGCATAGAATACTTTACAAACATAATTTTAAGACATCCAATAAAACAACTTTTACCAAACCCATAACCATTACCCATTTCCAATACAGAACTACAAATACGATTATTGTAAACGTGCGAGTTGTGGCCAACTTTTATAAACTACTCACATAATATCAAAATAAACAATAAGAAAAAAAATAAACCAAAATTCCGTATTAAAAAACTTTAATCATGATTTTAACGGAATTGGATCCTGCAAATATTTTTTTTCAGCTTAGGTAGGCAATATGAATTAAGAAATAATCCAACTGTCGATTTGTTCAAAAGAATTTTATTCTATTACCATATCGACAAAGTATCAAGCCAAGATACGCAAGATTTGTATGCAGAGTCTATATTTTTCACGGTTTTTCCAACTTTTAAGTCAATAAACACCAACTTAGATGCTTTGCAGCATATAATATGTTCTATATACGGATTTACTCAGAATTTGGAGTAGAAGATTAAGTTTGTCTGTGTGTGTGTGTGTGTCTGTGTGCCTGTCCCCCCTTTATAACTTTTGATCCGCTCAATTTACAGAGCCCAAAGTTTCAGAATATATAGATAGTTATAGGCCTACAAAACTTTCATACTCAGAATTCAGAATTTTAGTTTCAGTCTGGAGTTATCAACATACATGCTGTTTTCATGCTGTTTTCATATTCTGAGTAGGAAAACAGACTGACCCCATACTATCCTATATATTCCTATATATATATTCCTACATGCTTTATATTATAGAAAACAAAATATCTTAAAATATTTATTAATTTTTGTTTATAGTTAGGTATGTATTCTTCAATTATGCATACTATCGCCATCGAAAGTTGGATCTCATGTGTTACATCCAAATAGTTTAATATAACCTTGAATTAGTTTATTATATAATTTAATTTTATTTCGTACTAGGAACGACAGCTGTATACAATTTATAGGAAAACATAAAACACAATATATTTATACAAAACCAGTAAAGTTTCGTAATGCTTTTATACAATCCAAAAAGAAGCTACGTTTACAAACGTACAAACCTCAATTGGACAGGAAGGAATTGAGAGGGAATAGGTGGATTGGAATAACCTTCAAGATTTTTCTTATCTTAAACAATTAATTACACCAACAACAGACTCAAGCTCATAATTTACGAAATGTAAAGGAAATATTATTTTATTTCGAAATTGATTAATTCAATGTCCTTTTTTCGTTGTATTTTCACTATATAAATACTTAAAATTCAATTATAATTACAAAATTTTCGACATATTTATTTTTTTCTCTTTAATAGCACAACAGTGACTTCCAGCCATAATGCGATTTAATTAGTCAGTTCATCATTTGTTACTTGATATCCCTCATAAGAATTTTTTTAAGAGCGAAATACCCAAAGATAATATGTCATTAAGAAAGCCATACATGATGATAAATATGCGCTCCAGAATCACCAAACAAATTACCAAATAATTATAGTTATTTAAAAACCGAAATAACGTCTAAAATATCAAAAACAATGATTTTATAGTCTTGAAATGTCCTGATATTTCATCATCATCTGGCTCCACAGCCCGTTACAAGCCATGGCCTCCTCCAGCATTCCTCTCCATATCCCTCTATATTGGCATGTATTCCTTCAGACCCTTAAACCAAAAACCTCCACATCCCGATGCAAGCCAGCCAGCCATCGGTGTTTGGATCTACCAACGTTTCGTCAACCTTGGGCCTTGGTGTGCAAGATCCTCTTTGGCACTCTTCAACGCCCATTCTTTCCACGTGTCCTGTCCATCGCAGCCTCCCTATTTTAATTACCTTTATAATTTATTTATTTATTTTAGATTCGGTACACGGTTAATATACATAATACATACACATTTACATAATATCAAAACAATGAAGCCGTGCACATAAAAATCCCACAAGGCAACGCCTCTCTGTGGGTATATCTATTAAAATATAGACAAAATTATTTTATTAATAACATCATATGACGAAATAAAATTAAAATATAGCAAAGTGGAAGACATATAAGTACAAAAAATATAAAGAAGATAAATATCAAAACATAAATCAATAGGTAGGTAAATACAAAAAAGCACACCCACAGCGAGCGATCCTACCAAATATTATAACCGCAGTCGACTGCAACAATACTTGCCAAGTACCTACAAATGTATGAATGTCGCTGTTAATATAAGTACATATTTTATATAAATTAATAAACTTTAAATTAATACAAAATGTTGAGCTCATTATAATAAATATACTGTATTCACATTCTTCGATTGTTCTTTAACTATTTAACTATAGTACCGAGATTGCCAATATAAAGGGCCTAAAATTTATCTATTTAGTGGAGCTGGCAATTCTCGTCCTGGTTATCAATTAATGCACCTAGAATATCGTGAGACGCGGAAATCGGTCCAGAGGAAACCATGATGGTGGGATATAAATGTATCTACGAGTATTTAATATACTGGAAAACCTCAAACAAGGTGTTCCGATGGCATAAGATGAGTAACTAGAAGTGGTTGGATGCGGTCTTCCCATGATAGGGACCTGTATCCACTACTGGATGAGAGAGGACTGACATGATAATGATAATTTTCCGCCACACTTTAACTTTTCCGTGCATACAATTGTGATCAGTCATCATGATTCTTTCTGCCAATACCTTTAGGGACACAGCACTATGGTTTGTTTGTACTTAAAGTAACAAATGACACCACTGTAAAATGTATAGAGGCGCTTAATATGGTCATTTCATTTACTTTTACTTTTCACAACCATTCGTTATGATGAAATTGGTTATTCAATAAGTGTTCAAAATAATACTAATATGTTAACTGTAAGAGAAGCATAATCGTTAGTTGCAAACCTTTTTTGTATACTATACCTCTCCTCTCTGTGCGATGTCTGCAATTTTGCCGATGAACGCCGTGACATAGTGGGAAGCTGTTTGACTCCTGTGGCGGCGTCCTGCATTCGATTCCCACCAAGGGAAGAAGTTATTTAAAATTATTTTTCCCACAAATGTTGCTTCTCTAGAATGGAGTGAACATTTTGAATGTAATGCCATTTGGAAGTAAAATCGCCAAGATCAAGAATGTCCAAAAATAAAAAAAATAAAGAGATATGTAAATTTTAAATTTTAATTAGAATTTTTGATAGATTAAATTAAATTGATATACATAACATTTTAGTATAATTAATTTAATTTGACGTTGAACATTTATCGGTGAATATCCACGATGGGAAAAAATGTATAATCACAAAAATTTGACACTCTGATAATGATCATTGATAGACCGGTTTTAGTCTGTCCATGGAGCCTAGTTAACACGTCAATTTGGCGATGGAAAAGAAAAGAAAAGATAATTCACACAGAGTAAGATAAAAAAACTCTGAGTTACGTATCTTTTTCTGTCTTTTCCATCGCCTAATTGACACGTTGACACCCGATGGCGAAGAAAAATCCAAATTATACTCCAAAGGATAGAATAAGATCCGCGACGTCCGTAGCATTTATCTGAATAACGAATTAAAAATCTACGATAAACGCGAACCCCACCTTGAAAACCACTACACTAATTAACGCTGAATTGGATTATATCTACAGCTACCAAATGAGTCATCAACATTGCGTCTATAAATAAATATTTTGTTAAATTATGTATATTCCTTCTTTATTTTATTTGAGACAAATTCGATGGGTGCCTATTATCCCTTAAAGATGGGTCGGTGGCAGAGCGGTTAGCGCGCTGGGTTTGTAATCCAGTGGTCGCGAGTTCGAATCCTGCCTCGACCGATTTCGTTCACCTATAGCACAAGCATTTATTTGCTTATTTTAGGGAACGTAGGAAGATGTTTATGTACTTGTTTAACAAGGACATATTCATTTTTTTTTTTTATTTTTTTTTTTTAATAATATTTTAACAAAGGTATTTTATAATCTCAAAGTTTTAAATAAAGAAGTACCTACTTATTTCACACAATTTAAATTTGTTACTTTTGTTTAATATATTTTAAACAATAAAATCAATTTTGATCAACTTCATCAGTAGCCCTGCGGCTGGACTTTATCTTCAAAATGACACAATTACTTCATCCGTAGAATCAGATATTTGAAACTAGTAAATAGAGACCGACCATTGGCGGATGCGATATAATCATAGAGTACAGGTATTATAATGACGAACCCAATATTGTACAAGTCATAAAAGAAGATAGGCTTCAGTGGTTGGAACATGTCAGCCGGATGAACGATGATCGTATCCCCAAAAACATTCTTAACATCAATCCAGAGGGAAGAAGAAGTAGAGGTAGGCCAAAGCTAAGATGGCTGGATGACACGGAAGACAACATGAGGGCGATCAGAATAGCAAACTGGAGGAGAGCAGCGGAGGACAGGGACGGCTGGAGAAGGATTCTGGAGGAGGCCAGGGCCCACACAGGGCTGTAGCGATGATGACGAAATACAGATCTAATGATAATGATGGTGGCGTGGTATTAGTTATTAAGAAAGCATGAAAATTAATCGTTTCAAAATTAGCATTGAATTAAAAATAAATGCAAATCAATATTTTTATATCACTGTCATATATTTTATTATATAAAAATAAGTATTGAGTTTATTCGACATTTATTTTCATGTTAGCAAATCTCTCATTTTGCATTTCCGCATAGAAATTCTCTTAGTTGTATTTTGCGGTTAAGAATTAACAAGGCCGGAAAATAGTAAATAAAAAAAAAATTGTTTATCATCATTCCGTAAATGACGAAACTAGTGAAACCATATTTATTTATAACACGACCTTGTGTTATGGTTTGCGTGTTATATAGTGCGTGCAGTTCTGACTCAAACTGTTACTATAATAGTAGTCTTAAATTATTTTTACTGGGTATTTTACTTAATCATTATGCAACACTTAAAATCAAATCTGGGTATTTTACTTAATCATTATGCAACACTTAAAATCAAGTCGCAGGCAATTATTTTGGGAAGCCATAGAATGATTTCTCACGTCGATATGACTTCTTTGCCCATGCTCATGCTTAATGGCTCAGCCATCTCTTTCTTCCAGTCTGTTAAGGACCTGGGAGTTTACCTTGACACTATTCTATCCTGGTGGAAGCAGATTGGCGAAGTTAGCCGTAGGACGTTTGCCACTCTTCACTCTCTTAAGAGACTGCAGCGGTTTCTATCTACTGAGATAAAAACCCTGTTGATCCAGTCCTTGATTTTTCCTATTTTTGATTATGCTGACGTCTGCTATCTCGACATCAAATCTGAGTTCCTATCTAAATTAGGCCGTCTGCAGAATGTCTGCATTAGATACATCTTCGGTCTGAAAAAGTTTGACCATGTATCGGAATTTCGTACAAAACTGGGCTGGTCTTCAATGGGCAAACGCAGGGATGTTCACACACTCTGTCTTCTCTATAAGATTTTGTATAGTGAGGTGGCACCAAAGTATCTCAAGACAGGTTTCATTTTTCATCGGAGCATGGTCTTCCTCTGAGATCGGGTAATAACGGTCTTCTTGTGATTCCCTCCCACCGATCGGACTTCTACACTAATTCTTTTACTGTTCATAGTGCTAAGCTCTGGAATCAACTTCCCGTTGATACTCGAACCTTACCATCATTTTTCTCTTTCAAACAGCGGGTGAAACTCTGATGTCTCTCTTCCCTCCCTGCCTCATTTTCCTCCTTACCACTATCTCCGCCCCTTCCTTTTTTCCCCTTCCCATCCCCCCTAAATGCATATGTGTGTATATGTGTGTATGTATGTATGTGTGTGTATATGTATATATATGTTCTGATATATATGTTCTTATATATTCTTATATTATTTTTATTTTCTAAGGTTGACTGGAAGATGTTAATTTTATTAACAAGTCCGCCTTTTGGCTTTTTTAATGTTTTAACTTGCTCTTGTTTGCACTTATTTTGTTATGTTATTTTAGCCAATAAAGAATTATTATTATTATTATTATTATTATTAAAATACAACGACTGTGTCATTTTAAAAATTAAATAAAAACAGTAATAATCGTCTGTCTTTCTATTATCTTCCACATATCTTTTATCCAATTAAAAGAACACGACAATGTTATTTCAAGTAAATATATTATTTCGTTTGCTTTACGAGTTTCATAATTATGTTTATTTATTTTTATTTTATTTTATTTTACCAAGGACAGCACACAGTACATGCATACAATTATTGAAATTAAATAATTAAAATACAAAAATAACATGTACCTCTTACGTACTATACCTAATATCAAAATAATACAACAAAAAAAGTGTGAATTAGTGGGGTGCGCGCATGAGAGAAGAGTAATACATGTGTGAGTGAAAGAGTGAGTGAAAGTTGTTCATTGTGTTACACATGTGTACATAATATTTATCAGAATTTGAATATACATAGTACCTTTTGGAAGTTTTAACTCAATAAAGGTTTTGGTAAGCTATTACAATAATTAAATATCTTTTACATTTTTTTATACAATTAAATAATATATAAATTCACTTCCATTCCACTTCCCCTATACATATGATAATAAGTTTTACAATTTGCTGGTTTTATCCCAAAAACCCGTTTTCTTAGGGGAGACGTTTCACCCAAATGTTATCAATCATTCTCAATGCAGTGTTTGACTCTACTGTAGATATACATAATACTGTTTTCCTCGAAATTTTTACATTATTTGAAACTCGGTCTTTCATTTTTTTTTTAAATTTTAGTTAAAATCAATATGGGATTTATATTCACATTTTTTTAGTTTCTTATGGACGCTGATACTTGATAAATAAATGCTTAAAGAAAAAATGTATTTCAATACGTATATCAATATTCGACGTGATGTTTTTTTACATATACGGCAATAACATTTTACTACGCTGTCCGATTTCGATGATACTTTATTCATTAGAAAGGAGGTAACTTCCGAGTGGTCCCATTTCACTTTGGACAAGACTGGAAGATGGTATCCACAAGGACCGGACGAGAGAACCGAACACCACATTTCTCTTTATAGACGCGCATTCATATTTAGTCGATGTATTATATGAAAGATTATAAACAAATTTGAAACTGAAGAACAAATTAATATAAAAATACACATAGATACAAAATGAAAACAAATATTATAAATGAAATGTTAAAAGAAGTTACCTTTGGTCTTTACGAAAGTTTATTTTCGCTGTAGGTAAAGATGAAAGTTAAACCGATAATAACTTTTAACTGAATTGACAAACAATGTTTGAAATATTTAAATGTACTGTACGATAACGGCAAAAGAAAAAAAATTGGGTGATAGAAAATTTTGAAGGAAGTGGCCATATTGTACCAGCCATCTTCTATAGTCTTCTTCTTCACTCGCATTGAGTTCTTCTTTCCTTCTCGTCACTGGTTCAACAATGTTTTCACTTTCGCTGTCTATAGCGTTTTTATCTGGTTTTCACTTGCGAAATTCTGCGAACGTGATTAGTAAATTTGTAATATTGATATGTGCACGGCGCGGCACTGAGTGAGTATTTAGACTGAAGGTGGCCTACTCGCGCGCGGACAAGGGGCGAGATCATTGTTGCAACGTTTTGTAATATTGGTATGTGCACGGCGCGGCACTGAGTGAGTATTTAGACTGAAGGTGGCCTACTCACGCGCGGACAAGGGGCGAGATCATTGTTGCAACGTTTTGTAATATTGGTATGTGCACGGCGCGGCACTGAGTGAGTATTTAGACTGAAGGTGGCCTACTCGCGCGCGGACAAGGGGCGAGATTATTGTTGCCACGTTTTGAGGAAGGCGAGGATTGGTACAAATGGAAATAATCTGTCATGTGCGCCAACACATACCTACATTATAATAAGTGATACATTATAAACAAGAATGCGTTGTATCAAATCATTAAACATGGATACATACATCTGGATAAAACTCTACTTAATTAAATGTTTACGTGACGAATTTTACTATCACTGTGTAAGTTATATTGTACGTGTACAATTCGTTGCATTCAACAATAATTAAATAAGAAAATGTAACAGTATTGTTGTTCTTAACAACAAGTTTAATCATTGTTATTACCTTTGATTGTCTTGGAAGCGAATGCAAAGAGCTAATGCACAATTATTTTTATCATCTGTTCACAGTCTGATGCGTTTTGACTACCTATATACATTCCAGGAGATAGTTGATTGATACAGTTTTAACTACATACCTTTGTCTGATCACCTTCTTTCATCCGTCACGATAGTCAATGGTCACACTAATGTTGTTATACAAAAAATATTTTTAATCAACAACAAACCTCTAGCGTTGAATTGAACTTTCTGTCATATTTGGGATAGATAGCGAGCAAATAAAAACTGAGAACAAAACATATTTAAATATTGATTGAAGAATACATCAAATCAGAAACACCCCCTCTAAATTGAAGCCAGTTTTCTGAAACTGTAAGCTCATTAGATTGAAATCAGCAGGTTTTATTTATTTATTTATTTAAATAAACACCAACACAACAAAAAAGACACATGTAGACAGTTAGAATCAGCATAGTACCTATGTACTTCAATGAAAATGCTAATCCATGAAATCAATCAGATTTAATATAACTGATGTTCATAATCGGCTTTCCAACATAATTTTTATCGACACTAATACAAATGTTTTATTTAATTTTCTCAGTGTTTTCTTATTTTTCATCCTTGAGTAAATAGTAATTAATTACCTACGTATAATACTTATTGGTTATTATACATTTTTGTATTGAATTCTTTTGTAATAAAAAGCATATTTTAAATATTTCACTATCACTCATTATTATCAATACACATAATATAACCTATAATATTATTATGTAGGTACATTTAACTACTTGCGTCTGGCGACAGATGAATCAAGGGAAAATTGTACGGGATACATTAAAATACGACAACGAAATAACGACAACGTGTACGTAAATCCCATTTCCCCTAATTTTTAGGCTAGGTTCCGATAGTTTTTAATAATAATAGCGACTCGCGTGAGGAGTTGTTTATAAATTTAATGCATATTGGTTTTTGCCGTCTGAGGTTAGGAATAAGTTTATTATGTATTCGCATTTGATCATTTTTTTTAAATAAATTATATTTCTCAACATATTATATATGTACGTATACTTGCTTACAATTTATTATTTTATATTTGTGCGCACGCGTATTTCCGACTTCCATCCATTGATCCGTCTTTCGCCAGATGCTTGTCATTTATCCTAACTCTTGTAAATATCGTTGGTTTTTAAAACCTGAATTAAAAGATTTTTTATATAAATATTTTTAATAACACAGTAAATAGTATAACAATAAAAAAATTAAAAGATTAATAACAATTTATAAGTACATCACTTCCAAAATTTGGAAAAATAAATAAAGATTCAGACTTTAGAGTTCATCATGAATGATCCTTCCGAGGCCTAGATTAGAAAATACTGAGGCCCAACGTAACTCCCGCACTTTGGAAAATCAGGGGGAGGTCTGACAAAATCAGATGACTCCCCGACCTGGAGGACGACGTCCAGACCCCTGGTCCACTGGTTGGACCTCTCGTCTCTCAACAGCCAATACCCCGGATTGTCAGCCTTGAACCTCAGAGCGACCGCACCGTACTTTGGTATCGTCACAGTGTCTTTCTTCACCGGATCCAGAAGGTTCCTCTTCTCGAATATTTTACCCTCTTCGTCCAGCTTCTGGATCATCTCAGAGTTAAGCGGCTCCATGAACTGGCTCGTTGCCACGACGTAAAAACTGTATCCATGAAGATGAAAGATATTATCAGTGTCTCCGCCTGAGTAAGAAACAAATCAACATGTATTAAAACGTCACTATAAACTGCGGTCAGTATTTATGAATAAATATTACAGAATAAATTGCAAGGTAATTAATGCTTCGATAGACTGGGGTGGTCTTGGTCTTGCATTTACAGGTGCGGTCTTGGTCTTGATCTTGCGTACTCAATCAAATCTTGCAAATCTTACAACTATTACAAAAAAATATTTTTTATTTTTCTCTAAAAATTCAATAATTACATCAAAATTAGACAAAAACACCAATTTATAGTATGATATCGATAGTTCGTGATTGCTTACATTCTAATAAAAAATGGAAGGAAGGAGCCTCCACGTAGATTGAGTTTCGGTTAACTTCGGAAAAGCAATCGGGCATCCCTGGAAACGGCAGAATGCCGGCCAATCCTTCCACCACCGGAGCACCAACCAATATGATGGTGTTCCGGACACGGAAAGTAAGTAAGTAATAAAAAATAAACAAATTTTCAAAATTTTACGAAAAAGCAAGATTCTTCAAAGCCTGGTCTTGGTCATGGTCTTGCATGCCGTCTCGGTCTTAATATCACTATCGTTATTGATAAGACTCTTAATAAATTTCTCCTTTCACAATACATGCAAGGGTCAAACTTGTTTTTATAATCTGTATTTATTGTAAACTTCATACATCAAATACAAATTTATCGGTACAATAAATGGGGAATTTATGTATTTAATCAAGAAAAAATATATCATCTACATTATTAAAAGTAAATACTCGAAAAATAAAAATACATTATGAATGGCATATTCGTCTTAAAATTACTTATTTAACTCAATATTTTTTTAAAGTTTTACATTTGTATGTAGGTACTTATTTTCGAAACAAAGTTTATCTTTGAAAATCACTAGACTAAGAATTTTCTCAAGGCAAAAGCAATATTTTTAAATTTCATTTTACTATTTCCGATTTGCTCAATTAATCCAACACACAAACCTACGTGTTGTTATTTTAACACAATGCAATGTCGTTATACAAAGCATGATTTGCATTATCTACAGCAGAAAAAAAACATCGATAGTAATAATGTGAGAAATCGATCTGTTTTTCTTGTCAATATCAGAAAACACAGTTGTTTTAGATTGGATAGATAATTATTGCGAGTTATCCACAGATAAAGACATTATTTCACACACAAATAACAAATCGAGCCATGGCACACAATACACACAGGTTTTAAAAATGAATAATGACACACTATTTATATTGACTGGAAGATTAGACGAAGGTAATCAATTACATTATTATCTCTCCGTATTTTTTTGTGTCGGAGAGAAATTCACAGTTTATTATTGTAAGATATTATATTTGCATTGTCAATGTTGAAAATTGATCGAAACGAATGTGTTACACGTTAGAGACGTTTTATTATTAATTTTCACTAAAAGAAACATTTACAGCTTTTTAAAAATATTATACCAATTTGTCAACATACAATAAAGATTTCTATTTTCGCGTGAACTACGTAAATGGTCGTGAGTGCTTTCACTCAAATTGTGGATTTTTTTAAATAAAACTTTTTGATTCGTACTTACTTACTTACTTTCCGTGTCCGGAACACCATCATATTGGTTGGTGCTCCGGTTGATTCGTAGAAATGTTTTGAGAGGTATTGAAAATGGTTTTACACATATACATATGTATATTTTTCCTTGTATCAGCATGACCGTTTCGGCTGACTAGGCACAGTTTTTAATTGTGTTTTCAGTCTGAATCTGTGAGACGATACATATCGCAAGTCTCCAGTAAGTGGCAACTTGTTATTGGGTGCATGTAAAATTAATATTTGATATAGTCCGGTTATTTGTTTTTACGTAGGTATATTGATGAGTAATTATTATCATTAGGTATTTCTTTCTGTTGTCCTTTTTATTTATTAGGTATATTAATTCCTTATTTGCTAGCGATTTTATGTTTCTAGATTGTATTTTACATGTATTTCAATATAAAAAAATTAAAAATGTAAGGGAAAGAATCAAATTAAATAGGTAATTTAATTTTTGTTTTAAATCATGTAATTTGGTATTTTTAAATTATTTTTTTATTACTTACGATGCGAACGATTCTTTTTCAGACGAACGACAAAGTACTGACGAAGAAATTGTAAATTGGCATGGCTTTCAGATCGACCGTATCAAATCGTTTTAAACTATATAATGTAATAAATATAATTGCAGGGGAGCACGGAAGGAACCTCCACGCGGTGCCCCCAGGTAACAGAAATTCTCTGGCCAATCCTTCCACCACAGCAACGCAACAATGCGTTGCTGACACGAAAGAAGAAGAAGAAGAATATAATTGCAAACAAATTTTTACTATAACATCAACAATACAGAAGATGCATATTATGACTTGACTATAATAAATTCAAGATACAGTTATTACTTACCCAGGTCCACTAACACCAGTTCTACGGTGTTTCCAAGTGGAATTTTCTTGACGTGCACACACTCGCACCTCGTTCCTGCTGAGCACGAATCCTTGGTGCATTGTGTATCTTCGGGCACGTCTCGTGCCTGTGTCAGCAATGGAGATGGTGGAAATGTAAACGTTACACTATCTACCTCTGCTACTCCAGCTGTAAATATAAAAAAAATACTAAAGTTACATCTTCAAAATTAAAATTATAAAACATTATAAAACATTAAGCAATATACATATTTCAAGAATAACACATAAACTAAAAATATTTTTAGAGCTTTTTTGCTTAGTAAGTAAATTCATTACATGGTTATGGATGATAATAACTAAAGAATTTTGGTTGTAAAGGACGTGGTTTTACCAACCAAACACCGAATATACCGAAATTTGCATTCGGCACAGCCCATGTGATTTCTCAAGTTATTTGTCGAAAACTATTGTAGCGGAAGTAAACGGTGTATTTTAGTCAATAATGGCTTCCTCGATCATTTCGATGTCTAAACATTTTAGTTTAAACTAGACCTTTTTTTATTTATTTATTTTAATAAAAGTTTTCATCATAATTGGGATCTCACTAGCCTGGCTATCAGTGAGTTTTCCATTCAAAAGAATCAAGTACAAATGTTACATTCCTTAAGAAACAGTATTGAAATTATATAATATAAAACGTATATATGCATATAAACATATATACGTGACAAGGACGTAGAAAAAAAAACTATCTTTATTATTTATTTTAAAACACGCCTTGTCTTTATTATTGAAGAAGGTTAAAAAGTCGAGCGCCATACAATTATATCATTGCACACATTCATCGTCTCATACACAGTCAATTTTGTCGATTATTATTTTTTTTTGCATTATATTGGCACGAATGATAGGTAAAATTATGTATAATAAGATAAGAGCACACTAAGGCACACTAAATAACAAAAACAGTTATGAACGAAATAGGAAAGTGTACAAAATAGGGTGGTATTACGGCAGTTATTAAAGAAAAATGAGGAAAAATGAAGATAAAGTTAAGGTTCCGTAAACAGTATTCTTGCAGTACCGGACATTACCTTTTTCTTGTGTTTTTCTCAAATAACTCCCGTAATACGACCGTAATTTAGTAAAAAGTGAGGGTTGATCGAAAGCAAAATGTTAAAAAAGTGCAAAAAATTTAAAACGATGATTGATGAAATGAAAACATTGTGTCGTGACAGAAAATACGATGATGAAGTGTTGGGTTTCCGTTACCTGAATAGGAAACGATGCTATGTAATTGAATAATTCAAATAATTTCATACACTTAAAAAATTTAACTACAGTCGACTGCAACCAATTTTAAAAATATTCACTTCTGCGAAAATCAATCATTATCAATCACTGTCAATGATATCCAAAGCTAACACGGTCAAAACTATTGTAATAATGGTACATGCTTTCTCAAAGACGCGCACACGACTCTCGAGAACTTTCAAAGAATTTCAAACTAATTTAACGAAACGGACTTTAGAGCATCGGCTTGAATTAACATTGTAATAGGTATAAATGAAAACACTAATTAGTTTTAGTTTCACTATTTAATTTTAACACTGGCACTGACCGGTATCGATCTGAAGATCATCGTCAGAGTGCGCGAAAATGAAAGTAAACAGAGTTTAAATAGATATGACTGAAATATTGGTACACAACCTTTTTTTTTTTTTTTTTGTAAAGTTCTATCAGTTCGATTAGTATTGCCAGAAAGAACTGATGAAGAAAACTGGCAAACAAAACAGTATGGTAAATATGTGTGATGTATACAAAGTTTAGTAATGTTGAAGTAGAAAGAAAAACTGATTTTACATTATACAATATAGAAACGAATTATAAGAAATATAAATATTATTGAGTATCCAGAGGTTGTGTATCCATGTAGTGAAGACCAAATGTGTGCAGGTATCTGAAACAAAGAGAGTGGCCGGCAGTAAAATTCTTTATATCGAAAGTAAACAAACAATAAAGGATAAGTGTTGGAATAACCCCACATTAACTGCATATAATGTAGATTGTTTAAAATATCGGTTTTAATAACGGTGAAGGGGAGAAGTCTGTCTGTAAATTTATCAAAGTTTTGCTGTTATCACATTTCAAACGATCCAAGTGTATACATCGGCCAAACGGGAAGACAATTTAAGATCCGTATTAATGAACATTTACGTTGTAAAAGACTTAATCAGGACTCATCCAACTTTGCTGCACATCTTAACGAGTTTGGTCATGACTTCTCCATCGATAGTAATACCAAAATTTTACATATTAACCCTAAAGGTAAAAAACTAGATCGTTTGGAGATCTTAGAAATAAATCGTTTGAAATGTGATAACAGCAAAACTTTGATAAATTTACAGACAGACTTCTCCCCTTCACCGTTATTAAAACCGATATTTTAAACAATCTACATTATATGCAGTTAATGTGGGGTTATTCCAACACTTATCCTTTATTGTTTGTTTACTTTCGATATAAAGAATTTTACTGCCGGCCACTCTCTTTGTTTCAGATACCTGCACACATTTGGTCTTCACTACATGGATACACAACCTCTGGATACTCAATAATATTTATATTTCTTATAATTCGTTTCTATATTGTATAATGTAAAATCAGTTTTCCTTTCTACTTCAACATTACTAAACTTTGTATACATCACACATATTTACCATACTGTTTTGTTTGCCAGTTTTCTTCATCAGTTCTTTCTGGCAATACTAATCGAACTGATAGAACTTTACAAAAAAAAAAAAAAAGGTTGTGTACCAATATTTCAGTCATATCTATTTAAACTCTGTTTACTTTCATTTTCGCGCACTCTGACGATGATCTTCAGATCGATACCGGTCAGTGCCAGTGTTAAAATTAAATAGTGAAACTAAAACTAATTAGTGTTTTCATTTATACCTAGTATAATGGAGTTTCACCACGAATTATCCGTCGACAAAATTATCAAGTTAACATTGTAATCTTAACGTGAACCAAATAGTTTTTTTGAACGTCGACTTTCTTTTAAACTCAATACATACCTATCCAGTCAATATTATTCTCAAAGTTCAATCTTTCATGTCTGTTTAAAATTGGACCCGGTGTCCGTATTCCATATAACTAGCAACGTGCATTTTTTGCTGAAGTCAATCCGTAATATTAAATGTATCAATCATGTGTCAGATAAATGAAAATTTCGAGCTTATTAAAAAATATTCTTTCACAATACATTTGCCATTTTATTTCAATAATTTTCGCTTTGCGAAAGTCTCTTTCGAATGTTTTTTTTTATAATGAAAGATATTTGGACTATCAAACATAAAATATTATTGTGATTGTGAATAATGTATGTGAGACATAGTTACAGCTAAAAATTGAATAAAATCCTATAGAAATAATATATCTTTAACTATATTTTCAAATCAAGATAAAACGAAAGGATCATAAATGATTATATAAATGGTGATCATAAAATTGGGCTTACATTGTGACTAGAACAAAACTTAATGTCTCAGGTAGTGACTTAGAATGAATAAATAATAAACGTCTGACGAAAACAGTACACAAAATCGTTATAAAAAATATCGAAAAATTATTCGAAGAACACATATGCCGGTTTATTGAGTTATTGAGCTTTACGCGACAGACACATTCACAACCTTCATTTCTCTTTGTCCTTTCTTCCCCTTCATCACCAATTAAAATCTCCAATTAAATTTATTTTTAGGAGATGCGGTGTAGACGACATCATCCGCTGGGGTAGAGGGCGAAGGCGTCAATGGAGAGACCACGTCGAGAGAATGGGAGACACGCGACTACCCAAAATTGTCTCCAAGGAAGTCCCGGAGGGTCGTAGAGCAAGGGGGAGACCAGCAAAAAGATGGAATGACAACTGGACATCCAGATCACAAGAGGCAGTCTCCGACTGAAAAAACAGGCCATCGGCCTAAATAATAAAAAAAAAAATAAAGAAGAAGAAATTTATTTTGATATGTTCTATTTTTTTTTATTCTATTTTTCTGTTTATTTTTTGTTTCTCGACCATATTGTTTAAATTAGTGGATAGATGTTTTAGCGCACGTTTTATATTAATTTTTTTTGGCTCAAGTGCCGTTAAGAGTGTTCTCAGCCATATAAAATTGTCTAAATATAGAGAAACCTAAATTATTAAGTTTTGTATATTACTTTGCTATCGTTCTCTTTTTTATTCCACATAAAGAAATAAAATCGAAAAGAGTGGATTAAGATGTAAATAAGATCTTGAAAGATGAAAGATAGCATGAAAAAGAATGTAGGTACAATGTTTTTATGGCACAAGAGAAGTCTTTAAACTCCACCTTGAATATGTGATTTCAAAATTTTGTACATAAACAGATATATACTTTATAATTATCCATTATCACTTGAAATATTCTTTTTCGTATTTATTGAGAATTTTTACCGAATAAAAAATATAAAATGTAACTAATAACTAGGAAATACTATAATTGGCGATATAAATAAGAAAATTATTTACTGTATACCTATAAATGTTTGTAAACAGCTGTTGTATTTCTTAATAAAACAAAAATAAAATAAAAATAATTACATAAGGTTTTTTATTAATATTACTAAGTTTAAATTAATTTACGTTTATTTTTTATTTTATATCTAGCTTGATTACGTACGAAAATAATAATTCATTTTCTAATTGTCTATTATTTTCATCACCATATAAACTCTTAAATTATATATAATCTAATAAATGTTTTAAAGACACTACATATTTGCTATAAATAATTGTACGTTTATCATCAAATCCTTTTCACCGGTCATAGTAAAAAAAAATTACTAAAAAGGCAACTCTGTAATTTAAATGATATGTTATTTTGTTCTCTGGTACATTACGTGTGTCAACAAATACATGAATAGTCATTAGAAAAGTAAGTAATGATACGAAATTAAGTACAAATAATGTGCGCTCGTAGAACAAAAATTCAGCACGCGAAGTGTTAATTAATTTTGCGATTATACACTTTTAAAAAAGAAACAATAGATAGTAGGTTAATATTAAACAAAATAGTCAAATGATACAAAAAGTGAAGTTGTTTGATACATTATACTGAATATGGAATAGGTTAATCGAGATTGAATGAATGAATGAATAATATATTTCAAATATTATAAATAAATATTACAAAGGAACAAAATACAATTCAATTTATACCTAATTACAATTTTATATTTTTTTTTCACATATTTGGAAATTTTACTGCCTCGCTAGACATAGTCTGTTCTGAGGCAGTACTAATTTGAATTTGCTATGGCTACTCTGCGATTAGTTTTCTTTCTTCGTCACATATTCCATTCACGAATTGAAACATGAACTATATTTTTGAATAGGTTGGTTTGTAATTGTGTTTGTATATTTCTTTGTACCTACTTAAATGAAATAATAACATGTATTTTAAAGTACAATTCAATATTTTAGTTCTTTGAAAAAATACATGATATGTACATATGTACATATTATGTATGTATTTATTTATTTTTGCTCAGCTTCTCCAGGAGAGGAGCTGGAAAGTGGCAGAAGAGGACAGGATGGGATGGAGGCGAAAGTTAACGGAGGCCAAGGCTCGATTTGGGTTGTAGCGCCATCGAAGAAGAAGAAGTACCTACATACATACATACCTTTATGGGGGGCTAAGTGCTAGTGGCTATATAGTATTGCTTACCTTATTTGGGAGGCCTTGGAGGTATGGTTCTCGTGGAAAGACACTGAGGGTTTGAAGCCCTGTTCCACTTTATTCGTTTGGGCAGAATCGAACCGCCGGACGAATGAACCTTACTCACGTTTGGATTTGGGATTGAACCAATCGACGTGTACCTTTTTCACGATTTATCCACACGTGTAATATGGACAAATCGTCCCCCAATATACTATACGTTACCGGCAGTAATCGTATAGCATAGAAATGCACAATATTAAACAGATATAATGAGAGCAGTGGGTATTTCAATATAATGAAAGATGAGTACTTACAAGACAGTATATTAATATAAAAACTTATTTCAATTTACAATGGTATTTAAAGATTGATTACGATTAATTATGACTACGAAAATTCGCGAACGAAAATTGAGACGACGAGGTACAACAGCTTCACTGGACGGGAGTCGGCAGTAGATAACCGCCCGCTGCTCGGACCGCGGTTAGCAGGGCTCGACCGTTCGGGTCGCCTGGTGGGGGAAAAGGCCAGTTGGCTTCGCCCGCCACACCTTCAAGACATGTCCCTTACGGGGTAAGCAGAGAGAAACGACCGCCGTACTCCTCTATTTTTGCACACATTCCTGTCTTCCTTTACATCCATGCATCGTCTCATACATGCTCGTCGATCGTTCAAGCATCTTATTTTTCATTTTTTCATAGTATCATTCACATGGTCATCCCTTTCTGGGGCGATAACTGTTACTCACTTCATCTCTTACACCCATGTATATTTTTTGGACAGTCGTAAATCATAGATTCTTTCAATATGTCCAAACCACCTCAAGGCATTCATATTCATTTTACTTACATATAATATCCTTCTTTTATAAAAACATATATTTTGTAAATCCTCAAATATTCCCTAAATGCTTGCACAATAGGTGAAGAAAATGATCGAGGCAAGATCCAAACCCGCGTCCTCTAAGCGCGCTAACCACTCAGCCACCAACCCATCGGATATTTAATGTTTTGTTAATTTATTTTTATTCCTTTATTTTTTAATTGTGTACCTAATGATTTATTAATGAGGTTACTTTAATTTTCATTTACTTTTTTTCCATTTTTGACACATCAAGTACCTACGTAATCATGTTTTAATGACACACTTAAATTAAAAATACTGTTAAAAGACTTTGACATATCATTAAATATAAGCTAAATACCTAATCAATAACAATGTTCCAGTTATATTTTGTTTCTATACTTATATCAAAGTAGTATGTTGTTATTCGTAATCTTTATTTTCATCTTTATTGTTCAATTATATTAACAAGCGATAGTACCAAATCATAATCTATTGAAGAATGTCGAAATGTATTTTAACCTTTAAATAACTCTTGCGAAGGTTTGACAGTGACAAAGACATGGAAATTCAACATCTTGTCCATCTACGTATTAATTAAATGATAAAATTATATTTGATCATTTTGTATCGACAGGATAAAAACTAATATATAAATAATATAATATATTATAATGATAAAATACTTAAATAAAACTAAAAATCTTCTTTATATTTTATATGTAAACGGAATGTATAGAATTATATAATATAATTATAACTTTTTGTAAATTATATACACGAAATTTTTTCAAAATATAAACGAACTATACACGGATAGTAGTAGGTATAATAGCACCCATGTAGTAAACTTGATATTTTTTATTGTAAAATACAGTTTATGACAGTGTCTTTATTTTTACTCTCCACTACCAACTATGGAATAGTGGAGAGGTAAATACAGTTTATGACAGTGTCTTTATTTTTACTCTCCACTACCAACTATGGAATAGTGGAGAGCCATGATTTCACAATTTTTAAGCCTATTTTTTTTTACATCAATTTCTCAATGGGTATCATGTAGAGAGTGTATACTTTGAGTTTCATCGTGATGTTTTTGTGTGTATGCCGTATGCCGTACACAAATTTGAAAATTTGTGTCCTCTGTACAGCCCAAACCAAATGACTGATGAACTTCATATTGATACCATATGTGTGAAGTACATAAACTTAGAGCTGATTAGTTTTCCATAGACAACGGTTAATTATTTCTCTATGATTGCATCTGTTAAAACTTTAAAAATGCTCTCACGACCTGGAAATTTGAGATATTTTCATTTTATTTGAATTATTTATGAAAAAAAAAGAATTTTCACAAAACTGCATTCAGAGTTTGCCAATCTTAAAAGAAAAATATAATATCCTTTCAATAATTATGTTTCTATTAATCGATATTTTGTATGAAAAATATATAGGAGAATTTTTATGTTTAGCAATGTTTAGTTATTTGATTTCATATTGATATTAGAGTGTAATATTAGCAGGGAAGCTTCATTGTGTAGTGGAGAGTTTAGCGTTGGCCACAACCCACTCGTTTTTAGTAGATCTGTTGAGGGTGTGCAAATAGGGATGTAATATATGTATAATCTATAAAAAGGGTTTTTTGAGCATTAACGAATGGATCATTTTAACTCCTCACTAACCCAAGGGGATATAGTGGGGAGTTATGAATTCGCAATTTTAAAAGCTATTTTTTTATTACAGATTATCAACTAGTATCATGCTGAGATTGTATTCTGAAAGTTTCATCACAATATATCTGTGTGTGTGTGTTATGTGCTGTGTGCTATGTACGGCGTGTTTATTTTTCTTTATCGATTATAGACTTAAGTACACATCCGATTCTTTTCAAATTTTGCAAATTTGTGTATCTGATACTCACTTAGACCCCAAGTACTCTTCATTTTTTTAACTATCAAATATTTCAAAGTGACCCCAAGCTCAGGAAACTTAAAATTTGAACTTTTTATTTTCAAATTGGTAAAAAGGCACATCACTTTCATAAAATCATAAAATGTCATTGAAGAATTGTCAAGTTTTCATAATAAAATATTCAAATAAAAAATAATTTAACAAACTCATTTCATGAAAATGCTGAATATTTTCTATACAAAATTTGGTTAATTTATAGAATGACTTGTTAGTGAGGAGTTTAGCGTTGGCCACAACCCACTCGTTTTTATATAGTTTGTAATTTTAGATTCACACACGTATTTTCATTTTTGTAAATGATTGGTTTGAAGAAATTTCCAAATGCAACCATTTCTTTATCCAACCATTTCTTTAATATACATACCTACTGATAGTGTACAGAAATTAATAAGAACATAAATAAAATTAAAAATTTATATGTTAATATCGTTTAGAGATAAGTGCAGATACTTTATTTTTACATAAAAAGTTTATCTCGAAGTTTTCGAAGTACAGAGAAAGTTCGCAAAAGCGTCATAAAAAAACACACGAAGCCGTTCATTACTTACAAATTGTATTTTAATAAAGGTAATTAAAACCATGTGAGAAGAAAAAACATAATGTTTTTTCGTGTCTACAATCAGACGTGTAACAATGAAATGAAATATATCCGCAGAAATGATCAGAAAAAAACGTACAAAATTATGCTCTTTAAATATAATACCTGACCTAGATTATCCACACGTTATGTAACATTGAGCCGGTACAGACATACGAATATTATAAACACGATGACTCTAGTAATAGTGTATTCAAATATGATAAAGCCAGATGTTGTTACATAGTATTAATTGTTTATTTATTTGTATCATTTTGTTTATTTTTATCTATTTAATAAAACTAGATGCATACTTCAAATACAAAATAACATTATAATAATAAACATCTTAAATTTAAAACATAATTAAAGATCATTCATCTCTCGTTTGAGATCTTCTCGTGTTTGAGGGAGGAGCTTGTCTTCGTTTATTTATATTCAATACAATCTAAGTTTTATTTTTATGACAATAATTACATATATACATATACATACACATACATATTAATTAATTCAAAATTTAACATTATTTATTAAAAGTTGCCATTACTAATTTCTCGAACAATGTGTATTCTGTTATTCTCATCAATTCATCTGGAAGGCCAATGAAATGTTTTATGCCTATGTATGAAAAATGGTGTTGGGCTGCAGATTTTTTGAGTCGGAAGATGGTTATATTATTATGTTTCATCTTGTTATTTAATTAATTATTTAATTATTATCAACCATTTGCACCCTTTACACGTGGCGAGTTCAATTTCACCTAACTGACAAGTTTCACAGCCCAAAAAAAAAATTGTAAAACTTATTCTATAGAATTAAGTTCTAAAAACAAACTGTTTTTATTTCAAGGACATATCTTTTGAGGAAAAGACTTTGAAAATGTACTATTCGACCTATTTTAGAATCTTAATGTAGCAACCTTCTCATCTACTAGGTACTCGACGAGTCCATTTATATGTGAAAGCGTTGTTAACCAGGTGAAACTTAATACATATTACCTAGCTATCTATTTTTTTTTTAATAAATTGACAAAAATGGAATCCAAATGCAAAAGTACAACTTGAAAACAGCGACAACAAAAGAATGGCAAAAATCGATCTGACAGGAGTGAAAAAACCACGCGAAAAAAAGATATACCAACATGACAAAAAAAATAATGGCCTTATTGATTTGCGAACCGATTCTTTGTTAACTTCTGCTTGATAAATGGTTGAACCGGCTTCGCACCATGGCCGAGTGAAAGTTGTCGGCGAAAAAAATAAATGAGTACCATACACCGAAATTTACTTATCTTCTTTCATAACGAATATACGGTATACCAGTTGCCGTTTTATCGCGATACTCATCTAAATAGTAATATTATTATTGAATGTTTGATTATTGTTTTTGATATCTTGAAGAATATTAATGGTGTCCACCGTTTGCAAACTTCACGATAATCATATTCAGACTTTTGAGCTGTTTCGAAGAAAGTTGACCCGGTTTCGAATCCTATTATATCCAGCTCATCATCTTCATGTTTTTTTATACATAAATGAGTCACAAAAAAAAGAAAATAAAGATTTGATTTTCAGTTGATTTAAGATTTGACTTCATACAATAAAACGAGTGGGTTGCGGCCAACCCTATATACTCCTCACTACTAAGTCATTCTACAAATTATTCAAATTGTCGGCTTTCGTGGTTCAGTTGGTTTGGTATCTGACTGCTGATCCTAAGGTCCCGGGTTCGATTCCCGGTGGAGACACATTTTTTAATTGTGTTTTCATTCTGGATCTGTGAGACGATTAATATCGTAAGTCTCCAGAATGTGGCAACTTGTTATTAGGTGCGTGTTAAATTAATATTTGACATAGTACCTGTTAGTTACCCGAGAAGTAATTAAAAAAAATGTTTTGTGTTGGAAATTTTCATTTAAAGAGTTTGTTATTATATTTTATTTGAATATTTTATTATGAAAACTTAATAATTCTTCAATGCCAATTTATGAAAGTGATGTGTCATTTTAGAAATTTGAAAATAAAAATATCAAATTATAAGTTTCCCGAGTTTGGGGTCACTTTGAAATATTTCACAGTTAAAAAAAAGGACTGATCAGGGGGGCAAGTCTGGTCAAACAGTGAAATCAAAGCACTCGTGATTACCCATACCATGGATATAATTATCAAATGGAGTTCTATAATATCCTAACAGATTATAGAACTCCATATGATTATTATATCTATGATATGGATAATCATGAGGGTTTTGATTTCATCGTTTAACGGGACTTGCCCCCCCTCATATCCTTCAAAATATAATGGAGTCTAAGCGAGTATTTGAAAAATTTGTAATGAATTGAATAAGTACTTTCAGTCCATCTGCATATAAATAAAGTAGACCTCGTAATCAATAAAGTAGAATAATCACGACCGACGTACATAGTACATACCACATAGTACACAGCACACACACAGATACATTGTGATGAAACTTTCTGAATACAATCTCAGCATGATACTAGTTGATAATCTGCTATAAAAAGAACCTTGCGAATTCATAACTCCCCACTATATCCCCTTGGGTTAGTGAGGAGTAATAATCTATTGTATATGTACATAATTCCAATATGCTTAGGTGCAGTTGCGAAACGAAAAATAGGTAGGTACTATTGGTCAAAATCATTTATATTTTATCATCAATAATTCATTCAAACATTGATGTTTTTAAACTGACCGATACCAGTCTATTTATGTCTTTTATTTATTTGTGAAACTTGAAATGTTGTTACTTACTCTTTTAGTCTATGTTGTTATAAAATAAGATTTGCCAGAAAAATATCCAAAAGAAACACATATTTCTTTTAATTTCAATTAATTACATTATTTTTTCTGCGTAACTCACCTAAGGCTGTGTTTCTCGAACAAAGACATAATCAAAGAAATAATCACTTTGACTAAATATAAACGTGGGTACCTACATCATTGGTGGAAACCGACATTAATGCATTCAAAATAACAAGTTTTTTACAAATTATTATCAAATATTTCTTGAAAATATTTTTTAATGGACTCTCAATTTCTTCGTTAAAATGTATAATATTATTTTTATATTTATTTACCTATCATAAAATAAAATTACTTGGGATTCTTTCTATTTAGTTTAATTCATTTTTGACGCGTTTCGTGCAAGGCACAACGTCAAAATAAATTTTCGTCATTTATTTGCTTTATATACATTTTGCATTACATTTCATTGCATTCATCCGCTGAAACAGATATTTTTACCTAGGGGACAAGTCCGGTCAAACGATGGAATCAAAACTATCATGATAACCCATATCGTTGATATAATTATGTATATATCTTATGGAGTTTTATAATATCTCGTGACACTAGAACTTCATAAGATAATTATATCCATGAAATGGGTTATCATGAGGGTTTTGATTCCATCGCTTGACCGAACTTGCCTCCCCTGACCTTTAAAGTTTCAATACGGCGAGTTTATTCTACTTGATCAATTATAAACTGGTACTCATTCGATTCTATTCTCGCTTAGACCCCTTTAAATTTTGATGAATATCTGAATAGTGCTTCTCATTTTTTTAACTGTAAATAGTAAAATTAGTTAATATATTTTGATTTTATAAAATTGTTCAAAACTTCGAGTGTTTCATTGAAATCTAATGCCGTCAAACGATGCATTTTTTAACAATTACATGAAATCAAAGTATTTTAACTATACCTTCTATTACCGTTACTTTAAACAGCCCTGCCTAAGAAAGAGAACGGTAGTTGGCGAAACTAGAAGTGGTAATAAGAACAGAGAAGTGGATACAAGTAAATTTAATTTATAATTTAAAGAAAATATAATTCAAGATTCTACAAATAGATTTATATTCATATTTATTACTTTTAAGTTATAAACTAGTCTTACCATTACGTAATTAAAAATACCCATTCTAACAAAATTTGTGGCATACGTTTATGCTGAGTTATTTTTATTCAAGTTTGTGTAGGTACCTACTTTATTTCAAATACTGGTTTAATGAAGCAAACAACTAAACCAAATATCAAGGTTATTTTTAATTGGGGGGCTAAGTGCACTTAATAATATGAATTCTCTTGCCATATGTAGATTCAGAAAGATGTTACACATAAATTTTCTATTTTCCTCTGCAAAGATATTTTGTTACCCCGACCCTGACTCAATTATTTGAAACAAAATTTTACAATTTTTTTTTTATTTTTTTTTTATTTATTTATTACAAAAAAATACAAAACAAAAAAGAAATTATTTCCTTCAAAAAGTGATATACTCGTGTTTTGAAGGGAGTTGCAACTATTCACATAATATAACAAAAAACAAAGTAACAAAATAAACATAGGTAATAAAAAACATACTTTTAAATTGGAATATATATATGTTATAAAAAACAAGATTTAAATATCAATTATGATTAATAAAATAAGTGCATAAGTACCTACATATATAACAACAATGAATAAATAAAACCAGTTTTTATACACAAACCCTCTTTATATTTAAATGAAACGTACGCCTTTGTGGTTTTATATCAAAGTACATAGGTACCTACCTTAAGGATATAAAAAAGTAGGTACTCAATAATTAAATATAATTGTTAAGGGGGGGACTGCTGCCAACGGACCTATTTTTCAATTTGATATACCATCATTATTTCTTATCAAATCGTTTTGAAAAAAATAATTTAGATAGTTTGGGTATTCATAAAGAAAAATATATCTTTACTTTTTGATAATGTTTTGTATAAATTTTTGTAGAAAAATAATGGCATACCCCGATTTTCAACGTTTATCTTTAATAAAATATAAGGCGTAGTTCAACATATTTGTTTTTAAACTAAAGAAGATAAAAATATCTAGAAAAATATGATGTGACGTTGCATTAATGCTTCAGGTTTAGAAAATAAACCTAAAAACATATATTTTCCATTCAGCGCCATTGCGAAATATGAGTTTTTTTGGTTTATTAACATAACCTGATGCATTAATTCAACGTTACATCGTATTTTTCCAGATATTTTGATCATCTTTAATTTATAAAAAAATATAATGGTCTATACCTTATAGTTTTTTTAGAAATTTAAGATAAATGTCAAAAATTGGGGTATGCTTATTATTTTCCTACAAGAATATATACAGAACATATTTAAAAAATTAAGGTATATTTTTATTTATTAATATCCAAACTAACTAGGTTATTTTTTTCAAAATGATTCGTTTTGTAGTAATGACGCAAATTCAAATTGAAAACACAGGTACGTTGGCAGCAGTCCCCCCCTTAAATGCAATATATAGTTTCAAATTATATCATCAGTTAATTAAAATGCTCGTAGTTGACATTTTAATCAGCACCTGATAATATTCGGTAAAATTTGCACTTGCTAAAAAGAGATTTTCGACGAATTATTCATAGGTATATAAATTTAATGCCAATAATTTAAATATCAAAGTGTCAAGTTCACGTGTCTTCATCCACTTCACATTAAATTACACCAAATTTAATTCGAGCTAACTAGAATTCGAGTAGGTACCTATAACAGGAATAACGCATGCGTCAAAATTGACCGAATTTACCTACACTGTGGTCACGATTTTAATCAGCTCTAGACGTATCATATTATCATGTTAAACATGTTAATAGAAATTATTGCGATCCTTCATTTTAACATTGAAGCGACGGACAGCATGTCACGTTATTTTCGCACGGTGCGTTTATTTTTTGCCTGGTTGAAAAAAGCCGTTTTGAAAGTGGTCGATAGGTGGCATTTTCATTCGAGGTTGAGGTACCCGACCGTCATCAGTAAAATGAATTTTTAATATCATGTCAACTATCTTTGAAAAATTAAAATCATTTATTATGAATCAATCAACAGAGCCGTCGATGATTTTAATTAAATGTTTTTATTTTGATATTGCATGATCTTAAGAAAAATCAATTAATACAAAGATTCAATTATATATTATTTTCAGATACCTACCAGATACTTTCAGATACTTTCTTCTTTACTTTCTAAATAATTGTGAGATTATTCCATTCAAACTATTAGTATGATACTTATAATATAATATAAATTGGGACCTCTCAGTAAAAAAATGTTATTAACTGTCAATTTTGTATTTATTACAAAAAAAGATAACCTACCTAATGTTTAGGTAACTATTTTTTTCATAATCTGTAATTTCATCAAATTATATGTCTATTAGTCATTTTTTTATAAAATTGTGATTATTTAAAAAAATGTCTTGATAATATTTATGAAATCCAAATTATTGACATGGAAAATTAAACTCGATGAAAACGAAATGAAAATAGTTGACTGTGAAACTTTTTTTATTTCGTAAGACAAATTGAGTTTTTTGTTTCCGGCACTTTTGCCTTAATAACTGAGCTACAAAGACCTAATTTATGTACATAATATTAACTAACAAATAAAATTGCGTGCCATAAAATTACCTGACATAAGACGTTTTGGTTGAAAAATACCTATTGCTACATGGCAAATTGTTGCTTTCGTAGATATGATTACATATCTGATTTCTGGGCCATAGGTCAGGGTACGATTCCCGACGAGAACACAGTAATTAACTGTGTGTTCAGTCTAGATTTGTGAGACAATATACATCATTAGTCTCCAAAGTGTAGCAACTTGTGAATAGGTTCGTTTTAAATTGATATTGTACTCGTAGTTGCTCGAAAAGAAATATAAAAACGAGTACCAACTATAAACTGTTCACTTCATCAGCTAGCGTGTAGGTATATGTGCTTTTCATTCTTCAGTTTTTATATAAAACATCCTGTAGAAAAAATATCGTAACATAAAAACATTTCGGTCCGAGTTTCCGGGATACACCAAGGCTCTGTTCTCGGTCCACTGTTGTTCATAGTGGTCATGAATCAGGTACTTAACAAGAGTCATCAATGGTATCCTTCAAACAATGCTTTTTGCGAATGAGATAATGCGTTACTGATATCAGTAGCAGAAAGATAGCACAAAAAAGACGGAATATCTGTATCTTCTATTCGAAAACCCGAACGCTGCATCCCCTTCATTGCAGCTAGATGGAGAACCACTGACCACAGAACGGTTGTAGGATGGATGAAATTCAGATCAGTATCTGAAATTCTATGTGACCCAAAAATTCCTATTAAAAATGCTTAATTTACCAAACAAATGTCAGACCCGCAATAATGTATGGCTCCGAATGCTGAACAATGTCCAATTACTACGCAAGGCATCTTGAGGCCACGGAAATGCGAATGCTAAGGACGGCAGATCGAGACCGTTTGCCATTAGATTTTTACCACACATACAAACCCCTACAGGGCCTACAGTCAAGTAATAGTCATGGCCTCAGGTCTCTGTAGCGGCGTGAACCGCCATCTTTCTTAAACTTATATGAATTATACAGTGACCTATAATACCTATTGATAAATTGATGTAAAAATGTCTTATAATTTCATAATCATAACACTCCACAATTATTTATTTTTAATTTATTTAACTTTTTGTACATAATATGAACAATTATTGTCTTTATAATATAAATCTTTGGCCTTCCTATATATCCCTTCATCTCCAATCAAAATCCTTTGCTCACTACTACATAAATACCTATATTGTTATATTTGTTAGTTTTATTTTGATAAGGTAGTTCTGTTACTTTTTTCGTTTATTTTTTTTTTATTCTAGTTTATATAACAACGTTTTCTTTTCTGTTTATTTTATTTTTGTTTGTTGTTCATATTGTTTTAATTTGTGGATGGATGTTTCGGCGTAATTCTATTTTATTGTTTTGTATAATCGTTTTGTTGTCGCTGTTTTTCTGTTCCAAATTAATAAATATATTTCACACTGGTTGGCTTATAACCACTTAAAAATACATTGGACATATATTTTTATTTCCACGAATATGAAATATTCCTTCTTGGTCTAATTTGCTCGATTGTTATATAACCCATAACAGCATTTACACAATAAAATTTAACATTTTTATTATAACCGCGGGCCAAACGTGCGTATTATGATATAAGAAATTAATGTATTCGACATACATTCGTTCGTGTTTGTGTGTGTGTGTGCGTGTGAATCCACAATATTCACGCACCGAGAGTTAGGCACTGCGGGCTGAACAAAAAGTGACCCACCATCATTGGCAATCCACATTTACGTCATTACCATTGACCTGTATCTTTATCCGAATTACCACCAGATTAGCAGACGAGTTTCGCGTCGATTTTAGCGAGATATTCCGTCTATTACATAAAGTGAAGTGAATATGATAAATTAATGTAAACGAGCATTTGAATGGACTTGTATTGTAATTAACTAAATATCAATGATGTAAGAACATTGGATTACAAATGAAGAGGAAAGTATAATACAAATGGTTAGATCAGAAATATCAGAAGGTATTCTATTATCGGTCTTAAATTGAAAATAGGTCTCTTCCATTTATAAACATGAAGTATGTAGGTCTCTATCACATATTAATTGAAAATACCTAAGTCACGTTCAATTATTAATTGAAAATAGATTTCTTTCACTAATAAATTTAAAATATATATCTCTCACTATTAATTGAAATATTGTCAGCCTTCGAGGCTCAGTTGGTTGAGTATCTGAATACTGATCCAAAAGTCCCAGGTTCGATTGCCGGTGGAGACACAGTTTTTAATTGTGTTTTCAGTCTGGATCTGTGAGATGATTAAGTCTCCAGAATGTGGCTCGTTATTGAGTGTGTTAAATTAATAATTGACATAGTACTTATTTGTTTCCCGAGAAGCAATATAAAAATAAAAATAAAATTAATGAAAAAAAGTCTTTAAAAAAAAATAGTTATGTGAGAACATAATGTAACACATTCAACAGGTGGGAAGTTATCAATTCAAAAATCATAAATACAATTTTGCTACCTAATTTAGAGAGAAATCCACTGTAGTGTTGTGATGGCGTAATGCAAAGATTATTTAATGAGCTTGTAATATAAGAATTTATTTTACAATCACTCGCACTTACATATATTTATATATATGGCAAAATCCCATATCACATCACTATTATATACGGCCAGGGACGGTGTAACATTAAAAATATTTATTGTATGCAAAACGTATGAAATAGTAATATATGTGTTACGAAAAATAGGCAAATAGCTTGTGATCTTAATATTGTGATGACCATATTAATTGTGATGAACAAAATATCTTCTTTATAATGAACTTTTTGGCCACAGGGGAAGAATGATTGAAGAAAATATACAAAATACATCAGCCAGACATTGCAATCACATCCCATCGCAATTTCAAGTTTCATTAACACTTTCCGATTTCAAAGGAAATCTGAAGAATCATTCTCTTACACATAACACATAAATTTGTCTCTTTATCATATCCATGTCCCTTCTTCTCCTCACACGCCATTGTGCACTTATTATGTAATCTGTGCATTTTTTTAAATAATAAAGAAACTCGAAAGACAGACGAGCATGATGTGTATAAGACGGTGCAGGTGTGATGATAAGGTGATGGATGCGTGTCAGTAGGATAGTAAAATGAACGTACGACTCTCTCTGCCCACTCCGTGAGGGACAAAGCGTGATATGTTGCGTGTGTGCACCCAGCTTTACTGTTGTTCCCTTTGTCAAGTACCTACACCTTGCCCATTCGCTGCAATGTTCTCTAAAGCATGAAAAGTTAAATGAAGAGACCCGGTAAAACGATAAAAATGATCTTCGATGAATGCCAGCAAATCAAAGGTAATGGTGTTCGAAAAGAGTGAAAGCAGAACAGCGTGTCAAATAAAAATAGAGAACGAATTGCTCGAGCAAGTCGACGAATGTCTATCTGGGAAGCATGTTTCCACAGAATGGAAAGGATTGATAAGGAGATCAAAAGAAGAGTAATGGCAAGAAACATGGTGAATGGAGCACTTAGAACAGTTATGAATGATCGCAACATATCAAATGATGCTAAAGTTGCCATCTTTTTTTAAATCATGCAATGAAGGGTATTGTTTTTTTTTTATAGCATGCAATTTTGAATTCTTCATAGAAGGACATTTGTGCTTTTCTAAAATTCACGTAATACGCGAGTTATTTGAGAAAAATATAAGAAAAAGTTGTGGTTCTATAAGCAGTATTTTCGCAGTACGGGACCTTACCTTTTTCTTAAAAAACTCACGTAATACGACCCTTGATTGTGTTTATTTCGGGTAATAAATAAATAATGATATATCGATTCTAAATTATTGATAAAAAGTTTTAAAAATACACCTATTACTACGTAAACTAAAAATTAACCTAGATTGAACGAAGATATTTCACATCTTTAGGGGGGCATGTCTGGTCCAACCGGCGAAATCACAACCCTCGTGATTACCCATATCATGTATATAATTATTATATGGAGTTCTATAATAATTATTATATCCATGATATGGGTAATGGTGAGGGTTTTGATTTCGCCGGTTGGACCAGGCTTGTCGCCCAGGTCTCAAAGTGGAATCACGTTTAAGATTTGTTCGTTTTATTAATCTATATGTCAAAAATCTAATTTAGATTTACCAAATTCAACGCGAATCCAAAGCGATATTTCACAAATCAAAAATAATAAAAAAATATATCAATTTGATGTTTGTTTCTAATCAATATTAATTTCCAAATGTTATAATAAATAGTGGTACCTAATTCACAACTAAAAAAAAATATATATTTTTTTTTAATTTTGTCAATGCTGACGGTGTTGAATATGTAGAATTCCATAATAATGGGTATTTTAAATCAAACAAATGATTTGGTCTACATATATATTTTTTCCTGAATCTAGCACAACCGTTTCAGCTTATTAGGCCCTTATCAACTGGTGACCAGTTGATAAGGGCCTTATAAGCTGAAACGGTCGTCCTGGATTCAGGAAAAAATATATATGTAGACCAAATCATTTGTTTGATTTAAAATACCCATTACTAAAAAAATATATTTATGTATATTTATACATTCTAATAAAAAAATTGCTGCGAGGCACCGGCTTAGAATAGTGCTTCCACTCTTTTCTATTATCAACGGTTTTGGATGTCCAGTAAGAGCCGGGTCATCGAAATACAACAGGCAACAATAACATCTTACATAGTTCAGCAATGAGGTTCACCACCCATTCTGAATGTAGGTAGAGTCTTTTTAGGTGAGACGAGAATAGAGTGTAGGCATACACGAATGTGTCGTACTTCATTTTATATATAAGGCTATATATGCACACCAGCACACCTCTCGATGGTTACCCCTCATTGTGGGATATGCCGTGATGGTATGAGTGAATAATAAAACAAGATGAACACTTTTAAAAATAAATTATTGAAAATAGTGGGCGTTTAGCGGGAGGGGGGGGGTCGTGCCGGCGCGTCGAGGGTGCCGTTGAGTCTGGGGGTTTCAGCGTAACCAAAATCTACAACTATTGTCACTTCCTTTCTCCATTTTCCTTTCTATTCCTGGATCCATTCCTATCCTATTTCCTGTTTCTTACTTATATATACTTATGTTTCTGTTAATAGTACGGAGAATACTATAATTGGCGCCATAAAACGTGAATCTATATAACATTTTATACTATGTATTATAGCTGTTGTATTCTCTAAATAAATGAATAAAAAAAAAAAAAAAAAAAAGATATGTCTATAAGGAATGAAGAAAAGCCTAAACCTTGATTTCATCATATTTAGTGACAAAAAATCTATTATAAACCTACCATCACTATATCTTTCTGCTTGGTTTGATTGCATTTTTCATTCAATTCTTTGGGTTTTTTCTTCTCTTCCCAATGCCTTTTTTATCCTAGTTTAATTCCTATATCTAAATCAGTACATAACAGCGTTTCCTTTTATTGACATTTACTAATATACTTAACTGTACTGTACATAATATACTAGGTAGGTATACATTGTTTTTATGAAGGTGTTTCAAACGATGTTCTTCAAAATGCTAACACATTTTTTACGGTTTCATTTAAAATTATCAAAGTGTGTCAAGCTTGTCATAAATTATTCATCTTAAGACATAAGTGACAGTTTGGTTCAACATTGGAGGCTTAAACACAACTGTCAATTTCTGACATTTGTACAAGTGCTGAATAATAAATTAACAAATTCGTCACACGTAGTTTCACGCTTGATAAAGTAGGCACCTACATATCATAGAAAACCGTTGCTTACATAGTTGGTTAAAATTAAAGAAATAATGATATTAATTAATATCTTTGCTTATTTTATTGACCATGATATAATAGATATTTGACGAACACTCCATTAAATATGTTGTTATTTATCTCTCGTCCTTATCTTCATGACTGATAATAGTGATTGTAACAACAAATCACTCTTTATGTGGTCCGTTCTGGGCAAAATGTAGATCACCGGTAAATCAATACCCGACTGCAGACTTAACAAGATCACTCCGTCAACTCGGCGAGCGACCACGAGGTATTCGTCCCACTAATGTGCTCATCACAAGCTTTTAGAAGCAATCTGGTTCTCTCCTGGCGATGTTTTCAAAAAATTGGAGAATTCGTCTGTGCAAGTTCTTAAAAGACAATCCTTAATATCCAGTTGTTCCAGAATGGACACATTATTTTTATAACCTTAATATTTTACAGGTATACATATATACATAGATACTGGTATGGATATAGTTTTTTCGAGTTCTTCAAAATCAAGACCAAAAATATATTTTCATTTAATACCAAAAATGGTCGTGTTTATGTAAACAATTTTATATTAAATCAGCATTTTTTTATTCAATTCACAAGAGTTCCTCTTATGGTTGTTTCAATAGCAATTTTGAATGCCAGGATCAATTTTACTATATTACTTTTATAATTTTTACACTAGTGATTATTAAAAAATTTAAAAATTCATCCATTTGAAAGTATGCTATAGTACCTTCAAAAATATAAAATTGTCTTCAAGTTTCTCAAAATTTAGTTAATAGTGAATTTTGCGAATAAGTTTATGTTTGATCATCTAAAATGACTAAATTGAAGTTTTAACGAATGGAGTTCTTAGTACGCATATCATATAAAATTTTGCCTTTCAAAGTTATTTCCAAATTTATAATAAGATTATATATCAGTTTTAGAAGTATCGACGATAACTTCTTTTTTTGTTGAATAGAATAATTATTATAGTAAAATAATTTAAATTGACTTTTGAAAGACGTAATTGATTTTTTTTTAATTTTCTTGTAGTAACGTCGAAGTTTTTATTTGATATGAAATTTAATTTAAAGCGATGACTGGCATATTATGCAAGAACTTAATCAATGAAATGTACTTTTTAAAATAATAAGCAATCATCTTTGAAAAAGAGATAGTCAATGTAAAGATGCTTCAATCTTTTGTGTAAGATTTAATACAATTACTTAAATACTCTATTATAAAAAAAACAATAACAATTTACAATAAAATGATTGATATTATGTTCTTGACAGGTGATGAGTTGAGTCTCAAGATAAATGTTATCAAATTACATCGTTAAATTCTACAAATGTAAATGAGAAAATTAATTCCTCTTAGCGTAAATTGAATAAACGGTATGATATACGAATCGTATAAATTGGAATATTTATAAATCAAATTAAACAAAACGTGTTAAGAAGCATTTGACTACCAAAAACTATAAAAATGAATTAAAATATTTGTTTAAAACAAATAATTTGGATAAAGAATTGTTGCGATGAAAGTAAAAGTATCTCGATAAATTATTTCCGCTACTTAACCACGAGTCAAATATGTTAGATGAAGGATTGTTATATTATAACAATATTTGTAAAATTAAGATAATAATTATAATTGAGATAGTAAAATATTCAACGTTTAAAATTTCGATAATGTACCAAAACATTTTAACCTACAATTATTTCATCAATCATTTTATTAACTGAGAGACTCGTAATTAAGAAATACAAAATCTTTGATAGTAATCAAAATACAATTTAATATATATTTTGTAGTTTTTTCGTATAAATTCGACAAGATTAATACCAGTTGTCAAAAAATTATGTTGGTGCTATCGTGATCAAAGAACAGCGATCTCTTTACATTAATATATTTTTAATTTCTGCATGAATATTAAATACTGCATAAATAATAAAATACTAATTACCGCTTATTAGAGTGACCGTATAATCAAAAATTTTATACGTCTTAATTAGCAAATATGTCTAAATAAATAAATGATACTAAAAAAATCAAACATCTGCATTTTTTGGTACTTATTTAACATTAATTAAATCCATAGAAACAGGATTTGAGCCCGGAACCAATGCATTCCTAGACTAGCGTTCAGAGTATATAAAAAATTATTTTATTTCATTTTTTTCAGGAATCCGTAAAGTTTGTTCAAATCAAAATTGTAACAGAAAAATAAATTATAGCTTGCGTAAGGTAATATTTTTTTTTATAATTTGCTATATTTCGATATGGAATCTAAAAATTCTAGACAAATAGATGGTGGCAGGGCGGTTAGTGCACTGGGTTTGTAATCCAGTGGTCGCGAGTTCGAAACCTGTTACTATCAATTTTGTTCACCTATAGCACAAGCATTTATGTTTAATTTAAGAAATTTATGAGGATGTATATGTACTTGTTACAAGGACATATTCATTTTTTTTTTAAATAACTAAGTTTATAGTTAGGTACATAAAAATGAACTGCTTTCGGTCATACTCCGAAAACAACAAGTCGATTGTCAATACCAAATATATACTTATGTCTAAATTGTTCGAATTAAAATAATATTGTGCGTACGTATATGAGAAACGTTCGAGATTCTCAGAAAATACATTATTGTTTTAGAAGGTAGGTTCTACTGAAAATTAGTTAAGTACACAAAGTTCAACAGACATAATCTGAAGTATCTATGACCAAATTTCTAATTTATCTTTCTTTAATTCCAAACGTCATTTTTAACGTGGCAAACATTAAGATGAAATATGATTACCAATACTTTTTCACTAAAGGCTTTTTCATCCTAACGGTTGGTTAATCATACTGATAAATTTGTATTGGCGTATGTCTCATAAGATTTAGAACAAAACGAGAATAAATTGAAATATTTATGTCATATTTCCTTTGATAAAGACGTATGTATTTATGACTGTAAAAATCATAATATTTCAACCCATCCTTCGTAGGTTAGTAAGGCAAGTACTAGGCCAAAAATCCCGAGTTCGATTCCCATTTCGGACACAATTCAACTGTATTTTCAGTCTGGATCTACGAGATAATAAACATCATAAATCTCCAGAATGTGACAAGTTGTGATTGGATGCGTGTTAAAATAATATTTGAAGGATTATTCGCAGACGAGCTGTGAAACATTATAGTTACATAGTACCCCCTATTCAGTAACTATTGTAACTAAAATAGGAACATACTAAAATTGTAGATTTTAGATTTACGGTCTCATTTCAGCGTTATAAAATATCAACTTGGACTAAATGGAATAAGAACGTACCTATATTGGCCGGAACGTACTTAAAAAGTTACTATATTAGACGAATTTTGAATAATTATGAAAATGATGAAAATTTCACAATTTTCATAATTATTCATAATACGTCTGATTCAGTAACTTTTTAAGAACGTTACGGCCAAAATAGGTACGTTCTTATTCCATTTAGTCAAGGTTAATATTTCATAACGCTGATATAAGACCGTAAATCTAAAATCTACAGAACCGTAAATCAAAATTTTTAAAACGCTCCTATTTTAGTTAAAATAGTTACTGAATAGGGGGTATTACCTACCTGTTAGTTACCCGAGAAGAAATTAATACAAACTAAAATAAATTACAAAACCGTACGACGATCAGGTTTTTTTTAATAATAATATAAATAACTTATGAATCGGTGCCAACTGCAAAACGAAACTGACTACGCAATCAATTTTATTTATTCACTAAAGTACTCTCTCTCTTTTTGTACAAACATCATCTACTTATAATATAGGTACATATAAGATCTCGACATGTCAATTTGATGAGAAGTGACTATTATAATACCAAGTGAAATTTTCACCTACACGCAACTATATGAGATATTATTCATTCCAGCATCTCATTATTGATTCCCCGTCAACATAATACCTACAATATCCGGCCTATGAGCTCACCAAAAGACAAAAAAATAATCCAAACGTCTATCAAAACTTCAAAGAATAATAATAAATTTAGTTAATTGTTTATGAGAATGAAGAAATTTCCATTCGTAATCGATATATAATTGAACGTGTCTCGTGAAATAAAAATATAAATGTTCGGTATTAGTTTGCAATTTCATTGTTAAAATTTAAGGTATAATTTAGTTGTTAAGCATGAAATTTTATTAGATCTACATAATATATATGAAATAACTCGTATTCCGCTTTTTAAGTAATGAAAAACTTAATCTTTATACTATAATATAGTTTTAATTGTTAATTAATCAGAAATTAAGGCAGAACATGTTGCCTGAACCTCAGACTCCAGATGGACCAAATAAGAGCTGGAACAGCGACCTAGGACGGGCAGAAGAAGTGTAGGAAGACCTCAAGCAAGGCGGTCCAACTATATAAGAAGGCTTGTCGCGGATAGATCTGGATAAATAAGGTCTGCCGAGGATAAAGAGCGTGGTGGCATATGTCGATTATTGGATAAAAGAGGACTGATATGATGAATATAATAGTTTTAATATGAAACTTTCGAAGACGGAAAATATTAATCAATTGTTTATATTACTTTAAGTTTTCATTTGTACGTTAATTTTTTTTTCATTTGTACGACAATAAATCATTTGTTTTAAAAAAACTTACCTGTATTTGTGAGCGGACTCCCTTTTTTGTATCGAAACGGCAAATACATAGTAGTGTGTAATTCATTTTCCCTTAACTCTTCAGGTAGTTGATTCAATGAGTGCATCTCATTTATACACAATGTCTTATCTTCAACGCACTTTTCCCCAGCTACAGTGTTTAATTCACTTCCTGCCATCACCTCTGTAGTCATTTGTGTCGTGGTTGCATCATCATCACTCTTATTACTTTCTTCTGGTTCCTCTACTAATTTCCCATCGTACCTAAGTACCGCGGCACTATACACAGGCGTTGCACAATTCTCCACTGTCGACACTTTGATCAAATAAGAATCTACTTCCTTGTTTGCGTTCAACACGAAGTCAGCTCTTTCACCTCTTCCGAGTATGATGGATCCAACTTCTTTCGGCACGACCGGGTGACCGTCGAGAGCTATCAACTGAAGTGGATGATTTTCTATGGTCATTGTAAGAGGGCAGCCCTTGACACCTCCGGCATGTGCCACTCTGAACCTATGCCTTTTTCCTGGTCTCACTGTGAACACAGAAAGCGGTATTGTGGGAGAACCAGTGTCCTTTGTTTCGTCCATTTGATTTTTATTGACACCTTTTCCGTTGACTAGTATCGACTCTACAGACAAAGGAACAGTGTCTATGATACTTTGAATCGCAAACCCGTGGCTCCATTCCGATATCACCATCACGTGTTCGTTCAGATCGTAATCATAGTACATTTTCTGTGGATCGACTTTATCTGGCTGCCGCACGATGAACGCTCCGTAGAGTCCATCAGAAGATTCCGCACCGGAATGAGCATGGTACAGATGAGTTCCAGGAGCTGACGCCCGAAATTTGTACTGAAAAGTGGTGTAGCTTGGAATGGGACATTGGGTTACCATCGGTACACCGTCCATGAATGGTGTTTCGACTTGAGGCTGCCCTCTCCAATGAAGAGTGAGACCCTGACCGGGTACTCTGTTGACAACATCGATGACCATAATGTCGTTCATACAAACTTGTATACTAGGTCCAGGCAGGAGCCTGTTGGCAGTGAGAATCCCTCTGGAGAAACCATCAGCGCTGATGCAATGAGCTCTGCTGCAATCTGTTGAATTTCCAGGACAGCCTTTACATGCCCTGAAACAATGTGTTGTTTTATCTTCAATATAATATTTACTCATTTCACAAAAAAAATCAGACCACAAATGCATGTATTTTTTCATGAAAATAAGGCAATCGCGGTGAAAATGACTATGTTATTTACTTAATTTACTAGTCTATGTATTTACCTGCTAAGAGACTTGAAGACTTCCAACGTCAATTTTACTCTGCAGATCATTGGCCAATCCAAAGCGTGACATGGTCTTTCACAACTCTCAAAATATCCCTCTGAAAAAAAAACAAACATGTTTCAGATTGGAAAAAAAATGATACATGTGCAGAGCATAAGGAAACAGTTTTGTGTACATGGGAACCATACTGAACATATAATCTCTAACTAACTAACCATACTTTATAGTCTCATCATTCTGAACTTTCTTTCGAGTAGTTCGCTAATGAGAGATATAACAAGATAGAGTGATATAGGGTTTTCATCTCATTATAAGTAAATAAATACAAGAATACACATTTTTAAATAAATGGACTGTAAATGGAAATGGATTGTTTCTGTTAATTTTCAAGTCAATATTTTATATTTATATAATTCATGATTTACTTATTTCGTTCAAATTTAAAACTAAAAAACACAATCGTTAAAAGTTGTTGTTTCTTCACTAGATAAAGAATTACTTTCAGTTTTTTTCCCGGTTTTCTGGACTAAGTAATGCGAATTAGTTTATTATCGATATCTTGATTGGATTAAAATTAATATACGTAAACAGTGAAACAGTGAAAATAAAAAACAAGAATTAATGAAATAAATAAATGTAAAATAAGTGAAAACGATTCCATCGTAATGCACATTTAAATAAAATAATCTTATTTACGATTAATTGATAGTGATCTACATAGATTTGAACATGTTTATAACAAATTGCGGAACTACAGTAAATAACGATTTTCTTGAATTGTTATAAAAAATATTTACTTAATCAAATTTAACAGATAGGATAACGAAAAAGCAATACAAGAATCATATAGCAGTAAAGTTTTTTGACAAATAATATAAGAATGGCTATAAGATTTGCGTTCGTACGTACATGGGTACATTTGCCTCAAGAAATTTAATTTTTAAGTATGTCAAGCAATCATATTGGAGGTTTCGATAGCATAATACGTTTCGTGTGTTTATTTTTTTCTCTTCAGAGAAACCATAATAATCAAAAGTAATACATGTTTGTCTGAATTTACCGAAAAATGATATTCGTTGGATGTACATTAAATGAAAATAAATGTAATGTACACATATCCAGCAGTTTCTTCGGGTCCAAAACTTAATATATTTTGTAAATAATTTTTTTTTATTTGTAGGTATGTATGTAAACTAAGCGATTGACTGATCAGTAGATATTCAGAGATTAATGTACAAGTATCCAATTATATTTCCGTTTAGTTATATAATTGAATCATTGACATATTTTTCTGAAGTATACGAACTCTAAAGTTAGATCCTGTTACAATAATGAGTTGATAAAACAATTTACTTTGGGTAAACTTAGTTCAATTATCAAGTCAACTGTAGCTACATTAATTTATTCTAAAGGATAAATAGCTAAGGTATCATTACTGAAATACATAAACTAAAGAGCAATTAGAAAAGTACTTTGTACCTATTATGTAAGATTATATCTTGTTTTCATGTCTATTATCTATCAAACATTAAAATAGGTCTGCAAGTGATTTTCAAAACGCACGATTTAAATAAATTCTAGAATAAGTAATCGGAAAAACAAAGCAGATTTCTGTTAAAAATAATTCATAATAAACAATGGATAGGTATGATAATAAGAAAAAAATATGATATAGACTTTATAGATTTTAGACTATAGAGCATAAACTTAAACTGCAAGTTTTAATAAAATGCCTAATAAATTTAATATAAATTCAATGGTGCGACAATCAAATAATAAGGTTTACCTATTTTTTAATATCACAAAAAATATCCACATAACCTACATACCTGACCAAATTTAATATCCAAATTTAACCATTGAAATCTATCTGACCATTTAAAATTACATCTAGTATTTTAAAACATATAGGTAGGTAATCGGTTTTCATATTTATCGTTTCAAATAAACTTGATCTCAATAAATTGCATCGCATTAAACTTGAACGTCTTCAGAATATTATGTCAATTAGATGGGTCGATGGCAGAGCGGTTAGCGCTGTTGGGTTAGTAATCCAGTGGTCACGAGCTCACTTTGTATTTTCAAGAAAAAAACTAAGGAAGGAATATTTATCCCTGAACACCTGATCTCCTTGTCTTTACCCTATCCTTTTTTGCTATGAATTATTATTTTTTATTTAATAGTATCTTCGTGTTATATATATTTTCTTTGTTTTGTTTTACTCTTATTCTTTTGTTGTTGTACAAATACAATGTTGTCATACTTTGTAATCTGGTTGGTTGGAAGAAATTGCCTAATGGCAATAAGCCCGCCAGTGTACAATTATATATGTTTATATTATGTACAGAAAGATGTATAAATAAATAAATAAATAAAAAGCTTTCGAACTATTCTGAAAATGTGCACGGAAACTTTCCCCATTTTACGATAAATGTGTGAAGAATACAAATTATAGGTAGACACTTACATATTTATTATTATATCACAAACTTGCAACACCACTATAATTGTTCATAAAATCGCATAATGTAGGTACCTACTATCTAACAGAAATACAACTTCCTTAAAGATAATTCTAGTGTTCACCGTTCATGTGTGAACAATGGATTATTATAACGGTGTATCTACTGAGCGTGAGTTTTCAAGAATTAATAAATCATACCGTGTATGTTGACCTCACACTCACAGGCATGAAATTATAAATGAAAACTTGTATTGACTACCCCAGGGTGCAATGAGAAAAGAAACTCGCAGATTTATTTTCTCTGTTAATACTATCAAATGTCTAGTAGGAACATAATAATTACTTTAATTATCTAATTACATAGTAAGTAATTTAATATTAAACTGCATTTGATATCAATACATCTTATATAAGTAGATATTTCATAGAACGAGTCCTCAGGAAAACACTTACCTACATATTCTTAATTAAACATTTCTAATTTATTTTGATTCAGACGATTCAAAGTATTTGTACCTACCTACTTTATACCTATAGTTAGTTTTCACATCTCAATATTATCTCATTGCAGTACCTATTTTAATATGAATGTTACTTCTCAAAGCGACGGGTTAGGCTCCAAGGTACTTTTTGAATGCTTATTACGCCGTACTCTTAAAAGTTACGTCTTCAACAAAAATACATTTTATTCTCTCATTATTTGTCTCTCGATACACTATTTTTTTATTTTGTGCACTTTTTTCGTAATATTTATTTTAATATTAGGTACCGGTTTTCCCAGATTTTCTATCCATAACTCAAAACTTATAAGGCTTAGAAACATGATTTTTTTAAATGATAGTTAGTTTATAAATCTAAATATTGGCTCGATACGTTTTCATACAATGTTCTCACTTTTTTGTAAAATCAAATAAACCATAGTATTTTCTGTAACGCTCGATTCAAATACACTAATAACTCGGGCACACACGATTGTTATATTTAAAAGGACGTACATTATCATACAAAAGTTTCGAAGTTTGCATTTGAACCGCCTATATTGCCTTATTACCCTGCCCCATAACAAGAAATCCTTCAAAACTTGTAAAAAAAAATTTTTTTTTCGATAAATCCTATACTCTTAATTCTTCAGATTTTGAAGATGATACTCAGATACTTTATATGTTTCCTGCTCTTGTGTTTCTACTGATTTTGATAAATATACTTACATTATGTGAAATTTAAAATGTACGCTATTATTCAATTTCAATTTAAAATACCATTCAATTTTGCCCAACATAACAATTGTGTCCGTTCTTTGGCTTTAGTTTGGGCCACCTTCGACCAAAAGAAAGTAATAAACTGAAGTAAAATAATATTACAAACACGCATTCTATTATATAAAATAATGGATATTATCTAAACATAAGTTGATGGATATCTTAAAACTTTTACAAAACGAAATTAGGTACCTACCTACTTTTATTCAAAACATTTCTTTAAACTGTCATATTGTGTAGCAAGTACCGATACAAAGAAGAATCTCGCTTTTGAAGTAACGAAAGTGTTAATTATTACTATTCTATAGTTCTCAGTATAGGTATACTTGACAAAAGAAATGACTAATTAGCACCATCTATTGAGTACTGCAGCATGCTCAGTGCTCACTTACACAACATAATACGCCATTCTAGAGACACATCACTCAATTTCAGAGACAAAACACGCAACAAAGCAAAAAAAACGGAAAGTTAACCTTTTCGTGACTTTGGAATACGTATTTGACACTAAAGTATTGAATCTAATGTGCCCTTGTAACGTACGGGGCCCAACGCAATTACATACTATACATATTATTATAGACCAAGACTCGGCAACTGCCAAATTTACTTCATAATATAAATTAAATTTGACAATATAAAAATATTATATATATATATATTTACTTACCTACTTCATATATAATTATTCCATACCTATCCATTGTCTTGTCCTAAACATCCTAGGTTGTATGCATCTATTTATTTATTCTTTTTTTTGTATCATTATTTATTTAATTACATATCAAGACTTAAAACACAATTAAAAACTGTGTTTCAACCGGGAATCGAACCCGGAACCTTTGGATCAGCAGTCAGATACCTACCCAACTGAGCCACGAAGGCCGACGTTTTTTTTATAAAAATATATATTTTCTAATTAGGTATATTTATTAAAAAAAACTATATGTAGGTAACCTTGAATAAATACCTAACATAAATAAAAAGGCTGTTTTTTTTCTATAAAACAGCAGGTAACAACGATTGGATGATATGAACCCTGAGTAGTGGTTATTTTCGGAGATAACTGCTTTCAAAATGTTGACAATTGTTAAAAAATTGCTTTATTATTGTTTTATTTATTCAGTGGCATCGCATGGATGATTCCACTCCACTTCCTAAAAGTTCTTAATATAAAGAAAGAGATTATTCATTATTTTATTCCAATAAATAAAGACGACACTAAAACCTGATTCAAGATTTCAAAATTACACGAATTCGTCTATCACTGACATTTATGAAACATGTCGTCGGCTTTCGTAGCCCAGTTTGTTAGATTTCTGACACAGATTTTAATTTTTTTTTCCATACCATACTGTAAATAAATAAATAAAAAATGACATAGTATATTAATGCCTGGATGTTTCGACAATAGTATCATAACTTATGATATGAGTAATTGAAGTTACCTAGGTAATTTGATTTCATAAAATTGTTCAAAATTCTATCGTTTGATGGAATTTGTCATGTTATATAACAGTCTGCCTCTTCGATCTGCTGATCGTACCACACTAGCTATTCCCATTCATTCTACTGAATTCCTCAGTTCTTCTTTTCAAGTACAATCAGCAATACTATGGAACACCTAAAGTGATGATATTTCGACGTATCAATCGAATCAACTCTTTAAAAAAGACCAAAGCTGTTATACCTCTCTAATAACTAAATTGACACCCCTTCTCCATACTCTCTCTCTCTCTCCTCCCACAACCTATATCCTCTTTCTTTCTTTATTGCTGTGTATTTACATTTAATAATGTAACGTATTTGTCTTTCTATTTGTTTTTTAATATAAATTTTTAATATATAGGTACCTACCACGTCACCATGTATAACCTCACGTTGCTTTGTTTGGTTGGAAGAAATTGCCATATGGCAATAATCCTGGCATTGTACACATTATTGTACCTACATAGGGTAATTAAAATTATTTCTTTTATAATAAAATTATTTCTCAACTATTTTTTTAATTCCATATACGCATACATTGGATTTTTATCCTTGTCGGGAGCCAAATGATATTTTTTGACAAACTTTTTAACATCTCAATAAAGTGATCACGTAAACCTGCCGATGACTGGTCGTAATCCCTGTAGGTGCCTTGAGTTCCTGGTTCTTCTATAATATACCAACTTCGTCTCTGTGGAGATGTTTTGATGATATTTCTTCATATTATTTTATTTCTTTTATTTTATGTAGCTTCTCGGCCAACTATCAGGTGCTATGTCAAATAATTATTTAACACGCACCCAATAACAAGTTGCCATATTCTGAAGACTCACAGATCCAGACTGAAAGCACCACTAAAAACTGTGTCTCCACCGGGAATCGAACTCGGGGCCCTTGGAACAGCAGTCAGATACCTAACCAACTGAGCCACGAAGGCCGACAATTCTTTCTGTGTTATGTTGATGTTTCTTTTAATAAATAATTAAAATAATTAGAATCGAATGAAACAACCAAAAGTATGGCACAATTTTATGAAATAGTTTTATGAAATTTATACCCAGTAAGTACCTATACCCAGCTCAATCATTGTTCAAAAAACCTCATCTTTGTTTCCCGAGAAGCAATAGAAAATAAAAATAAAATATCCCATAACGGTAAATGTTTATCCTCAAGCGATAAATGTTGTTTTATAATCTATAGCATGACAGACAAGATATGAAAAATACAAGAATAAAGATGCAGAGTCATCATCTGTCTTGTATTATTTTGTATAGGTACCTACCTACCTACCTACTTACATAAAGTAAAGTGCATCGTCAAACTTGGCTCTTGTACTTTCACCGTCGAATCGTTCGTTCATTCTTTAAATACTTTACAACGTGTTCCGTTATTGCATGCTCATGCAACGTTGGCAATAACGACATAACACTGCATGCGACATTTTCCTCATTAATTAGAATTACAATTATTTTTATTTACATAAATTATATTTAAAATAGCAACACACATAATCTTACAATAATCAACTCGTTGTGGCTTTGAAAAATATTAGGTAATAATTACCTCTTTTACTCTTCACTACCCCAAGAGAATACAGTGGGGAGTTATGAATTCGAAAAATTTAAGATATTTTTTTATTGCAGATTATCAACTAGTATCATGTTGAGATTGTATTCTGAAAGTTTCATCACAATGTATGCACGGCAGGTTTATTCTATTTTATCGATTATAGACTAAATTACTCATTTGAGTATTAAATAGGTATGAGCTTAGAGCTTAGACCCCATTAGATTTTGAAGGATATCTGATTAGTGCTTCTCAATTTATTAATTATCAAATATTTCAAAGTGACCCCAAGCTCAGTAAATTTAAATTTTTATTTAAAAGCGTTAAAAAACACATCACTTTTATTAAAATTGCATTTAAAATTCATGAAGTATTCATAGAAAAATAATTAAATCAAAAATTGTTTAACAAACTCTTATCATGAAAATGCCGAAAATTTTCCATGCAAAATTTGAATACTTTGGTAGTCAGAAGTATAGTGACTTGGTAGTCAGAAGTATAGAGTTGGCCATAACCCACTCGTTTTGTATCAAAATATAAATACGTATATGTGACTTGGTAGTCAGAAGTATAGAGTTGGCCATAACCCACTCGTTTTGTGTCAAAATATAAATACGTATAGAGTTATGTTCTAATCATGCGACTCCCATTCGCCGATATCGCTCTCCGAGGAGCATCGTCTGAAAGAATTCTGCGCGCAATGAATGCTAGTCGCGTTAATGATAATAGAAATCACTAGAACCTTTTTGCATAACCTGAACACCACAGTATGAATTTCTTTATTACTTCGTCTTTCCTTTTCAATTCATAAAATTCTATGCACATTTTCATCTACCAAACTACCAAAGGGTATAAACTTGAGTAAAGTAAGAATTCGTATTCACTTATTGCAAAAGAATTTGATATATTTAATACTCTATTCACAGTAAGTATATTTAATTGAATTCTCCATTTACAAAAGACATTTTCGAATTATTAACTTTATGTTACATCATAACGAAGTTTACACAAATTTTAGATAGACATATAAAAGAAATGTGGTGAGTGCAAATATATAAGAATGTTTAGTTAATTGAAAATCTTAACAATAATTGTTATAAATTAAATTGCAGTTACTACATTTTCAATTATACAACGATAGTCACTACCTAGTTAATAATCTCTTTCAGCGAAATTCATCCGAAAGTACTTAATAATTTATGAATGGCGAATTGATCAAAGCTATTAACAACAAAAGATTTCCCTTTTTAAACGTCACAGAATCATATTGCTGTGCATATATTTTTTCAATTAAAAGTCTTTAAACACCACTATATTTTGGATGAAGTATCAAATTAATTTATCTATAAAATAATACCGGTACACTATAGGTACTAGAAAATAACAACATTTTTCTATATTTTGATATTAACATAGATACTAACTTCTTGGTAGATCTCCATATTGTAATTTAAACTAGTGATCATTTAGAGGTCAAAGTTCGACTGTCATCATGATGTTTTAATCATAGTCTGTGACAAAAAACGCCATGAATTCATCAAGAGGTACAAAGTTTTCAAACCAAATTGTAATTGTTTAAGTACCTACCTTTTATATAGTTTCACAGTAGATTTTGTATTTTCTTTAACATGTTCTGTTTTTGAAATTGTTCTGCGTTTGACTTTGGAAGTATGAAAGAAAACAATGTATGGTTTGACGTGAAATGTATTTTTATTTAATTTAATTTATTTGTTACACGCATATAATATTTTTTCTGCACACCTTTCCATATATACTTCATATATGGCAAATTTTAAAAACTCCTTCGTGCGCGCAATTTGCTCAAAAAGCGATCCAAAGTTTTCGCTTCACGTACATAGATAATATGTTTCGTTTTTTCCTATCGATTAGTTGCAATAAATCAATAATGAAAAAAAAAGAATTATTTTATTTTCATTGAGTGTCAATATTTTTATTTTTATAAGAATCGTAGGTACCTAACCTACTTATTATTCAAATTATAAAATTAAACATTTAGTACCTGTTTAAAAATCAAAGGTTGTGTTTTGTAATTTTTTTCTGAACGATTAAAAATAGTACCTAATCAAAAACAGCACATCACAACATCATTTTACTGTCGTCAATTTTTTTTTGAAGAGTAATTTGAAGTATTTATATTAATAGATTCATAGTCTGTGACAAATAATAATCAAAACTGTAGACTCAAGTCTGATAATATTATCAATTGAAAACCAATTTTCGCATCATATTAAACAAAACAAAAAATTAGTCGATAAATATTATTACACTCGCAAGATATAAAAATCTGAATTTGAATGGTAAGTTTTATAAAATGGTGAATAAATGATGTTATTATTTCATATTTGAAACATTTTTTCACGTCAATCGTCAATCATTACGAAATAAAAGAGACACTAATAATTATTTATAAGATGTAAATTTTTTATAACACATCTCTGTAAATAAAAATGGAACGAGACGTGCAATACTGGATAATACTTTATTGTTTATTTATTTATTCATCATTCTGTACATAATATAAACAAATATATTGTACACTGGCGGGCTTATTGCCATTAGGCGATTTCTTCCAGCCAACCAGATTAACTGTCATTTTTTTAATTGTATTAATAATTGCTATATGAATGAATGCTTGGTTTATAAATAAAAAGATATGATGTTGATGCAATAATTATTTTACTAATTTATTAATCATTACCCTATATATTGAACTATATTTTTTATTATTGTTCTCTTTGCTTTTTTGGGTTGGCAACATTGGTTTTATTGAAAAAAAACGCCATTCGGCTGTATACTTTCTATTTGAACAAGTTGTCAGAAAACGTTAATCATAATTATTTTTAAAAGAAAAGTAGCGTGAAAAAAACATTTTTTAATATTCGCCACTTACATATTATCGAACCAATTTTGGGGGAATTTCTTGTTACTCTGTGCAAATACTACTATAGCAATGTGCAAAATAAAAAGTATTTATTCTTAACCCTACTTTGCACTTTGATTCTAGATTCACTCGGCGATCGTGCACTTAAAACACTATAACATAATAATCACAAATTCATGTAATTTATTCTTGCTAGTAAAAAATGGACGTCAATAGGTAGATAAATACTGAATATAAAGTGATATAAGGTATCAACATATAAAAGTATGATGATATTCTCCTCGGTGACCCCTATAAGGAAATAGCGTGATGATAATTAGGTAAATACCAATCTAAAACATCTTATTTTTTCTTGCTTATAACTATATAAGATCAATTATTTTATATTAGTCAGTTTAATAACTATATATAAGTTCCGCGTTTCTAAATTCAAAGGATATTTTTTTCCGATTCATTAATGTTTACTTGAAAACTATGATACTCGTATTTATTAATTCTGTAAAATTCGATTCAAATTTTAAAATTTAAGTCTCCGCCTCCAGTTAATAAATTGTGATGAGTTGTGCCCTCCTCACACGGGGATATTGAAGTTGCCTGGATACCTTAGTAGGTACTCGGAGACTCAGCATTTCAATAGTGTCACTCAGACTGGGATACTGGGGACTAGAAGACCTGGGCAACAAAATACTGGCGACTCTATATGCTAGTCCCATATACCTACATAGATACTTTATTGGTCTTTCTTACTCGAGTCGTCCTGCACTCTCTCAAATCCATACTCACAGACAAATCTTAAGGAATCCCTCAGGCCTTCGAGGTACCTTGAAGACGATTTCAGAGTGAATTTGACGTCACACACCTTGAGGAATCCTTATGAATTTCAACAAAATGTATTTCTTGAAATTTTATAATGCAGGTATAAATTTGTTTGTTCTGGGCATGCGCATCCTGCAACTTTGAAAGTGCGTACATTCCTACAAATGTCAAATAATAGAACAAAAGGAGAACCGAGACAAAAATACCTACGAGAGAACGAGTGAGAAGTAGGTACCTTCTTTGATTATTTCTATAGAATATTTTAAAAAAATATATCGCATTGTTTTCTAATTGGGTAGGTATCTATCCTACGTACGTACCCAACCAACAAAATATCAGTTGCCAAAAACATCGGATAAAGAGATCTTTGTATGACGAAAATTCATATCATCAGTATCTATACTTTTCTTCAGGTGTACCTAGACTTTACTTGAGGTCTCTTTAAGGCGATATAATATACCATCAAGATAACTTGAAGTCCCAAGGCCTCCTCAATACTCGTATTTGACTCAACATGGGTATCAGTCTAACATTTTTTGAGCCATTTATTACGAACTTTTTTTCCTTCCATGACATGACTGCATGAAACCAATACAGTATTCAAAATGCACATCATTATCACCTTTCGGGTTTTTATTTCACCACAAAGATAATTATAATTTCGATCGTCACGTTTTACTTATTTTATCAGATTAACAATATGCACCCATCAAAACAGCAATCTTCACTTTCACAACATGTATGTAGAATAAACAATATGCAACTAATACCAATACATACATATAATATGTATGCAGTTTTTTTTCCTTCGTTTATGATCTGGTCATCAGAAAGTAGAATTACTTATCATAAAAAATAATGCATATTTAAATTAAATTGCGCATTAATTAATAAATTTGCAGCAATGCAAAATGCATGGGCAGTAAAAATAGTCAAAATAAATGTAAAAAAATACACCAATTACATACAGCCAAATTACATGCACACTTGCACTTAGATATGATTATCTACTGCGTTTCCAACTTAGTGAATAATAACCAACTTAGTGAATAATAATTAACAAAGGAAATACAAAATTTAAATTCATTTAGTGAATATTATATTCAATTTCACGTGCGGTTTGACAATTCTCTCATTGTCATTTGTCATATAATTCTAAGAATTTGATGCGTATTTTTGTAAAACTGTATTCTTCCCAATTTATCTATATCTGAATATTTATTCGATTTGACATTGATTATCTGAACAATAAAAAGTTATGTTCAAAATTAATTGAACATTTTCAATAATGTTTAATAACTTAAAATAAGGAAAAAAACTCAATTTTTAAGTTTTATCTTTATATATATAATTCTACTGTACGTGTGTATGTCACTAAACTCTTCAAAAACGGCTGAACCGATTTTGATGAAATTTTTTGTGTGTGTTTGTGTGAACGTTCCTGAATGGTTTAGATTCACAAAATGGAATTTCAAACATTAATTCAGTAAAAGAAAAAAAATATATATAACTATAAATTACAATAGGTGGTGCTAATGTAGAATTGGAAATGTTTAGTTTTTTCCATCTGCCAACACTAAGAAATCTGTCATTATATACTGTATTGCAATTATATACGAAATAACAATCAATCTAACCTCAAAGTGTTTAGCGGCTCATCGAACAAGAAAATGTAAGTTTGCTCAACGAATAATAACATCCACATGATTCAAATATATGTTACATATATTTTTTTGTTTCACAAATAGTTCGGGCAGGACAACGTCTGTCGGATCCGCTAGTTACATATAAATATACTTGACCACTGACGCGTTTCGCTCAAAGAGCATCTACAGAATGGATAGATGCATGTATATTTTTATTTATTTTAAGTAATATGAGAATTTTGTCTGTCAAATCTTTCGAAATGCATTGGCGTTCTGGAAAATTTTATATTTTAGTTATCGTTTAAGGATTTTTGAATTTGTATATCCATAATAAAAGTGCACTTCATAATTATGCGTTCAGGGATCGTCAACTATAACTCTGTTGTGAAAAATTTAGTTGCGGCTGCAACCCACTAGTTTTGAAATGAAATCACAATGTAACATATAACCGGTACCTTTAGATCACAACGCCATAAATTATATAGTTTATTGGTCGATTTCTAACTGCACTTTTTTTGCACGTCTCTTGCATTCTCATTCGAATATTCGGCAACTCACCTTTAACATTATGCATTATCGTTTCTGGTTTGGAAAGTGATTCTGTAGAACGACAACACAAAAAAATGCAGTCGGAAAGTTGAGATTTCGCTACGTGTGCATCTTGTTTCGTTATTTTATTGGCCATGTTCAAAATAAAATTTATAGAATAAACCTACGCAGAGTTTCTTATTTCGATTCGTTCCGACAGCAATATGTTTAACGATTTTATTCATAGGAATCAAAATAAATAAGGCAACTTTGTGGACACCACTTAAATTTATTATTTTTTTTTTATTCTGTTAAAAAAGAATAAAAATTCCCTCTACATGTTACGGAAACCACGTTCCCTTCCTCAGGAGGATACAAAGTATACTAAACACTAAACAATTGTACAGACTTAAAACTAAGAAATAATAACATGGGCAGAGCGTGGGCGGGGACAATAGAAAAAGGCAGGGGTTGTAGATTATTTGTTCTGCATAGGAAAGACATTAAGTACCTATAGGGTGATTAGGAAATTGTATTTGACTATTTATAATTTAATTTTTAAAATTTATATTTTTTCTAATTTCTAACATTTCATAGCCTACTTTCTAATTGCCTGTCACTAATATTATTATGTAAATTTTTAAACCTAAATTATTATCAAAGGTATGGTTGTGCTCTAATAAATGTTTGGCAAAATCCGAATAATTGTACTTAATATCATTCCTATACAGAACAAATAGTCCAATCACAACCCCTACCTTTTTCTATTGTCCCCGCCCACACTCTGCCCATGTTATTATTTCTTAGTTTTAAGTCTGTACAATTGTTTAGTGTTTAGTATTATACTTTGTATCCTCCTGAGGAAGGGAACGTGGTTCCCGTAACATGTAGAGGGAATTTTTATTCTTATTTAACAGAATAAAAAAAAATAAGTGGTGTAGGTACACAAAGTTGTCTTATTTATTTTAATTAAATATGTCACCACAAAGTAATAATTCGTTCATAGAAAAAGTTATTCATAGGAGTTTTAATATTTGACATCGAAAACTACAGGCCCATATCAATACTGTCAGCAATACCTAAGGTTCTTGAAAAAATCGTTCATGGACAAATATTATCAACCGTGAAAAGAAATATAATAAAGGAGCAACATGGTTTTATGCCAAACAAATCGACGACAACTAACTTGCTAGTATATTCAGAACATCTCTTCCAATCACTCGATAGCAAAATTCAAACTGACGCAATCTATACGGACTTCAAGAAGGCCTTCGACAAAGTGGATCACATTATATTACTGAATAAATTATCACAAAATGGAATTAAAGGCAGCCTACTCAGGTGGATAAAATCGTACATTACAAATAGGCATCAGGTAGTTGTTCTCAACGGCCATTCCTCCAATAAAGTAAAAATAACATCTGGAGTACCACAAGGTTCAATCCTTGGTCCACTACTCTTCACAATACTGATCAACGATATCAATTCATGTTTCCTAAACAGTAGTTTTTTAATATTTGCTGACGATTTAAAAGTTTTCTCAAAAATTAAACATCTTCAAGATTGTGCAGCTCTCCAGAATGATCTAAATAGATTAAATGATTACTGTAAGCGAAATAAACTATATCTGAATTTAACTAAATGCAAGACTATCACATTTACAAAAAACAAAAACATTATCGAACATAATTACTACATCGACACTCATCCACTTGACAAAGTCAACAATATTCGGGATCTAGGAATTGTATTTGATAGCAAACTGCATTTTGACATCCATGTTGAAAATGTAATTAACAAAGCATACAAAATGATGGGATTTGTGCTTAGATTAACTAAACAATTCAAGAAAACCAGCTCATATTTGATGTTATATAATACGTTAGTCCGCTCACAACTCGAATATTGCTCTCAAGTATGGAATCCACATTACAACAAATACGCAGACAAAATTGAATCAATCCAGAAAAAATACCTCAAGATTATGCAGTACAGAACACAGAATCCCCGACTACCATACACTGACCTACTTAATAATTACAATCTATGCACACTAAAAGAGAGACGTACCCTAATTGACATGACAACACTATACAAAATAATCAATAGCACTTTTGACTGTCCAGCACTCGTTAGCGCAATTAACATACATGCACCACTCAGATGCCTACGAAATAATTTACTCTTCCTCCCCTCAACTTCAAAAACAAATGCAGGATTTAGGAAACCAATAAACAGAATGTGCAATGAATACAACAAAACCTTCCCAGACACACACATCTTCTCCAAATCATACGCAGCATTCAAACATGAAATACGACACATTCAAAAATCATCACCACAACACGCGATGACATAATACACCTACACATACACCACTTGTACTTTTGAATTATGGCTTCTTAATTTTTAATTTCAATATTTTAACTATTTTTATGTTTTTATATAATTATTGTTTATTTTTGCCCCTTAATGTTTTTTTATACTCAATTTCTTAATTACTTCATTTCATTAATGTTATTTCTTTATTAATTCTTTACTTTTTTTTATTATTTATGGCTTTTTATTTGTTATTGTATTACTCTGCAAACTAAATTGTGAATACTGTAAGGTTGCAGATAAACGTCGACTTTACATATTGCTATTAGTTTTATACATTTATATTCTGTAACTGTTTGTATTCCTTAATAAATAAATAAATAAATAAATAAATAAATAAATAAATAAATAAATAAATAAATAAATAAATAAATAAATAAATAAATAAATAAATAAATAAATAAATAAATAAATAAATAAATAAATAAATAAATAAATAAATAAATAAATAAATAAATAAATAAATAAATAAATAAATAAATAAATAAATAAATAAATAAATAAATAAATAAATATTTGAGAATACTTATTTTTCGGTCGAGGACACTTGGCTGCGGCCACTTGGGTGCGGGACAACTTGGGTGCGAGACTTGTTCTATTCAATAAACTGATAGATGGCGCGATAACAAAATATTATAATGCATTTTTAATGACAATTTTTTTAAAATCTGAATAGGGATGTTGACGGAATAATTTAGGAGAACCACGGACTCAAGGCACCAACAGGGCTAACGACCTGTCATGGGCTGGCTTACGTGATCACTTTATGCGGTTGCGCAACGTTCACCAATTATTCCCTCATACCTCATATTGAGTTCGTAAGTCGTAAGTGTCCAGAATGTGGCAACTTGTTATTGGGTGCGTGTTAAATTAATATTTGACATAGTACCTGTTAGTTGCCCGAGAAGCAATATTAAATGAATAAATAATGCAACTCTTTCACGCTAACCGCAAAAAAAACTAGGTATAATATTCAAACCTCACCATCTTAATTTATCCAAACTTTTAGTTTTAAATAGGTTGGTTAATGAATAAACAAGAATTATACTTAGGCTGTGTTTCTCGTAGGTACAAAAATATCAGTAAAAGTATAGTTAAAATACTTTGATTTCATAAAATTGTTCAACACTTTTGGTCAAACGACACAATTTTGAACAATTTTATGAAAAAAAGTAGGTATTTTAACTATACTATTACTGATAATTTTGTTGAAACAATCCAGCCTTAGGGAGGTATATTTATAATGAGAAAGAAAATGTTAATTTTACTACAAAAATATATTTAAGTGTAGTTTTTTAAGCAAGTTAATTGTTTTTTTTTCTTATAATAAAAGTATATTAATATATGCCTAATAAATAAATAATAATAATATAGGTAGGTATATATGCAATGAGAAAATAATTTAACGTTTAAAACTGATATCTATATATTTTAAATGTCTGTGTATCTAAATACTTGAATATCAACTATTAACTTATAAAGCGCATTACAATGATACTTGAATATGAACTATAAACATATAAAGCGCATTACAATAATCTGTACGAAATACTTCTTTTCTAAAGAGAAAAAAATATTTTTGAATAGAATAAGTCGCAACCAAGTGGGATAGCACCTAGTCCGTGTCCGTTGCGACCAAGTGGGCTCGCACCTATGTGCCATGCACCAAAGTGTCCTACAGCCAAGTGCCCCTTTCCGTAAAAAAAATCGACGTGAATAATATTAGCGCTCATACACAATACACACACATGAATGACATCACATGTGCCTAAACAAATCAATTTTTGTGCAGGAAAATACTCTAATTTGTATCAACCAATAAAACAGTTGACGTTTGACATTTTGCACCTTATTGCATGTCACTTTTCCCTTTCCTTTGCAACAATGCTTTATAAAGCTGTCACCTAGGAAAACTGGCTAGGAAAATATTTATTTTCGATTGGAAACAGTCTTATGCTTTAAAATTAATAATATAATGGTTTAAATGTTTTTTCGTTAACACTGTGGATATTCATAATTATAAATTAAATTATTTATAAAAATCAATAAAACACGTCGTTTAATCCATGAATGAGAATGACTTTAATGAGCCTAAGTGCTTTCGCCGAACACAACCGGCATCCTCAGAGGCAAGAATGAGGCAAAAAAAGGTTTGATTCTTGTCTCTGACGATGCCGGTTGTTTTCGGGTAAAGCGCTTATTAAAATCATTATCATTTATGGATGAAAACTATGTGTTTTATTTATTTTTATAAATAATTTAATATATCTTTAATATATATTAACTACTTACGTGTGGTTTGATAGTTACGGAAAATATTGTATTATTTATTGTATTATCAGTGGTGGATACAACAATTACTTATTTTGAAATATTGTCATGTAAATATTTACCAACATTACTTTCAAATTATGTTGAAACTTAATTGGAGCCTAAATAATATTCATTAAATTATCTTTATTGCATTAATTACCTCACTTATCGAATGTTACTTAAAATGTCAAATATTTGGCTTGGTAAAATTGTAAACTGCTAGCCCTAGAACAGGATTGCCTAGTTGGGCAGCAGTAATCTTCATAATAGTCTTTGTGATAAAGGTGTGAAAAAATAAATAAAAATTGAAATGCTACACGTGGCCAACTTTTGAGAAGTTAGGTAAATAATATATAATATTATTTACCTAACGAAGTTTCATCAACGATTACTATTCGGAAGACTTTTTATCCACAAATTATGATTTTTTTTTATTTTTATTAACAAACTTTTAATATCTCAAAAGAGACGAAGTTGGGATATTATAGAAGAACCAGGAACTCAAGGCACCTACAGGGCTTACGACCTGTCATTGGCTGGTTTACGTGATCACTTTATGCGCTTGCGCAACGTTCAAAAAATATGCCTTCTCTTTGAGTTCCCTTATCAATGTAATTTTTGAAAGTTCTATAATTAGGGAACTCAATAAGAAGGCATAATTGGTGAACGTTGCGCAAGCGCTTAAAGTGATCGCGTAAACCAGCCGATGGCAGGTCGTAAGCCCTGTAGGTGCCTTGAGTTCCTGGTTCTTCTGCAATATCCCAACTTCGTACCTATTGAGATATTAAAAGTTTGTCAATCACAATATCATTTGACTCCCGATAGGGAACAAAATCCAATGTTTGCGTGTATGCAATTAAAACGAGTGGTTTTTGACCAACGCTAAACTCCTCACTAACAAGTCATTCTATAAAGTATTCAAATTTTGTATGGAAAATTTTCAGCATTTTCATGAAATGAGTTTGTTAAATTATTTTTTATTTAAATATTTTATTATGAAAAATTGATAACTCTTCAATGCCATTTTATGAAAGTGATGTGCCTTTTTACCAATTTGAAAATAAAAATTTCAAAATTTAAGTTTCCTGAGTTTGAAATATTTGACAGTTAAAAAAATTGAGAAGTACTATTCAGATATCCTTCAAAATCTAATGGGGTCTAAGTGAGTATTAGATATACAAATTTGCAAAATTTGAATAGAATCGAATGAGTACTTTAGTCTATAATCGATAAAGTAAAAATGAACACGCCGTACATAGCACACTGCACATAGCACACACACAGATACAATGTGATGAAACTTTCAGAATACAATCTCAGCATAATACAAGTTGATAATCTGCAAAAAAATAGCCTTTAAAATTGCGAAATCATAACTCCCCACTGTAAGTATCCCTTTGGGTTAGTGAGGAGTAAAAAAATATTCGATTTTTTTTTCAGTTGGGGGAATGTTTTCCAGAACTATTTTTATTTTCTTAAAATATATAAAGTTTTATTTTCCGTGTGCTAAACATACTTACATCTTATTTACTAAAAACTCTTATTTAGCTTGAAAATTTGTTAAATTAATGATTTTTCTGTTTGGCAAAATACTTGCCAAAATACTGATACTGGCCAAAATCATCATTCGCTTGTATGTAGATATCAAGCCATTTTTTTTCTTCAAACTACTTAGATTACAATATTAGATAGATTGTCAAAATTTGAACTCACCGGGCATTGGGGTAATGTATACAACAAAACATGCAGCAAGCATGAGTCCCACAAGTATTGCCATTCTCTGTAGCACAGCTTTTCTATAGTCAAATTTGATAATTTCATTATTATTGTCACACACACTCTCCGCACTTTTCATTTTAACTTATTTGCTACTTTTACTAAAACTTTAAAACTTTAATTTAATATTTTTTTATAACATTTTCCGTCTCAATTTAAAATTTACGAGCATACTTTTATTTTATTAACGACGATACAATAGAATCTGATTCGCGTCTTCCGACTTTGAATTTCAAAATTATAGTAATTGTTCGATTTTTAAATGAAGCAAAAACAATATCAAAACAAGTTATGAATCGATAAATTTAATGTTTATAATTTCGTGCATCGCCGAAACAAACAACGCAAATGATTGTAAGTTTGAATTTTGTCGAATCACATTCGAATGACTGTTCACGTTCTTTATTCTAATTCCATATTTAAAATTTAAAAATATTACGACATATTGTTTTGTTGGTTTTTTCGTGACGCAAGTTGTGTTTGAACTGAATAAGCGAAGTACTGCAGCCAGCCACGATCAGCTGACAACTGTTTAAGGCTGAGTTTCCTGATACGCCTCAACGCGGTCACTATGAAACGTCTTGAGTGAACACATGGGCAAAGAAAAACGAATCTCGTTATTACGTAACATTGCCTACTTTTTTATTCAGCGCCTATTCGATACGAGCCACGGGTAATAAATAATGTATACAGCGTAAGAATAGTCAATTTTATTTTATTAGCGGTTTTTTGCACCGAATTTAAATAGGTATTACATTATTTTTTTATTATTCCTCAACAGAAATATATAGGTCATAACTTTTTATCTTTTTGGGAGAAAGAAATTGACCTATATTTTTTTTTTAATTCAATGATTATTTTTCATATACCTACCAATAGCGAAATAGCTCATAGAAGCCGAAAACCTTGGCTTGCCTATAAATATAATATGTAAAGAAACACACAGAAAAATATTTAATTAAAGTATAGAAATACTGTCGTTTTAAAAGAATCCTAATTATTTTTTATTGTTATATCGCAGCCATACTACAAGGTCCACATATTGAAACGTTGATATAATCCTAAAGGCCCACATTATGTAAATGTTATTTTGGCATGTGATTTAAAAATATTTTTCATGAACTGCAATAAAGAACGAAGAAATTATGCTAAAAAAAAACTTAAATATTCGACGTTTCCCAATTTTCTTTCATGGTTTGCCTAGTCTGGAGATTCTAGGCACGCCCCTGATACCTACATATACACAAATTCCAAGGTCACAACATAATTTAGAAAATCAACATCTTAATAACAAACACACTTTACTGGTTTAATTGGCCTAGAGATTACTCAGAGGTCAAAATTCGACTGTAATTCATTATATTTTTAAGTTGGAAAAGTTATTGGACATACATGATGTATTCATCAAGGGGTACAACGTTTTCTTTTCAAATATTGCGAAGTGTAATTGTTTAAGTAGCATTTGTATTGTTTCACAGTATATTATGTATTTTTATTTGAAATGTTCTGTATTTGAATTTATCTTTATATGTTAGTAGTTTTTTTTACACCCGGCGATGCTCGGGATTTTAATCTGAAGAAATAAGCTAACCCATCAAGAAAATCGTATTTGTAATTTAAGAACTGTTTATTTGTTACTAGCTTTTATGTCCCGCCGTTGGCCAAGAATGTAAAATTGTGAAAGAAAAAGCAATCGTTTTTATAATATTGTCACCCAATTATTTTGCAATATCAGACTATGAAAAGTGGTTTGAAATTTGATTGAGTTTAAGTATTGTAAAATGTTCAAGTGATGGCCACAACCCATTCTTTTTTATATATTGCTATAAAGTGTGAATGAAGTATAATATTTATACAATTTCTGCTCGCATGGACTATGCGTAATGGTTTTAAATATGACTGTTTATCAACGTTGTAAAGAGATTGGTTTGGCCACAACCCCCATTTTTAAATATTATCATCGAAAACAAATTGTAATGTGTACCTATTGAAAATTTAGTAATTTTGGATGTTGGGATGTGGTTAAAATTTGATTAAACAAACGTAGGTACTGAAAAGATCTAGTATTGGTCACATCCCATTCGTTTTTATATTTTTTCATCAAGTGTGCATTATATTTTTGCTCAATTTGACTGAAAGTCTTCATTAACGAAGAAGAAGAAGACTTGAACTATAGTAAATAGTTTTTAATTTGAATATAAATGTTGTGAAGAGTTCAGTAATGGCCACAACCCCCATTCTTTAAATATTAGGTGTTGAAAATTATTCAAAATAGGATGATATAAATGGTTTAAATTTAATTAAACAAAAGTATTGAAAAGATTCTAGTGCAGGTTATATCGTCACATCCCATATCCCATTCATTTCATATGTATTTTCATCAAGTGTGCATATCGTTAATAATATTTCTGCACAATAGACTATTAGACTTAAAACTAACCCAAAAGACTAAATAAAAAAGAGAAAAATAAGTATAAGACTATAAGAAATAGTTTGTATAAAAAACTATTCCAATGGTCTACATAAAATAAGTAAAAATACATATACCTAATAGAAGAATTAGACTATTGGAAATAGATTGTATAAAAGCTCACCCAAAGGTCTACAAAAAAGAAGAAGAAGAATATTTAGACTATTGGAAATAGTTTGTATAAATACTGACCAAAAGGTCTACATAAAAGAAAATGAATAAGACTATTGGAAATAGTTTGTATTAAAACTCTCCCAAAAGTCTACGTACTTAAATGAAGAAGAATAATAATTAGACTATAGGAAATAATTTTTATAAAAAAATGACCCAAATGTATACATAAAAGAAGAAGAAGATGAATTAGACAATAGGAAATAGTTTGTATAAAAACTGCCCTAAAGGTCTACATAAAATTAAGAAGAAACAGAATTAGACTCCAGGACCCGCCGCTTCAGGCCCTTCAGTACCTCCCGTCCCTTTAATCCCTCATTACGTCCCTTCCCATCAGACCCTTCACTACCTTCCGTCCCTTCAGGCAGTTTTATACCTCCCGTCCCTTCAGGCCCTTTAGTGCATCCCTTCCCTTCATTACATCCCGTCCCATCAGTCGGTTAAGAAAAGTTTAAATCCAGAAACCATCCTGGAAGAACCGCGAAGAGATGAAAGAACCTTCTTTTCCCAGGATGCTCTACTTAATAGGTAAAATGACTAAATACACGAAGAAGAAGAAAAAAGTTTAAACCCAGATACCTGCGAAGAGATGGAAGGACAGTTGGACCTTCTTCTCCCAGGATTCTCCAACTTCATAGGTAAAATGACCAAAAATACACGATGAAGAAGAAGAAGAAATAAGTTTAAATCCAGATACCTGCGAAGAGATGGAAGGAAAATTGGACATTCTTCTCCCAGGTTAGTCCACCTTCAAAGGTAAAATGACCAAATAGACGATGAAGAAGAAGAAGAAAAAAGTTTAAATCCATAAACCTGCGAAGAGATGGAAGGAAAATTGGACCTTCATCTCCCAGGATTGTTCATCTTCATAGGTAAGATGACCAAGTACACGTTGAAGAAAAAGAAGAAAAAAGTTTATATGCAGAACCCGTCCTGGAAGACCTGTGAAGAGATGGAGGGACAGTCGGACCTTCTTTTCCCAGGATACTCCCCCTTCATAGGTAAAACGACCAAATACACGAAGAAGAAGAAGAATAAGAAAAAAGTTTAAATCCAAAAACCATCCTGGGCATACGCTCGACAATTCACCAAAGTTTCATTATAATCGGACAAACGGTTGATAAATAAATAAATAAAATAATTTTCCTATAGGAAATCAGTATAGGTATATTATTGTTGATTTGTAAGTAAATAGTATTAGGTAGGTACCTACCTACAACAACCTTCTAAATAAATTCGATTCCTAACAAATTTTATTTGAATATCACATTCTTTCTGTAGCCATGGAAACGATTCGAACACGTAAGTAATATCGAATGGTTCGGATACATTTTTTGAATATGTAGGTACCTACATTGGTTTGTTCGATGCCATAAAAATGAAAATTGTCCGAAATATCAAATATTATATACAAATTATGCAATTTTATTATGCCCATATCTTTACTAATAATTAACAGACTTTTACAATATACGTCTTAAAACTTGCTGTAATGTCTTGTGTTTCATTTTATTATTTCATATTTATATTTATTCCAAAGGTTTATTATTTTCAAGAACATATTCATTCGGTAGGAAAATGAAATATTGTATGAAAAGATATTAAAATGGCGGCATTTATGTACAAAACGCTTACTTTAAAAATAAGTTAAACATTATAATTATACAAAATATTCACCATGTTTTTCACTTAAACGCTAAGTTATACTTGAAAGTAAATTTTTTTCGTGTAAATACGTACTTCTAACTTTTAAACTAACAGATATATGCGTGCAAAATGTACACTTTTTTGACAGATACGACTTGGAAAATTTTGTATGAAAAAAATAATTATTGAAATATTTTTAAAATTCAGCATTTTTATCGCATTATTTTTAGCGTGACACTGCATCAGGTATACAGGTACACGTTCGCACATAAATTAGATTTTTAGATGCTCTTGGTTTTTCAGAAGGCGTGAGACAAACACACACACACACACATACACACACACAAACACTAACATTTTGATTGCTTTATTACTTTAGATAATAATAATAAATACAGAATGAGTCAAAAATATTCGATACATACATTAAATAAAAACTAGTTGCATGTAACACATGAGATCCAACTGTCGATAGCGATAGTATGTATAGTTGAAGAATAAGTACCAAACTATAAACCCATAAATACAAATTATTTATTATTTTATGATATTTGGTTTTCTTTACAACACATGTACCTAGGTAGTCAAGATAGGATAGTATAGAGGTCTGTCTTTTTTTCCTACCCGGAATATGAAAACAGCATGATGGTATATATTGTATGTTTGGAGATGAAGTATCAAACTATTAAGTCTTCTTTGATATTGTGTATAGGTGACTGCCATACATATTGTATGAAACGATGTCGTCACTAAATTCAATTTTTATAAAAGTTGTTAAAACAAATTTGAGATGTTAATGTTAATATTTTTTATAGAAAATTAAATTATCTAGTTGGGGTGTTTCGGCTTATTTCGATATTTTTAAAAAAAATTGAAATATAGGCAGTTAAACTCAAAATTTATCATAAAAAAAATATTTTTCTTAATGAAAAATGTTTGAGAAACTCTGGATTTTTTTTTTAAAAAAATAATTTGAGATTTTATACTTTCTTTTATATTTCTGAGATATATGGAAAAATAAAGTAAAAATTCAAAAGTTGATAACCCCTGACTGAAACAAAAATTACAATTCAAGGTATAAAAGTTTTGTAGGCCTATAACTGTATATATATTTTGAAAATTTGGGCTCTGTAAATTGAGCGAATCAAAAGTTATAAGGGGGGTACACACAAAACTCACATAAAATGTTCTACTCCGAATTCTGAGTAAATCCATGATTGGGAACATAATATATACTGCGAGGCCTCTAGTTGGTGTTATTAGCATGCAAAAAGTCCACTACGCCATACAAAATTTTCCTTCGTACACGCATCTTGGCTTAATAATGTCGATTCGTTCATGAGAATTGAATTCTCATGAACGTCCACAGATCGGCATAGGACAGAGCGCGCGCATAGGATCGTCGGAATGCCGACACCGTTGCTAGGAGAAGCAAAAATCCGATCGGATCAGAGGGGTCAAGTCTGGTTCGATCGGCGAAATCAAAACCCCAGTGATTACCCATATCATGGATATAATTATCGTATGGAGTTCTATGGCATCTAAAGATATTGTAGAACTCCATATAATAATTATATCCATGATATGAGTAATCACGAGGGTTTTGATTTCGCCGATTGAACCAGACTTGACCCCCTGGTGTCATGTTTGTTACTAAATCACGCGAATACAGGTGATAGATTTTGGATGATATTTGGCATTAAGATATGTACATATATCCTAGAAAAGGCTATGGTCAATATATTCAGTGAATAAAATCATGTGCCAGCCGAGCATGCGATTACTAAGCCAAAAAGAATAATTTGTATCTGCATTTTCTATGGAAAATTGTCAACAAATCCAAATGAAAGTTTGTGTCGTCAATCCGATTGGTACGCCTCTGTGGACACACTTCTACAAACAAATCCGTCTGATGTGCTCCATCCGATCCATCCGCTGCGCATGTATGGACGATAGCCTTTAAAGATAATTTTCCACTAAGCTGGAATACCTTTATTTTTCGTGTCGGGTCAGGTTTTGGCGCATTATATCAATACTTTGTCAATTAAACTTTAGGTTTGGTACCTACAGCAGGCTGATTTTGTATAAACACCAGAGAAGAAAGGAGTTAAGTACTATTTTATCTGTGGATTTAGCTCGTTAACACCAATGTATGTATGTTTTTGTATTTTGTAAGCGAATTTTCTTTCGTTGTCTTAACCCCAATAAAATACTCGGGGTTAAAATTATTTATTTATTTGTAGAATAAAAGTTATCTCTTGTTAAATCACGCGACAAATTTACTTCTATATTTTCTATGCACGCGAGTTTGATATTGTAAAATTGACTAATTATTTGAATTATTTCATCCATAATCAATTACAAGGTGTGTATTATTTATCGTGTACAATATTCATACATATTAGTAAACAAATTTATTATTTATTTTTATATTTGACTTTTTTATACATTCGTTGTTAATTTTTCGAATTTGGAGGTCTTTGGAGGCTTAATATTTCATGAATTCGACGTTTTTCTTTGAGTATAATATATAAAATGAGGATACTAATCACGTTTTGTTGATTTGCAGTATGTCATAATTATTTTTGCGAGCGTGAGAGGCGATCTAAGAAGATAGACGTGAGGAGGTTATAAAAAGACGATGACTTCAATCCGTAGGACTTGCCGAACTATGTATTTGTCGGACATTACAGAATTAACCATTCATTGTTTGTTGTCCTGTACAACCAAATTAAAACCCCACATTCAAGTACTTCAGAAGCGCACAGCAGTTCCGTTGGATCTAAAAGTATGTACCTACAATAACCTATCCTAATCTCAATTTCTCACAGGACACGGTATCTTTAAAAGCTATCTCCATCGCTTCAACATTGCTCCCTCTTCCTCATGTCAGTTTTGTCAATGTCCGGATCAAACTTCGGATCACATCCTTTGGGAGTATTCCCACCCAATTGTGTCCTCTTACAGATCGGAGCTCCTCGTTGCTGTCCGTGGGCCTCTTCAAGGTCCCATTGGACATGCGGACTTAGTGATCTCGAAGAACAATTACAAAGCCTTCAAACGATTTTGCCATAGATACCTACGGTGCCTTATTATCCGAAGATTCTCACTGACTTTTCTGTTTCCAGAGATCTTGGTCACTTCTCTGATACCCTATATATATGGATCTGAAGTCGCCGACAGTCCTCAAGTGTGAATCTCAATTCGCACTTGTTGATTGTTCTTTTTGCACCATGGTGCCGAGATTGCTATTCTAGAGGGCTCCATGAGCTACTCTTCTGCATTGTTTTTTTTTTTTTTGTCGTTCATTCTAGCGTTCTGCAAAGGGGCCGTTGACAGTCACCATATGCGGAGCGGATGGTGGTGGAAGTAGCGAAAAAAATATAAAAAAATGTTAACCCATGATATTACCCAAACAAACATGTTTGCGTGTCAATTTTATTAGAATAATAACTTCCATAACAAACAAATCGTATCGGTAATAGTATAGTTAAAATTGTTCAAAATTGAGTCAAAGCCGTGTTATCCATAAAAAGCATCGAGTAAATAAGCTATGAAATACAAAACAATTAATGAAAATAGAGTATATACCTTGCTAAATATTAATAAAATAAACAAAAAACACGATTAGCTGTCAAAATCTGACAAATTTGGGTAAATGTACAAGATTGCCATATATAAATTAAACAGGATGTAGAAATTTTATTTACATATGGCAAATTTATACTTAAGTTTGGGTCACGCCCCCTTCAGTTTTCTCACGGAGTTAACACCGGAAAACTCCATACAAAATACCAGATTCCGAGATTTCTCGGGAGTTAAGACAAGAGTTAAGACAACTCTTGGTGTTTCATACAAAATCAGCCTGCAGATAGGCGAAATTCAATTGTAGGTAGATAGGTATACAGAAAACCATGAAAACGTAATTCAGTTACACTCCCGAAGTGATTTTCCGTCGTGAATTTGAACTTCCATTAAAATATGCTTACCCATTTGAAAATTATAATTTAATAATGTTTCCCAGATTTATTTATTTACGGTTACAAACAGTCAAAATTACAAATTACATTATACAAGACAATCAATTACCTACATAAAGACCAGAAAATGTAAATTTTACAATACTTATAAACATACATGAATGATGGTGAGTTTGAATCAAAGGGATCTAGGAGAATAATAAAAGGGAAGATTAACAACAGTACTACATGCCACCACGATGACAACTCCATTACTCTATAATGATTTATCATAATATTTACAAATTCATATGCATACAAGCAAACGCATACACACACGTACATACATTAGGAAGAAATAAGTTTATTACATTGTTAAATTGCTTTATACACATATCTTAAATCCTACCCCTAATGATTCAGATAAAATGTCTCTATTTCCACAGTACGTATTAAATTTGGGCCAAGCTCTTGTGATAACTATCAGAGTACAGAGAGTCTAAACAAAACATATAGGAGAATGAATAAAAATACAAAGAATCAAATACAAAATAATCTGTTTAAAAAAGAATACAAAAAATTCAGTGCTGGCCATGTCCAATAGTCCAATTAACAAATTTACAAGATAAGAGGGAGGCATGGCATTTAAAAAGCAATAAGAATACAAGAACAAAGTCAGGGACGAGAAACCAAACAAATACGTATACATAATAGTTTTTTTTGTACAGAAATTAAGAAATAAAAAAGTACATTTTAAAATTAAGATACAAAAGGACAATTCAATATAATCACCCCATCAAAAGTGTGGCACTTGTGTGTAGTTACTTAATTTGTACGATAGTATTAACAAATATCACAGATGAGTTAATTGATGTTTAAAATAATAATAATAAACCATTTATTTGTTGCCATTATTGTTACATCACATAAAAACAAAAAATATATACAATTTTGAACTACAATAAGGCTATTGCTCAGCTGCGCACTACCAGGTATCCCTGGAGTGCTGCTGGTTTTCAGCAAAGCCTTGGGACAACACAAGACATTGAGGACAGACCACATGTCATACCTATAAAAATTTAATAAGGTAATTAAAAATAAAATGTATTTCTTCCTTCTCTCTTTTTACTGCTGGCACCCTTGTTGATTCAATAACCATATCTTGCAGTGTTTCTTAAAACTCTGCAAAGAGGTCATCGCACGTATGTTCTGCGGCAACTCATTCCAGTACTTTGAGGAAGCATATCTAAAACTACCCTCGAATGCAGAGGTTCGATGTCTGGGGAGAACGAGCAAATGGTCTCTCTGTCGCGTTGAGTGGAAAAGTATTGTTAGCAAGATATTTTCTATCCTCTATCTTGAAATCCAAAGCATCCAGTGATTTCATATTTGCTGGAAGGTTATTGTATGTATAGACGTACGCTCATACAAATAAAACTCTTGACACCTTGTTTAATCTGTGCCCATAAGGACATATAAATTCTTAATAAATCATACGACTTGGTGGAATAGAAGTATGCGTTGTATTCCAACTTGGCGGTGTCATTTCTACAGTGATATTTTTCACTTTTTTAGTAGCATTTATTGCTGAGTTTAGTCTCTTAAATTTTTGGTCTAAGTGATTATTCCATTGGAATTCTTATCGAATGTCACTCCCAAAAACTTAATTTCATCAACCATTCCGACAGTAAATGGGTCTAAAGCATCTAGCCTTCCAAGAGATGAGCTCATAGCATTTGTTTTTGTCATATTTAAAACTAAGGAGTTATCGTAAAACTAGTCCTTTAACATTGTTAGTGATTGTAAAGCATTATCCACAATTATTTCCACATTATTGTTTTTACCTGTAAGAACTAGTAAGGTATCGTCAGAAAACATTATGATTTCAGAATGCATATTCGTGTTCGTAATGTTCAAATAAAGAAAACATGTGGAATAGACGACATCGTTCGGTGGAATAGATCCAGAAGAAGACATTGTCGCCAGGCCGTCGCCTACTCGGAAGACCACCCAAGAGATGGAAGGATAGTTGAACTTCGTCATCCCAGGAGACATATTTTCTGAAGAACAAACCAACTAGGACTACTTAACGAAAAAGAAGAAAGAAGAAGGAAATATTCTTACAGTTAGACAAGTCATGAATACCTACATATTAGAAACAAAAGTGGTCCAAGCACAGATCCCTGAGGAACTCCACAGCTTATCGTAGCTGTCCGTAATCTAATACTGTTAACTTCAATATATTATTGTTGTTGTATATTGTTGTTCAATATATTATGTGTAAGTACTTTATATCATACCTCGGTGATGACAAATTACGATTGCCTGCTTTAAGTTCGGGAACTCATATACTACATAGAAGTTAAATGATTTATTATTTAAATTGGATCATCATTATTTTATAAAAATCAGAAAATACCTACATCAATTTGCTAAGGGTAAAAGTACCCACCTATGAAAGAAATTTTCTTCATCTAATTTGATGTTCCACGGGGAACTTTTATGGGTCCTTTTCTATTCATTGTGTATGTAGGTAAGTAATTGAAGAAACTGAAGATCGCCTTATCTAAAAGTTCTGTACTCTTGAAAAAAATAAACTTTTAAGTATGAGATTGTTAAGTATGTTCATTAGTGAAACTGCCGCTTTATTGTTTCCCTGTAAGCTTTAGTTATGCTTAACAAAAACACGTAGCTTTGAATATGTAAACGTGTTTCTTAAGACAGCTGTAAGGTACTTATTGATGAACTTCAAGACTTAAGTTGGCACTATGTAAATACATTCAAAAATTTTGTTAAAACTAGTTGCATGTAACACATGAGATCCAACTGTCGATAGCGATAGTATGTATAGTTGAAGAATATGTACCAAACTATAAACCCATAGATACAAATTATTGAATATTTTCAGATATTTTGTTTTCTATACAACATATGTAGGTATGTATGTCAAGATAGGATAGTATGGAGGAAGATCCTTTTTCCTACCCAGAATATGCAAATTGCATGATGGTATGTATGTATGTTTGGAGATGAAGTAACAAACTATTAAGTCTTCTTACATATTGTGTATAGGCGACTGCCATACAAAATGTATGAAGCGATGTCGTCACTAAATTCAATTTTTAAAAAAATTGTTAAAAAAAAATTGAGATCTTCTTCTACAATGTTAATATTTTTTATAGAAAATTAAATTATCTAGTTGGGGTGTTTCGGCTTTTTTCGATAATTGTAAAAGTTTTGGAAATATAGGCAGTTAAACTCATAAATTTATCATAAAAAAAATATTTTTCTTAATAAAAAATGTTTGAGAAACCCTGGAATTTTTTTGAAAAAACTAATTTGAGATTTTGTATTTTTCTATGTTTGTACCAATTTTCAGCGTTCTAGCGTTTATGGTTTCTGAGATATATGGAAAAATAAAATAAAAATTCAAAAGTTGATAACCCCTGACTGAAACAAAAATTCAAAATTCCGAGTACAAAAGTTTTGTAGGCCTGTAACTGTTTATATATTCTGAAATTTTAGGCTCTGTAAATTGAGCGGATCAAAAGTTATAAGGGGGGGACGGACACACAGACACACACACACACAGACACACAGACACACGAAATGTTCTACTCCGAATTCTGAGTAAATCCGTGTATGGAACATATATGCTGCGAAGCCTCTAAGTTGGTGTTTTTTGACTTCAAAGTTGGAAAAGCCATGAAAAAAGTAGACCTCTCCATACAATTCTCGCGTATTCTGGCTTGATACATTGTCGATATGTTAAGAGAACAAAGTTCTCCTGAACAAATCGACAGTTGGATCATTTATCTTATATCTTGCCTATATTAATTTGAAATCGTCAGAATTTCTGATTATCAATTCTAATCCAACTGTCGATTTGTTCAGGAGAACTTTGTTCTCTTAACATATCGACAATGTATCAAGCCAGAATACGCGAGAATTGTATGGAGAGGTCTACTTTTTTCACGGCTTTTCCAACTTTGAAGTCAAAAAACACCAACTTAGAGGCTTCGCAGCATATATGTTCCATACACGGATTTACTCAGAATTCGGAGTAGAACATTTCGTGTGTCTGTGTGTGTGTGTGTCTGTGTGTCTGTGTGTGTGTCCGTCCCCCCCTTATAACTTTTGATCCGCTCAATTTACAGAGCCTAAAATTTCAGAATATATAAACAGTTACAGGCCTACAAAACTTTTATACTCGGAATTTTGAAATTTTGTTTCAGTCAGGGGTCATCAACTTTTGAATTTTTATTTTATTTTTCCATATATCTCAGAAACCATAAACGCTAGAACACTGAAAATTGGTAAAAACATAGACAAATACAAAATCTCAAATTAGTTTTTTCAAAAAAATTCCAGGGTTTCTCAAACATTTTTTATTAAGAAAAATATTTTTTTTATGATAAATTTATGAGTTTAACTGCCTATATTTCCAAAACTTATACAATTATCGAAAAAAGCCGAAACACCCCAACTAGATAATTTAATTTTCTATAAAAAATATTAACATTGTAGTAGAAGATCTCAATTTTTTTTAACAATGTTTTTAAAAATTGAATTTAGTGACGACATCGCTTCATACATTTTGTATGGCAGTCGCCTATACACAATATGTAAGAAGACTTAATAGTTTGATACTTCATCTCCAAACATACATACCATCATGCTATTTTCATATTCTGGGTAGGAAAAAAGGAACTTCCTCCATACTATCCTATCTTGACATACATACCTACATAATATATGTTGTTTAGAAAACAAAATAACTGACAATATTCAATAATTTGTATTTATGGGTTTATAGTTTGGTACATATTCTTCAACTATACATACTATCGCTATCGACAGTTGGATCTCATGTGTTACATGCAACTAGTCATATTATACTTGTTTTATATATTTTTTCAAAGATTGTGCACATGTGTCTATTATTGAGAAAGCAATGAATTTTAAAATTATTCTCACCAACAAAATTAAAATTAAGATTTTATTTCATTCATACAAGTATGATTCTTACATATTTTCAGTACTTTTAAAAAATACTAATTTAAAAAATAAAGTAGGTACATTATACAGAAAAATATAAATTATGGCATCATTCATATTTTTTGTTAACTGTCAGCTACAGCATGCAACACTGTCCTCGGACACTGTCACACTGTCAAAGTGTCAAAATAATAAAATCGGTGAGGGATAGTAAACCTTGTGAAGAATAATTTATATAAAATATAGAAAAATGGATATCACAAAGTTTAATATCAATGAGTATTATGACGAAATTAGTACGAATATAATGAATTGTGAATTTATCGCATTAGATGCAGAATTCTCTGGACTTGCAACGAACGAAAACTACAAAAATAGGTAAAAAAAAGTGAGGTTGTTTCATATTGTTTAGCTTGTTATATCAATTGTATTCAATAAATTATCTAATTTAAAAATTCATTTGACAGTGGAGACATTTTTTTATTGATACAGACTTCAAACTAAATAAATTGATACATGAGATAAAAATTATATTAAATAGACGAAAGTTGTATTGATTTATAATAAAAGTACTTTATTTTTTTTTCCTACAATTTGATGTTCTCAATTTGACATTCATGTAAAAACTGATAAGAGAAACAGTGCGCCAATGTTTTTAGAAATACGCGCTTTTATAATATGACAATACATGAAAAATGTATACTTTCAATTAAAATACCTTGTAGAAACTATACTAAAAGGATGAAAAATGTTTTTTTTTTTTCGCAGTAAGTACAAGGATATATAATAAATTAATATTTTCACAGTACAAAAATGATCATATAAATTAATATAAACCTCTACCTCAATAGGACCTTGTCAGTACCACAGTTTACAAACTATTTATAAATTTCATTAGTTTTAAAAAAATACTGAATACATCATGAATCATGACAAATGTTTGTATATTGAAAATCATCAGATGCGTTAAAAACCACCTCCACTTTGTGACAATAAAACATTATTCAATGAAATAACAAAATGCTAATTCATCTTTATTTATCCAACCTTGACGTATGTCTTGATATATGCTAACCTTGACGTATACAAGTGAAACTTGGATATGGCAGACCGCGCACGTAAGAAAAATAAATGCAGATGAAATGAAATCGCTTAGACAAATTTGTAATAGAATGATGTATGACAGAGTACGAAACTAGGACACTAGGAAAGAACGTAAGATGAAGAAAGATGTAATTAATAGAATGAAAGTTAACACAGTGAGATGTTTTGGCCACTTGGAAAGAATGAATGAGAATCACCTGACGAAGAGGTTGAGGCCGCCCAAGAAAAGGACGGAATGACCATGTAAACAATTTTTTTATTTAATATTGCTTCTTGGGCAACTAACGGGAACTATGTCAAACATTAATTTAACACACACCCAATAACAAGTTGTCACATTCTGGAGACTAACGATATTAATCGTTTCACAGATCCAGACTGAAAACACAATTGAAAACTGTGTCTCCACCGGGAATCGAACCCGGGAACTTTGGATCAGCAGTAGTAACCTAACTAACTGAGCCACGAAGGCTGACGATATTCTGAAAGGTGGAAATGTAAGAAGCGTGAACAAGTGTAATTCTAGTAAAAATTCGAATTAATAACGAAGATGTATAAGACAGTGTATGAATATTGATGAGGCAATGAATGTGTGTCAAAATAGAAAAATGTGGCATGCGACTATCTCTGCCTACCTCGTGAGGGACTTGGCATGATGGTATTTATCCTTATTTATGGTGACTATGTGATCAATTTGAAAATGGCATTGGCAACTTCAACTCTGTGAGTGAAACAATAAACATTAAAATATATTAGTATAACTTTAGTTAGTCTTACAGTGTAATTGATTTATTTATATTTTAAAATCCATCTTTGCAAGATGTATTTTTAATTTTAAACATAAAGTACCACAAGTATTCCAATGATAGGTAACTACTCAACAAAGTACTTGTAAAGTCTGATTTTTTTTTAAAGTGCCAATTCTATACATAAACAAAAAACATGCATAGTATTTACGCATGTAAATGTATTAGTAAAATCATGGTTGCTGATTGGTTTACACATTTAGTGTCCTTAACAACAACCATCAACAAACCCGACAGTACGTATCTATCTCTCAAAGTGTGCGCACGTTTGATTTTTTAAGGTGACCATGTGTTCTTAATAAGGAATTGTTTTCATTGATGATTTTTTATTTCTAACTTATGTATTTTATTTTTAGTTTAATATCGATATATAATTATTATTATAAACATGTGTTATCACCGTCTTAGTATAGAATAAGTGTCCATTATTTATTTGTATTAGTTAGATAGTTATATTATTTATGTATGTGTGTTTGCCTCAATGAACTATTATGTAAATATTTTGTATAATATAATGTATTATTTTGTAAAATAATATGTAACTGTTTATTATTATAACGATGAATTACTTCATAATGTATTATTTTTATATTCCTAATAAAAAGTATCAAATAAATATTTTGTTTAAATATTACTTTCCCAGGAGATGCCCATTAACATTTGCAGAAAATACCTAATAATGTAGACCCATTAAAGCCACATAGTACTGGGGGTAAATATAGGTATGAGTAGATTTGAAGGTTTTGAAAATATATGCATGTGCAAGTTACAACCGTTTTATATCATGAAATGATAAAAAAAATCCCACAATATTTTTTTTCTTTTACATCTTGGTCACCCTATGAGCTTTGGCACTTTTGAAAAAATCAGACTTTACCAACACTCTTGTACCAACTTGTACCAATATACTATTATTAAATTTCAACTTCCTTGTTTCTTTTTTCAGTTTATTTGACTCGGGCGGTGAACGATATACCAAAATTCGCAAAAGAACTGATGGAATAATTGCTACACAAGTTGGACTGTCAACATTCCATTTTGATAGAGAAAAGAACTCCTATAAAGCAGCTACGTATACTTTTCACTTATGTCCTCAGTCAATAGGATCTCTCAATCAGTATTGTACCTTTCAAGCAGCCGCATTAAATTTTTTAACAGACAATGAATTTGACTTCAACAAGGTAATTAATCCACAGTAAATTTTGTATTTCACTGGGTACATTAATTTTTCAAATTGTAATTGTCAATTGAATGATGACTGTCTGAAAATAAAGTATATAAGGAATGAAAAGTAGATGTCGGCCAAGGAAAAGTTGGCCCAATCACATAAATGGAATTTTGAAAGATGGAGACGTTAGAAGTAAGAATAACAGAAGACCGTTTCTTTTTATATTTATTAATGGCAGAATTATTCTATGAATGAAATCAAAGAACTCTAAAATGAACCAATTAAAATAGGATTATAGTTTTTTATAGACATGAATGAAGCGAGAAATGTATGTCAAGAGAAAGGAGTCTGGCGTTTGGTTCTCTCTGCATACCCCAAATAGGGAAATGGCGTGATGGTGGGGTTATTGTCAATTGGAATGATAGAAAACAAATAGACCCCCTGAGTTCTGAGGTGGAGGCTGTGGAGTAGCAGACTAGCGATGAGAAACCCTAAGAAAAGATGGATGGATGACCTCATCCCAGTCGTGTTAAAATTAGAATAGGTCTACATCTGGCAGCAGAAAGAAGGCTTACAATGAAGAAGTTGTCGAATGCCTAAAAAAATTATTTCAGTTTTACTTATAATGAAAATTTATTGTCTACACATCTTCAAATTCAAATAGATTATTTTCACAAAATTGTGAATACTCATAGAGTTACATAGACTACAGTACAAAAAGTATTATGTTTTTTTTTGTTAATCTCTATTTTAAAATAAATTTGAATAAATGGATACCATAATTCATCTTGCAAAATACCACCTTCAATTGTATGTTATCCAATAACTTTCTGAAACAGCTAGATTGAAATGACATTACAAGTTCTGATTCTCAATAAATATCTTTTCAATTTCAACCTTCTAAGTAATATGTTTTTTTCAAGGTGGTGCAGTGTCACTATTTATTATCAATTAGATTTCATTTTCTGAAAATAAATGGAATACTCTCCCAGGCGATACAAAGTTAGTGAACAACTACAAGTTCTTCAAATATAAAATTAAATATAGAAGAGCTTGAGTGTACATGTGTGTATATGCGTTTATAATTTAAATATAACTATATAAAATTGTATATTATAAATTTAATGTCCTTCGTTTAAAAATTTGTTTAAAAATAAGTTTTATTTTTATGTACGCATATTTTGTTATAATATTTGAATGTTATTTTTGCTGTATACACAAGTGTTCACAATTTCACGCGGCAGTAATATTGAATTGCTTTGTTTTGTATTTGAAATATACCTACCTACTTATTTATTTATTTCTGTAAAAAGTAAATAACAAAAATAATAATGAAAAATATACTACTAAATATATTCAAATTAGAACTTTTATCTTATCTAAAAGTTCCTAAATAAAGTATTTAATTTTCATAAAGAACCATATTTATTAATTTATATATATCTATAATGAACACTTACTAAGTTCCAGTTATACGTGTTTACTTTTTTAGACCATGTATGAAGGGATTCCATATTTGAATGCATTTGAAGAAGAATATTTAAAAAAAGACCTTCAAAATGAGACATTGGAAGCTTTCATTGACCTCAATGAATCGGACAAGATAAAGAATTCGAATATTCTAGTAAAAGAGTAAGTTGAAATATTCTACAAAATATTTTTGTATATAGTGCAGTGGTCGGGGAACTTTTTTAACCATTACCCCAAAATATTTTTGCGTAAGTCGATATTTACCCCTTCCCCCCATTTCGAAAAGAAGACAATCAATGTATATTTAAATAAACATTATCTATTGAATTAATTTACACGGAAAATAAAAAAAAAATTAAATGAAAATAGTAAGTATGTAATAGACAAACAAAATAAAATTCTCGAATTGGATCAAACAAAAATTCATTTTTACCCCATTTGGGGCAATTTACCCCTGTTCCCCGGCTGCTGATATAGCGTATTACTCTACTGACTGAATGTTAACATATTTTTAAACTCTATTTTACTATAACATACAAAGAATGGATAAATTTCAAAAGATATATTTTCGAATATCTTTACAGTTGCATACACCGCAAACATTGGATTATTGGATGAAGAGATATCATTGACTCCTATAATATTCCAACTTGTCATTAAAATGTATTTTCTTCAAATTTACAAGCTTATTATTTAATCTTGCAAATTTGTTGATATAGGGCCAGTATTACAGTCAGCCCTCAACTCATTGAGTTTGTTAAACTCAAGATTAATGTAAAGGGGAGATTGAATCCATTTCCGTATTACAGTGCAATATGACATATCAGTTACTAAATCTTCAATTGAAACTTGAGTTTTGAAAAGGGCGCAAGTCACACTTTTTACGAAATTGAGTTAAGTATGTGGCAATGTTCTATTATGGGAGACGCATATTTTCACCGAGAATGGTGCAATTCTAACGATTAACTACTGAGATATGACATTGTCATTTTCTGCGTTTGTTTTGAAAAGGGCGGATGTCCGTGACATCGGCCCTTTTCAAAACAAACATCACGTGCAGTCGGTGTAGTAGAATCTCGGTAGTAGAAGTTGTCAAAACAGAAGAGTGCCTAAAAGTGAAAGAACACATATAATCATTATTTATATACCTAATCATTACGAAGACACGGTCCTGTCTACTTGCCTGAACAGTACGAAAAGATGATAATCCAAAGTACCAATACCCACTATGTACAAAGTAACAACAGATGATACCTAGGTATTATTGATTTTAAAACTTGGTGGCAAATGCTTGGACATTCAATCTCTGGGGAAGCTCGTCCCCAGAGACAAAAAGACGTACTTCAATATATCCATGTTTTACGAATTTCGTTACGATTACCAGGGACCGGGATTCGTCCAAGCCTCCGAGTTCATAGATAACTTTGTCAAATATGACTTCAAGCTACATATGTCACGGGAGAGAAAATGTTGTATTACCTACCACAAACGCCTACGGGACATGTGCACCCATCAACGACAAAAAAATAGAAGATACAAAGAAAGTGATCATCCACATTCCACCTGAATACCAGGGATTTTACAATGAAATAACTAACTGGCCATCCAAAAATACTAAAACTATGGACGGAGACCCTCCCTAAGTAAAGGAATGTTAATTTTATATAGAATATTTTTGATATTATATACTTCAGTTTTATAAAAAAAAGGTGTATTCTTTAAAATTTCTTGTAAGTTTTGAGAAGGGCGCATGTCCCTGGCCTTTCATTGAATTTTTTTATCACTTCCAATAGAAAAAAACGAAAAATAAGAAAACATACATTATCGTATTACATAGGTCTATAAATTTGCATTTACTATTTTATACCACTAATACACTTTTTTTACAACAGAAGGTTTTTTGTGTCTCCTGAAAAATTGTAACTCATGGACTTGTGCCCTTCTCAAAACTCACGATTCAATTATAGACATATTTTACTTTTTCTGTGGTTATTATCTGTCAAATTTTAAATAACCTTAAATAATACAATTACAAAACGGGACGCTACGACTTGAAATACTATTGTTTTACTATCCAACATGGTAAATTTAATTTTTTTCACCAAAATAATGCTTTTAAATGCCCATGTTCATTTCAATATGGCTCTCAGTTTGTTTTGTTGTATGGCGCCACTGTCGATATAACTAACTCCTCTAGTGATAGAACACTGAAACTACACTCGTTGCCTAACGCCTCTAGTGATAGAACACTGAAACTACACTCGTTGCCTAGCAACGAGTCGAGAAATGACAGTTGACTCACCGTTAAGTTCTTAATCCGCCAGAAACGTTGAGTTAAATATTTGTCGTTGTGACGTATTTGAGGGAAGATTAGGCCTAAACGGACACTGTAATACACTATATTTTTGTATAAATTGAGTTTAGCTCTTAATCTGAGACTGTAATACTGGCCCATAGTTACATAAATTTCAATTAAATAAAGATTAACTCAATACATCACTAATAAAAAACATCTTTATTGAGTTAACATTATCCTAATCAAATATATTTAATGAAATAAATTTTTGTATGAATTTTAATTATGGGATATTTTCACAAACGGCGTTATCCCAAATACATTCAATATTCAAATATAAATTGGATATTAATTACATATTTATATAGCAGTAAAGTATTTGCTTTTTGAAATTTAAATCCCTTTGTTAACAACATGTACTTTTTGATATTAGTGTTGAGAACTGTTTTAATTTACATTCCGAACTATTCCGAATATATTCAAATAGGTAATATTAATTGCCACCTTATTTTGGTAGTGGTGTGTACCAAGAAATTTTGCCTTTGTTAGGTCTACAGATTATTAATCTTGTCTTTTTTTAGATGGATGAAATCTTCAAAAGAAGATTCGACCCTTACCCTGCCAGGAAATATTGTTACATGTTATTTAATCGCAAAATATATAAGAAATGATTTCCCTTCATTAGATGTTTCATTTGAAGGATATAAGGTATATTAATTTTATAATATTTGTATATTAACAAATCGTATAAACGGGAGGAAAACATGCCATAAGGCTAGGGCTGGGGCATACGATTACTGCGCAGAGCATGCCAAGAAAAAGAGCTGCTTTCTCTAGAATTAGGAGAAGCTCCTTGGGAAGTTCATTCATTAGCAACTCAGGCTGGACTTGCCCCCCTCCTTAAAAACTGCCGTATATATTAACAAATTTACTGTACATTTTATTAGATTTCTAAATTAATATTAGTTCAATTATTGGTATATAACAATTTTCACTTTTGAGTATTCAGTTCCTATGGAGCACAACATAATAACATTATATTCAAATCAATTATTTGCTTTTATTTCATTTTTTTTTCAGGTACATATAGCTAAAAATCCTTCCAAGAATATTCTAACCAAAGATATAATTTCAAAAAATGATGATAGGAAATTGATTGAATATTCATTAGGCTTTTCAAGAATCGTCAAAGTATTACGAGATGCAAATAAACCTTTAGTGCTGCATAATGCTTTAATAGACTTACTCATATTTACCAACCAATTTATCGAACCCCTTCCGACTCGATATAATTCTTTCAAAAATACTGTCCATGACACGTTTCCATACATATTTGATACAAAATTAATTGCAAATGAAATGAAATTTTTTGTTAAAAAAGATCAATTCAGTGATTCTACATCTCTAGAAAAGTGAGTTTTTTATATTATTTTTCTTTAAATTTGTTTATTCATAATATTTTCAGTGTTATCAATTTGTTAATTCATAATATTGCAACTTAATGGCACAAATTTAAACAATTAAATTTATTACAAATCCAATTTCTAGGTTTTGGATTAATTTCCCCCGACACTATAGAGATTTAAGTGGCAAAAAACAACTAGTACATATTATTAAACTCTCTCATAAATTAAACAAAATGATTTGTAATAAATTAACTGTAGTATTCACTTGTTATATCTGTGTGAAAAATATTTCCCGTTTAGTTGTTTGTAAATTTGTACAATTTATTTTATAATTCTGATAATATACAGTAGGTAAGTGCTGCTTAATATATTCACTGTGTTATTTGTAATTGTCACATTATTGAATTAAATATGTTAAAACCAATCCAAAAATAAAAATTAATAATCAATTTTGTCTCCATAGATACATAGTAGGAATATAATATCGTCTGCTGACTGGAAAAAGTCACTAACTGCCTATTTTGGCAAAATTGAGTTAACTATGCTATCATATTCACCAAAACACACTTTACATCTGGAAAAAAAATTATCTTCATATCAGGTCCCGTTGCGGAGATTTTTCGGAAAAATATTCATTATCTGCATTTTTTTTCAATTATGCCGTCTGGAAAAAGTCATTATCGTTGTAATGAAGTCTTTTTTTACATATTTTTGTATTTAACGACCAACATTCGAAAATTTTAACACATTAACTAAAGAATTTAATTTTCGATAAATACATAGCATCACATCCTAACTGGGTAGGCAGAGAGAAAAGAACGCCATTTTTTCTATTCTGGATTGCATTAATCGCCTTATTTACATTGATACATCATCTCAACATTTTAGTCTGTTATTCTCATACATCAACCCATGCATGTCCCTAACAAGGTAGGCAGAGAGAACCAAACACTATATTTTTATATCCTGGAACACATACATCGCCTCATCAATATTCATACATCATTATTACATGTTCATCTTTTTTCATGTTTCTTAGATTTCTTTCTTTCAGAATTTCGTTCGTATGGTCGCACCAGCCTAAATAATATTTATATTGTAGTGATATACCAGAAAAACTGCGATCCAGGTACAATATCTCTTATCAGTAAATACAGGAGAGAGACAGAAGGTGTTTGCCTGACACTGTTCATTTAAAGCACAAGCATATGCTTAAATTTGGGGATTATGAGGATGCATAAATGTACTAGTTAAAAGAACATATTCGTTCTTTAAAAAAACAAATAAAAACTATATTTTTACATGTATTGTTGATGTTGACGGTATTTAAGGATAAAAATTCATAATATGATTTAGAACAAACCCAGGTTTAATATTGGTTTATTCATAAAAAAAATATAAGACAGAAAATAGAAGTTGATCTGAATACCTACTGAAAATGTGAGTAAATACCTAAATTTATATTAATTTTAAATTCAAGAAAAAATTTTAGAGGTCCTGGGCACAATGGGTACCTTTCATTTGAAACCTCTGAAATATTCATGATAGGTATCTACTAATAAAATGAGAATATTAGAAGAATACAAAAAGTTCGGAAGAAATTGCAAAATGGCAATAAACTCGCAACTTGTGTAGGTTGCAAAGAAGTGATTAAAATTTGATTTTTTTATGAAAGCATTATAATGAGTTTTGCCACATAGAAATATTACATACAATCTCACGCAATGTGGCAGATGAGCCGTCAGGAAAATCTCATTATATGCAATTTTGTGTTTTTTTTCTTTCCCTATGAGTTTTTGTCAAATTTGAACATTAAATATAGTTAGATTAGGCTACTTTTTATACATGTTGAAAAATTCATGACAATCTATAAACAATTAAAGGAGTTATGAGAGTTAATATTGCCAAAAAACTTTGACAGCCATTATCTCGAAAACATGTTTCTCGCAGTTAGTGACTTTTTCCATTCAGCAGACGATATAATACATGGGTTAGTAATCCAGTGTTCGTGAGTTAAATCCTGCCACAACTGATTTCGTTCACCTATAGCAAAAGCATATGCTTAATTTAGGGAATGTATTAGGATGTATATGCACTTATTTCAAGAACATTTTCATTCATTTAAAAATTTACTTTATAATGTCTGTTTTTAATTTTAGGTTATACAGTTTTTTTACAGATACAAAAGGAAAACATTTAGCACTTTGTTCACCAATAATAACAATGTTAGAACAATTTGATTGTACACCACATTTTCATCAAGCTGGCTGGGATTCCTTTTGCACAGGTTAATAATGTCATTCATTGGAAATATATTATTACAATATTTTGAAGTAATCATATATATTCGTATGGTGAGTCAGGCGCTCACAAGATTGCAAGAAGTTCTCGAAGCCATATTCTGGCTTTGGTTGTCAGGTTATTTATATCCTCAATCACTCCATTGAATCTGTCAGATGGGTACATATGTAGTTACAATGTGATCTATGGTTTGGACCTGATTGCGACACTCACAACTAGGGTCACTGATGTAGCCCCATTTGTGGCGCTCAGATACACTTTTGCTGCAACCTGTCCTAATTCGGATCAGTGTTGCCCACTCATTTGAAGCAATTAATTATTGTATAAAATATCGTTTTTTTCATTTATTTTAATACACATTCCTTTAGAAGTTTGTAAAAAAACAAACAAAATACAACTTTATTGTGATTAAGTTTTATTGGGTACAGTTAAATTAATATTTGACATGATACCTGTAGATCGCCCGAGAAGCTATATGAAATGAAATAAATATTTCAATGGAATTAAAGTAGAAATATATTTTTTCCTGTGAGACTAGGACCAGTCATTTGACTTTGTCGCTAGTTTCCTGGGTTTGATTCCCAGCAGAGGGGAAGTTTATTAAAAAAATATTTCAAGCAAACATATCGAGGGCTATTTGTTTTTTAAGCGACATTTTTGCGATATTTACATTTTTATCTTTGAAGCCAGATCTTTTTTTATTGAAAATGATACCAATATATCAAGAGATTTATTTGAGAAATAGTGACCTTACCCAGTTTAAAACATGGCCACTGGTTTTTTTATAATGATTTTTTTTTATATAAATTTAAAACTTTGAACCAGTAAAGTTATAAAATGTTGCTTAAAACAAATAACCTTTCACACCTCGATATCATTATCAACATCTATTGTTTCTACAAAGACATATTTTCTACTAAATCTGTTACTTAGAATATTTATTATTTTTAACAGATTATTTGATATTTTTTATTGTGATATTTTGAACTCTTCCAGATAAAAATTGTACCCAGTATGCTCACTAACAAGATATCTGGATAAATATCAGATGTTTGTGAGCATATTTGGTATGCCAAATTTTAAATTGTATTCATATTTCAAAAGAAAAAATACTTTTGTATGATTTTAATATTACTTTTGTATTATTCTAGGATATTGCTTTATTCGGCTCTGCCATTGGTCTGCATCCAAGAAATTTGGTTGTGAACGACAATATACCAGCACAGAACACATATCTTCCATGCAAGAATATTGTAACAAAATTAACTTAAGTCGAGCTGCGCAATTTTATATGGTATTTTTCCATTTTGCATTATTTTCAGTTATTTGGGTTTTGGTGACTCAGTTAGACATCTCACTCTTGAACTACAGATTTCCGGATTCAATTCCCAAGGAAATTAAAATCTTGTCGTATTATACAATTAACTGACGGAACTGATCACAATTATTTCACAAGTTAATTTCAGATGAACCTATATGCATCATGCATTTAGGCGATTTTTCGGTCATTTTTATAACGTGTGGTTGGGGAATTTATTTTATAATTTTTAAAACATGAAAGCTGGATAATCGAAAATACAAGAGGCAAAATAACATCTTACATAGTTCAGCAATGAGGTTCACCACCCATTCTGAAAGTAGTGCCTTTTCGGTGAGACGAAACTGGTGTGTGGTAATACACAATGTACCGTATTTAGTTATATAAGGTAATGCACACCTGTCACTAGTTATCCTGCATTGTAGGATTTGCCATGATGGTATGTATGTAAAACATGAGAGATTTTATACCTGTTTGCAAGTACTATTTTATGTTAGTCTGTTATGTTGGCAATATTTACAGATATTGTCATTAAAAATGTATTATACCCAGTGTCCCGTTATTTTATTTAGCAGATTTTTTTGTATCTGCGAGGTTTTAAGAGTTCTCCGGACTCTTCTTATGTTCTTTATGTGTTCTTTCAGAGTTTTGCAATAGACCGTAATTATAATAATCCCCATAAGCAAAATAGGTGGTGGTGGGGGAAGAACAGATTATTGTTATATTCCATTTATATTCAATTTACAGTCAATTTTTCTTGGCTATGTACCTCATAAACTGATGGTTCATCCACCAGTTTATTTAAAAAAAATAGCATTTTAATTTGAACACCTTCCAGAACTTTGGCAAATTTAGTTTTTTTTAAAACATAGAACTACACTATAACATTATAATTATTTATGGACTTTCGGTTTCTTGCATTCAACAATTACATCATTATACTGAAATTTTATATATAGGTACTGCACCTTAATAATGATTTATTTGTTTTGTCACTTTGGACGAAATTTTCGTATTTATAGAAAATAAAAATGGTGTCTATTCTAAAGAGTTCTTATTTTTTACAGAATGTAAATGCAGATGATCCTCCCAATCATATACTATATTTATTCGTGGAAACATTGAAAACTGAAAAAATTAATGTTCATAATGTAAGTAAAATTTGTTCATTCACTCTTATTACTACTATATAGCTTTGTACATTGTGTGGTTACATTATAATGCTTTTGAAATTAATTACAAGCCAAGAAAGTTTTCTTCAAATTAATAAATTGAAATAATAATATTAAACAATATGCTGAGCAGTAGGTATAAGAATAAAAATAATAAAATGAATGAGTTATAAAAAAAAACAATAAGAAAAAAATAGTAATTAGAAGTGTTTCCCAGCCTTGTTTATGGCATGCCCCATCGTAGTCTTTTCAAAAGTCAAATGGCCCACCGGCCTCTTTTTTTAATTTAATTGGTATAAATGCAAATTTTAAAAATTCTTCCGAGTACTGATATTTTTTGATTTTGGTTGATCACTCATTTTGCAATGAACTATAAGAGATAAATAATAAGATTATACTGATTTAATAATGATCAAGAATTGTAATATGTAAAAAGAAAACAATAATATTACTCTAGAGACGTTAAGGTTATGTGTTGTAGCCAAATGAAGTAGCTGTCAAACTTCAATAATCAGTGTTGCTCATCATCAGCAATGGCGCTACAGCCCGGTGCGAGCCTTGGCCTCCTCAAGAAACTGCCTCCATCCCGCCCTGTCGACAGCAAGTCTCCTCCTATTTGTCTGTCCGATCGCTCTTATATTGCCCTCGATGTCGTCCAGCCATCTCATCCTAGGTCTCCCTCTGCTTCTTCTTCCTTCAGGACAGGTGTCCAATACTTTCTTTGGGACCCGGTTGTCCTCCATTCTACAAACGTGTCCGAGCCAACGTAGACGTTGTATTTTGATGTATTGGACAACGTTTGGTTCGCCATACATTATTTCTAGCTCGTGGTTAAACCGGATCCTCCAAGATCCTCCTTCACAGGTAGGACCAAATATCTTGCGAAGTATTTTCCTTTCGAACACCAACAATGCATTTTCGTCCTTCTTGGTCAATGTCCAGCATTCTGATGCATATGTCATGACCGGTCTAAGAAGAGTTTTGTAAATGAGGGTTTTTGTTTTACGAGAGATGAGTCGTGACCTTAAGTGCTTTAGCAGTCCATAATAGCATCTATTTGCCGCGGCAAGTCTTGCCCTTATTTCCGCACTGGTGTTGTTGTCCGCTGTAACAAGAGATCCCAGGTATGTGAATGATTCAACGGCTTCTAGCTGATGGGTTCCCACTGATATTGATTCATTTCTTACGGTGATGCTAATCAGTGTTGCTAGTATGCAAAAATGACGGTCGATGAAATAGCTGTATACACGTGGGTATATTTAGTTGTAAATGAGCATATTATATTATGTGAAATAGTTGGTATTGCCGATGTGTCCCATCTCTGAAGCGTGGTGCCCCACCTCTGAGGTGTGATGCCCCACGGGAGTGGTACACGCCCCACTGTGGGAAACACTGAATCAGAACAAAGTGGGGAAAAGGAGGGATTATTAGTTTCCCTCTTATTATTTTCAGTGTACACAATAAAATAAATATGACTCACAAAGCTCTGTAGGTTTCTAGCACTAATTAGTTTGAATCCAAAGTAATTTTATACGTATTCGGAATGTCACCTTTGTATTGAACTCAAAAATCAACTGATAGTTAAAATGATATAATATGTTGAAAAAATCTAGAATTCACTTTTATGGTTTATAGGTTTCTTCATCCATCTCACTACTCTTTTATCTATATCATAAGAATAAACGTTGTTTATAAATTTTTATTTTATCGTATCCATATTTCAATATTCCTTATGGATTAACATCATTATTCAAAAATGCTTTTATAAAATAACACATTGTTTAAAAATATCTAGCCATAATAATTTATCTCTACAATTCAAGGGTAATTACATCAAGGACACTGAATATTTTTCATTTTAATTTTCTTTGGCTCTGTGACAAAATAGGCCAACTATTAGGCCAGCCAGACTACATGAACTTTTTCTTTTGTGTAAGAACATTCTTATTCAAATTTAATTTAACTTGTCATACATACATGTATGAGTTAATGATATGCTTCTTTTATTCTTGAAAATTTAACCCAAAACTTGGATTTTGAATAAAACCCTACATTATAATTGTATGTTTCTTATATATTAAATTATTAATATATATTTCTACATGTATGATCGTATTTTTAATTCCTGTTTTAATATAAATCTGTTCAGTTTTTCTGTCTAACTGCCACTGTGTTTTGTTTATATAAAAAAAAACTGTTAAATTACCATAAATAAATAAATAAGATGACATAGGTACTTATAAATACATCAAAACTGTATTTT